>OZ022494.1:271136-846959 GCA_963989405.1 Trypoxylon attenuatum | reverse complement strand
GTTGCGCGCGCCCTTAGTGTACTGCGTGTTCTTCTTATGCTTCTACGTTACATATAGTTTTGGCGCGAAATTAGTGGGGGCGTTACACATGTCATAATATACATCAAACAGCCGATCAAATTACGACAAGGTGCATCAAAGTGTTCATCTGAATTTAAGGCTGAAAAATCTACGACATTTGGAAGTGGTGTACTAACGGGCTTACAATCTTGCATGTTGAATTTTTCCAAAACTGTTTTAATGTATGCACTTTGATCCAATGTTATTTTTTCATTCGTCCTCTCAACTTTGATCCCAAGAAACAATTTAATTTCGTTCAAATCCGTCATCCGAAATTTATTCATTAGATACCTCTTAAATTTGTTCATTATTTCAATCTCAGCAGTTATTACCACAAGATCATCCACATATAGAACCACGTATATATTCTTTGATATATCTCCTTTATCCAAAATATAAATACAACGATCTACCGTTGAACTGCGGAAGCCTTTTTCTATGAGGGCTTTATCAAACATCTCAAACCAACATCTGGCTGATTGTTTGAGACCATACAGAGCTTTGTTTAATTTACATATTTGGTTACTATTGCTTTCTACACCTTCAGGGACCCGCATATAAATTTCCTCTTTTAATATACCGTTCAAAAATGCAGTCTTTACGTCCATGTGGTGTACTAATAAATCGTGTTGGTTTGCAAATGCAAGAAGTAAACGAAAACTGGAAATTCGAGCAACTGGTGCAAAGGTCTCATTGTAATCTACCAGATATTTTTGGCTAAAGCCTCGAGCTACTAGTCGAGCTTTATATCTAATTGGTTTTCCGTATTCATCGTTTTTGATCGCGAAAACCCATTTGCAGTCAACAATGTTTTTATCTTTTGGTTTCTGTACCAAATTCCAAGTATTATTTGCAATAAGTGAGTTTATTTCATCTGCAATAGCTTGTTCCCACTTAACCCTGTCATCTCTAGTTTTTATTTCATCAAATGATGTGGGAATTTTACAAATCATTCACTGAGCACACAAAAGATAATCATTGTCAACGTCATGTTCATTATATGTAATAGGAGGCCGATGTTTGATCCTGTCACTTCTTCTAGGTTCTACTTTATCATTTGTTTTCTTTACTCGAGTATTTTCTGGTATTGGCTTGTCAAGTATATCTGTTTCAGTTACGGGCTTAGCTTTATCGGAATCTATGATTACTTTTAAACTCGGGTCTACCGTATCTGATTGACTTTCATCAGATTTCCTTACTTTTGATACATCTGGTTTATCATTACCAGATTTACTTTCTTTACCTTGCGTCTCTACTGATTTCGGCATCACTCTTGATGCATCAGTTTCGGGCGAATCATCTTTTGGATTCACTTCTTTCAATGTAGGCCGAGATTTCAAGTAATCTACTTCATCTACTATTACGTCTCTTACTATCTCAAATCTTCCCGAATCAACATTATAAACTTTATAACCGTTTGGTACGAATCCTACTAATATGGTCTTATAGGATTTCTCATCAAACTTCGACTTTCTAGTTTTATTGTGTACATAAGCTGTCGAGCCAAATACCTTCAAATACTTTAACTCTGGCCTTTTATTATGCCACAATTCGAACGGGGTCTTATCCCCTGCAAGAGCCTTAGATGGGGTTAAATTTATCAAATATGTCGCGGTTAAAACAGCTTCCCCCCAGAACTCTTTTCTTAATTCTGCACTACTCAGCATCGCCCGGGCCTTCTCAGTTATCGTTCGATTCATGCGTTCTGCAACGCCGTTCTGTTGAGGAGTGCGCGGAACCGTGAGGTGATAGGTGATACCTTTCTCTATACAATAATCTTTCATGTCATTTGACAAGTATTCCCTACCGTTATCGCAGTACAAATTTACGATATTTAAATTGAATCGCGCCTCGCTCTTTGCAACATAATCTTTAAAAACTGCAAAAACCTGGGATTTGTGCTCGAGCAGATATGTTACGCTATAGTGTGTGTGTTCGTCAATGAAAGTAACAAAATAATTTTTATCATTGATCGTAGAAGGCGTGACAGGACCATTTACATCTGAATGGACAATAAACAATGGCCTCGTAATATGATTTTTATCTTTTTCCCTTTTAAATGGTAGCCGTGCTCGTTTCCCATAAATACAAGCTTCACAGTACTGATCATTCGGGACTACCTCTTCAAGATAAGCTACATCTTGAAACATCTGTTTATTCTTCAATTCTAGAAACTTTGTTTTTCCCATATGCCCTAACCGCTTATGCCACAAATCGTAATTGTTTGTTCTCACACTACATACTTGTGAGTTAACTAAATTTGCCCTGTTCTCGACAGCAAAATCCATAGTTACTAAATTGTTTAACGGCTTACCATACATTACAGTGTTACCGTCTCTGGTGACCCTTATTCCTCTCTCATCGAAGATTACGCTCATCCCTTTCAATTGCATCCTTCGCACCGACAGAAGGTTGTATGGGACGTCCGGGCAGTACAACACATCCTCTAGAACAGCGTTGATCCCCATGTCGGTTGTTACTCGTATCTGTCCTTTCTTGGTGGCTGTGATGAATTGTCCATTCTTCGCAATCGAGATTTTGATGTGCGGTTGCAGCTCCTTCACACTAGAGAATTTGGTGTCGTCGTTGACGAGGTGGTCCGTCGCACCGGAATCAAGAATGAAGGTTAGGCCATTGTCCTTAGCGGCCTGATAGCCTCCTGCCATAAATGCGTATCCCGACACATTATCGGTAGACACTGTCTGCACTGTTTGGGCGGCGTGCGCGTTCTTGCTTCGTTGCGCTGCTTTGTGCTGCACACTCCTTTGATAATAATAGCACTCTTTGATCTTATGTCCTTTCCGACCACATTGATGACATTTTCCACCGAACGAATTCTTGTTCGGCTTGAAGCCACTTGTCCTCCTATTTTGGTTTCTCCGGGTGCCCCTCTTGAAACCTCTGTTGTTGGGATTTCTTCTAGGGCTAGCGTCCATGGTCTCCACTTGCAACACTTTGGAACTTGTGTCGATCTTCTCGCTTTTAATTTTAGTTTCATGGTCCAAGAGTTTCTTTTTGACAACATCAAGAGTTATATTCGCCTCAGTCATCATAGTCTCGATGACTATTGAGACGGTGTTGTATTCCTCTGGCAAACTGGACAGCAGGATCGACGTTACTTCGTTTTCTCTTGGATTTACACCCACAGCCGACAATTCACTTATCAGTTCGTCGAAGGTTTCGAAGTGATCCTTCAACGAAGTGTCATTCTTCATTTTCAATCGCAGCAGTCTCTTGCGCACAGACAATTCAGTTGCAGTGCTTTGATTCTCATAGACGGAATCCAGGCTCGCTAAGATGGACTTCGCGGTGCTTTCTGGTTTGTCATACTTTAGATGACTGTCTGCCAAATATTGCACTATTGTACATTTGGCGATGCGTTCACTCTTTTTCCACTCGGCAGTGATAGGTGATGGAGGTGCTTCGTCGAGGACGCGAAGAACGTCGATCTCATACAGTAGATTGCGGATTCGGTGCTTCCACGCGTTATATTTCGACCCATTAAATAATGGAATGTTTTTCTTGTCGCGTGACGAATCCATTATCACCAAACTGTTTCCACACAAGAGTCAAACAAAACTGTCACTAATTTCACAATAAAACACACAGTTATTGCACAATGTGCTCTGGGCCCATAACCTGTTGGAAATGGGTGCAGAGTTAGGTAATTAATGCGGCAGGTACAGCAATTGTTCTTTTTACTAGTCTTTATTGTCTTTCACGAAAGCGCGAGGAAGCTCAGTCTAAACTGTTCGAGGTCCATCAAAGAACTGACTAGGCGCATAAAGAAAAGAAGCGGGCACACGAGTCACCCGCCTATCGGTATCATAAACACTCTCAGTTTGTATAAACACTTCCGAGTTCCGCGTAGAGGCCGATTGGTTTTTGACCGTATAGACTCATCTAGAATACAACGTATAAACTGGCGCTACGCATATTCTCACAAAATTATTGTACTATAAATTATTTGGTAACACTAGATAATAATACGATAAACAGCAATCGTATGAACGCACTCAGAATCCACTTATTCATTACAATCAACAATATAGGTGTGGTATGGACCCGATCCGAGGGTCTATTCTCTAGTGCACGGCGCTTGGAACCGTACCTGACTCCCTTTGGAGCTCCACCCTGACCATAATTATGAAAAGAACAAAACGAAATTTACTATAGAGGTCGAGAAAAGTCCAACTAACAACATATTTTTTTCAGATTTTTAAAAGCGTGAGCACGTCGTCGTTTTTGTAAAATAAAAATTAATTAACTATTTTCAGGTTGAAAACTGGTTGCTATAACAAAAACAAAAATATATTCAGAAAGGGCGGTGCCTTCTCGTATAGTTTGAAAAAAACAACTTCGCGATAAGTGCCATAGTTTCGGAGATAATAATTCATTTATGGGGTCACGTTTTGGTAATAATGCAGTTTTTCGCGATTTTCAACATTCGGTATTTTTCTAACGTTTTTTATTTCAGCGAAATGATGAATTAAAAAGTACACCATACTACAATTTAAACAAAATCGGAGGACCTGCTGCCAAAAGTAATCGTTTTCACGTGGAATGACCCTTACATGATCAAATAACCAATTTCATAGTATAAGCTAGCCCGAAAAGACCTGCCTGACCATGCATGTATCTTCCCACTACCTGAATCGTGTAAACCGCGGATATTTCTGATGTCACGTTATAATGCGCATATGAAAATACGTGCTAGTTCATATTGGTCAATTTGTAAAAATCTGCTACTACAGCATGTCATTCCCTTGACGAAAAACATGTTATTTATTTAATATTATCAGTGACTTCCAAGAGCACACTTAAACGCATATTCGGCGAAATTTGTACACTTGTTTATTCCGTATTTCCGTGGTTGACAATACTCAAAGCGAGAGCTTCTTATACAATATCGTCCATGAAGGCCAGAAGAATTCTTGCAAAAAATGTAAATATTACGAAGAGCATTGTTAATTGACATTAATATTTCAATTTCCATAATTTACGTTGAGGTACCTGTAAGAACGCGGATAGGTAGAAGCCTCGCATTAAGATCCAGTCATCAAAATATCTAAATCTTGTTTAAGGCGCATTATTCTTAGTTCATACTTTTCCAGCTGACATTATAGTGCAAATTCTTAGATAGAAACGTTTAGAAAAAAAATTATTGAAATCCCACAAAAAGCCGTACATAGGAAATGTAAGGTAAAAAAAACATGCGCCAAGTATAAGCAGAGCAGTCTTAATTCTATGGGAAAATGGTTTAATTAAGTGATTTTATTAGCCAGAAAAATGTGTGAAATCATGTTTACCAAGTACGGGTGAGGATGCCAACCCTTTTAGTGTGCTTCGGACGAAAAAGAACACTTTGCTATGTTTCAAATATGGGCATGTTTAGATAATAGTTTTTTTTAATTTCTACCACAATTTTTGACAAGATGATAGAAAATATAGCAAAAATCGTAATAACGCATAAGAAAAAAATTTCCTCCACCGCCATACTTGGGGCGCCTCCTCATGTAAACATAATTGTGTAGGGTTAATAATTCATAAAAACGGCGCCCCAAGTATGGCGGTGGTGGAAATTTTTTTCTTATGCGTTATTACGATTTTTGCTATATTTTCTATCATCTTGTCAAAAATTGTGGTAGAAATTAAAAAAAACTATTATCTAAACATGCCCATATTTGAAACATAGCAAAGTGTTCTTTTTCGTCCGAAGCACACTAAAAGGATTGGCATCCTCACCCGTACTTGGTAAACATGATTTCACACATTTTTCTGGCTAATAAAATCACTTAATTAAACCATTTTCCCATAGAATTAAGACTGCTCTGCTTATACTTGGCGCATGTTTTTTTTACCTTACATTTCCTATGTAAGGCTTTTTGTGGGATCAAAAACAATCGAAAAGGGCTAACAAAGTTCTCTTACCGCCAACTCGTCCTCTCTGCAAGTCTCTTTGGGTTCCGCCATGATCACATTCGCACTACTTTCGTGTTCACCTCCTCAGATTGCGTCTACTCTGTACCGCGATCGGAGATCGATCTAACTGTCGATTAACGACTGGGGCCGCGTGCTCGGCAATTACGCCGTACATTCGGCACGCGCATGCTTATTAACTTTTCCGCGACGCTGGTAGTGACGTCACGGTGAGTCCTGTTGATACTTTCTAGATGCCAGGAGATGGTCCTTTTGTGGGAGCTCGGCGGCTGGTGGCTGGATCGGCCCTCAGGCGTCCGCGCCTCGATCCGCCCGGGATCGCCGTGCCCCGCGTGGGTCACCAATAGGGGTGGCCCAACACGGAGGCTCCGCAGGGCACCAGTGTCGCACCTCCGGCTCACGCACACCGGGGTGAGCGCTCCCGTGGCCCCGTGGGCCCACTGACCCTCGGCCAGTGGCGGGAAACGTACTCTAGGGAAGATCCAACCGGTATACCTCCCCCGTCCTTGCGCCCTGAGCGCCCCTCCGTCTCCTTTCTGCCGGCGCTTCCGCCCTCCATCCTCGGACCTTGGCTCAAACGTTGCGGTAATTAGTGGCGGTAATAATGGTCGGAAGGCCCCGGGAGTGGAGTCGCGCTTTTCCTTTCTACTTTCTCTTAATTTTGTGGCGCTGCCAAAAGTGCAACGTCACAGTATTTAATATTTTGTGCTACTAGGGTTCACTTTATTTTTTTCTTTATACTTCCATTTATATTTCCATTCGACATTCTTGCTGGGACACCCTGTATATACTTGGCGCGAGACGCTACCGCGTCTCTTGATAGGATCGGCGAGTTTACTGTTCGCTGTTGGAGTCTGTTTTATAGTTCCGAGACTTCGGCGATCGCGCGCGAAGTGCAACTCGGTTCGAAGGTTCGTATGGGAGCGGAAATGAAAGGAGATTAAATTCGTGAGACGACACACAGTTAAATTTCGATTATGAATTTCAGATTTTATTCTCTCTTATGCGGTTACAGCTGGTGTTCTCGCCGAGGCAGCTGTTGATCGGCTGTCTTCGGCGAAGCGTGAAATCCTGTAATCTAGAACAAAGAGCACAATAGATTAGTGTCAATATTGTGCGCGTTCAAGATTGACGATAGCGAGCGCGAAGTCCTCGCGATCGCTATCTTCTAATTTCAATTCAATTTGTGGACTATATAGTTTTGATTTTCGGATGTTAATTTTACATAAATTAACACCTTGAACTATGTGAATTTTTGTTCTAATGCCGTGTCGAAGTTAACACAAGCGCGTAGAGAGTTGTAAATTCTCTACCACTTTTGATCCGTACATTAAAAGAGAATCTATTGGGATCAAGTTAATTCCGGCTACTGCACGGAGGTAATGTCCCGGCAGTGACTCGGCGGGGCCTGCGTTCGTGACGCGCGAGACGGTAAACCGTCACGCTCGTGGCCGCGAAACAATAGACAAGCCGATTATCGCTCTACCGCGATAATCGGGAGTACAATTATTTCTTTTGGCTGGAAATTCTGAGGAATATCCAGAAGCTGCCACGAAGGTGTTCCCGTAATTTCTGGTATGCAATTCACTTGAGAATCGAGTGTAGTCGGCTGGCAAGGTCGCGTCGGGGATTAGCTTCTCGTCTGGCAGACTTGCTTTCGGCACGACTGTTCGCATGTAAGTGACGACTCGTCTTCGCTGCTTCCTGGAGGAAAGCGAAGACGAGTCGTGCTAGGTGGCGTGCAAGTTAACTTCTTATAGAACTTACCTGTCATGCCGATGGTTCTCTCGCGTACGAATTACTGGAATTAACTAAAATGACCGAACACGCGTCTCAGTCGGGCGAGTCGGCTTTTAAACATTTCTTCCACAACACTGGCGCGTATTCAACGGATATTAAACAGAGTCCGTTTTTTACATTGAATGTTAGGTTGGATTTGTCTTCACCGTCTGCGACTACGAATTTTTTGTCGTGGAACATATTCCAGATTGTTTTTATAACATGAGGTGGGAATTATTTTTTGAGGAGCTTGAAGAAGAGTCCGTCGAGCCATACAGTGTCGGAAGCTTTCTCTAGGTTTACAATTAGGGCTGCTATGCAGTCTCCTGCATTTCGGGCCCAGCAGACGTCGGAGTTTAACTTGGTTATAGTATTTATTGTGGAATGGCGATGACGAAATCCAAATTGTTGTTCCGGTATGATATTGTTTTCGTTGCAGTGGGTGGATATTGCTTTGTTTATGATTGTTTCGAATACATTGCTGAGGTTTGGGAGTAGGCAGATCGGCCTGTAACTGGAAGGGTTGTGCGGGTCTTTGTTTTTCTTTTTGATAGCTATTATTTTGGCCGTTTTCCATTGCGATGGGAAGTATGTTAGGTTGAGGCAATTGTTGAAGAGTATTGCTAAGGCGAATATGTATTTTTGTGGTAGGTTTTTTAGTGCAATGTTAGGGATGTTGTTGAAGCTTGCTGATTTCTTGTTGTTGATTTTTTTAACTATGTTGATGAGGGAGTCGTAGCTGGTGTAGAAATATTCGGGTATTAGGTCCGGATTTGGGTTATTCGCGGGGTTATCATTGCTGAATGTATCGATCGAGATGCTATGTTTTAGGGTCTTGTCGATTTCTGATTTGAGTGTATTTATCTTTTTGCGGATTATGTTGCCGCGTTGCGTTTTGCCCATGTGATCGTTTTGGATGTGCGTTTTCTCGAAGTGTGCTCCTAGGATGTTTAGTTTCTCAATCTGGTCTGTGATTTCTATGTGTGTGTTGCGGCTCGTGTTTACGGCCTGGTGGATATTCGCTCTGTTAAGTAGTTCACGATTGTCCGCTGGGATTTTTATGGTTGCTATTTGCATTTTGTCCTTCGGGCGTAAGAGTCGACTTATGATTGGGAAGAATTCGGACGGTTTATGGGGGGTGATGTTTTGGATTTTGAGTTTCCAGTGGGTATTGATTGATTCTTGGAAGGCTGCTTTTATTTTGGTTCCTGTGTCTTTGATTGAGGCTTTTAGGTGGTAGATAAGTGGGTTATTTCGGGGATCGTAGTTTCTGAAGTTAGTCAATCTGTTGAGTTGAGTCAAGAGGTGTTTTTCTTGTTTTGTAATCTTATGATTTTGTTGTAGATGTACTTGTCTGTGGAGTTGGAGTTTTGTTGAATTTCGGGTGCTGCTGTGGCTAGTGCGTGGTTTCTGTTGTTGTTTATGGTGTCGATGATTGTATTTATTTCGTCTGTACTTAGGTTTCTGTCGTTAGAAAAGTACAAATTATCTTCTGTTAAGATTTTCTTGTAGATGTTCCAGTTGGTCTTGTGTAGGTTCAGTTTGCTTGGGATTTCTGCTTCTTCTAATTGTAGGAGGTTGTCTTTGTCGGGGTTTATTGTCATTAGGAATGCTCGGTGGTCGCTATCGAACTCTATTGCTCTGATTTGGTGAGGTTCGGGGTTACTGAAGAATTTTATGCGGGTATCGGCTAAGCACAGGTCTATAAATGCATTGCTGGAAGGGTATGATGGGGTGTTGGGAGTCAGTAGTTGTAATCGGTAGGTAATTGAGTTGTCTGTGTGCCATTTTAGGAGTGCTGAGCCTCTGGGGTTGTTTGATGGGTTATTCCAGAACGTGTGTTTGGCGTTAAGGTCTCCTGCTAGTAGGTAGAAGTTGTTGTCTTTTTCTAGGTTAAGGGCGGTGAAAAGTTGGTGGAGTTCCGGGATGAATTCTTTCTTGTTGTTCCCTGCTGCATTGGCGGCGATTATGAAGAGGTTGGTGTTTCTGTTGCAATTTAGTTTAATTATGGTTTCTAAGCTGCACGTGTTAATCGTTTCGGGTGTTTGCATTTTTTTAAATTTAATGGTTTTGCTTATGGCTATGACTGCGCCGCCCCCCTGCCTGGAGTTTGGTCTGTCGTTGCGAATGAGGTTGTATTCAGCTAGTGTGAGGTAGTGGTTAGGGTTTAATTTGGTTTTGCATAGTAGTGCTATGTCCGGTTTGTGTAGTGGCAGGAATTCTATGAGGATTGCTCTTCTCTCGTTGGATGTAATTGAGTTTACGTTTATGGAGGTTGTTGTGAGGTTGTGGAATTTCAGTTCGGGAATGGGGGTGTCAGGGTGCGTGGTGATAGTTGGGTTAGCCATTGAGGGTTTCCAGATTTTTGTCTAGTGCATCTGCAAGTGGGTTGACTTTTTCTGCGTTGGACTTAATTATGGTGGTTAACGGTTACGGGTGTATTTTAAGTGTTTCTGCTATTATATCTGTTAGGTTCTTCGGTGGTTGGGGATTTAGGTTGTGTGTCGAGTGTGGTGTGGTTGCGTGTGGTATTAGGTATGTTGTTGCGGGGGTGTTTGCGTTTGGTGTGGAGTGGCGTGTTTTTCCTGCTGTTATTTGGCTGTACGAGATGTTCGGTACGGTGGTTTGACTGGAAAATTTAATCTTGTCTTCTCGGGATTCGCACTTTATTCTCTTTGATATTAGGGCAGCCTCGGTATGACGCAGGGTGGCCGAAGCTTTTGCAGTTCACGCAGAAAGGTGCGGCTCTGTTGGGGGTCTTGATTATCCGCGTTTAGGGTACATTCTCCCGGTTTATGGTCGTTATTACATTTTACGCACCGGTAGTCAAGGTTGCAGTTTGTCGCGACATGACCTATTCTCTGACAGCGTTTGCATTGTATCCTATCCTTTTTGATTAATTTTTCCCATTTAACTTGGGAGTTGAGGATTACCACTATGCTATTTAGCTTTTCTGTTTTACTACCTGCTGCTA
This sequence comes from Trypoxylon attenuatum, assembly GCA_963989405.1. Classification (NCBI taxonomy): domain Eukaryota; kingdom Metazoa; phylum Arthropoda; class Insecta; order Hymenoptera; family Crabronidae; genus Trypoxylon; species Trypoxylon attenuatum. Next base: position 836,206 of record OZ022494.1, on the reverse strand, counting down.
AGTGAACGATAAATATTGGCAAGTTTCTGTTTTCGGCTATGCATTTCCTGGTTGTGAATTCCTTTACCGCGAGGAATTTAATGTCCAGGGTTTTGAGTTCCTTTAATGCTTCTAGGACTTCGTTCGCCTCGAAGTCTACTTCGACGTTTTTTAGTAGCATGATCATGTTTTTCTCGACTTTGGAGGTGTATGTATAGAATTTGGTGCTGTTGTTTTTGAGTACATCGAGCGCGGTTTTGTGGGCGGTCGCGTTGTCTGTAAGGAGTATGTGTTTGTAGTTGTTTATCCGTCGGATTGGGAAATCTTTTGTTATTGTTGAAAGGGACTCTATTGTTTTTTTCATGGATGGTTCCAGTACTATTATTGGGGGAGTTTTCGGTCGCAGTGTGGTTTGTGGGTAATGGTTTACTTTCTGTGTTTGTATCTGGTGTGGGTGGTGGTCTCGGCGTCGGTGTGGCTGCTCTGTGGTTCCAAGTTGGGCTCCTTCTTATTTTGGGTGGCGGTGGTCCAGTTCTTTGATGTGGTGATGCTGGGTCCGTCTGCATCTGCTTTGGCTTCGGTTTGTCCTTCTTCATTTTTTTGGAGGGGAGGTTGGTCCAAACTGTTGTGTCTGTTGTGTCGTCTGGGGTTTCTACTGGGGTTGTGGGCCCCTGGCCTGGCCTTGTTTGATTTAGATCATGGACTTGCTTCTTGAGATTGGCGGCCGTGGTTGTTAAGTTTTCTACATATAATTTCGTGTAGTTCGTCATAGGAGGGTTTCCTTGACGGTGGCTCGTTCTCGTCGTTCTTCGCAGTTGTTGGCTGGGCCTTCGTCTTCATATTGGTGAGAGAAGATGGTGGTTTGGCTTTTTTGAGGATTGGTGACGGGTTGAGCCTTTTTATCTTGTTTGTAGGCCTGACTAATTCTCTTCTGTGTATTGCAAGTGTATAGTTGTTCTTGGAGATTGTTTTTGAGGCATGGTTAAGTGACCTCACTGTATTGTATGGGTCGTCCAATTTTGGCGATGAAGTTTGTTGTGTTTTTTTGAGGGGGTGGGGGGGCGTGGCCCCTAATTCGGGTGGGTCCTTCACTTTGTCTGACTCTTTTTTATATCTTTTTCATTACTGTGCACTCATACTTGCAAGTTTGAAATTTAGTCAGCGAGGTTTCCCGATGGCCGGCGCAGGGGACTAGTTGTAATTGCACTTTGTGTTCACTCAGGTATCGAGAGTCGTAAGTTTTACTGGGGTTGGAGCTTGTTTTCGTACGTCTTACCTCTTCGAGGGTTCGAAGGGAACTGCTCTGTACCTTTCCACTAAGCCATACCAACTTGGTACTTGAATGTCACTTTTCAAAACATATGTCCAGATTCAAATCATTACAAACTTATATAAAATAAAGGTTGCGGCTAAATTATAGTATTTTAATCACTGATATGAATATATATAATGTTTTCTAAATAAACCAGAACATAAGTAATAAGCTATAACCTATAACTATGTCAATTATAACAATATTAATATTGTATAATACTAACTTATACTGTATACTAACATAATGAACAAACAATACTAATTATATGTATACTAGATATAACTTCACCAATTAGTTAAAATAAGCATGCGATTTGGGAGATGGTAAAAGAATACATTTAAAAGAAATAGTTTTTTCCAAATGTGTATCGAATATTGTTTGAGAATTGACTAGATTTGAAGCGATGCACTGAATTTAATGACAGAGAAGATCATCGAGGGCACAATCGCGTAGCAAAGAAAGCACTGATTGAGAGCAGAATAGCGTTGAGCGTTTATTTGAAGAGTCGCACCCACGTGGGTCGTAAATCCACGTGGCAAGCAAGAATAGAGAGTTGTACAGTACCTGTTCGAATGGTGGGTCGTAAAGCCACACACTCTCGTCGCAGCAAGAGTTGCACTTCACTATGCACTACAATAGAGTTACACACGCGTCGTACCTTACATAAATTCGTCTAGAAAAAGCGCACTGAACTGTTGATCGCACTAGTCGGATCGATAATGGCCGCTCAGCGGCACGATGCTCTACGAGCTGACAAGAAACACGCTGCGCATGCGTGGCGACGCTTGGTGCATCGATCAGCATCGATCGCCGATCGATGCTGCCACGCTCGGTGTTCTTACAAACTACGAAGTATGGTCGAGTCGACAGTCTACTAGATTCGCGGAGGCAGAGAATCCGCAACATTCTCCTCCCCATCAGCCATTAGGATGATGTTTCCATTGACGTTGTCTTCGGGGTGAGCTGCTCTTGGTCGACTGGTAGGATGGCAAGTTTCGAGATGGGCCTGGTGAGAGTTGTCGTCGCTGTTCTCAGAGTCACCACTCTGGTGAGGTTGTCCTTCCCAGGGTGTAGCGCGATGACTCGAGCTAGTGGCCATCTACAGCGTGGGAGTCGTTCGTCTGAAAGCAAAACTAGTGAGCCAATTTTGATCACGTTGTTCTTGTGATGCCACTTAGAGATGGCCTGTTGCCGCTGCAGGTAGTGCGATGACCAGAGTGTCCAAAATTGTTGCGCGCGCTGCTGGATGAATTGCCACCTAGACAGTCGACTAGTGGAGAGGTCCAAAAGAGTTGGTTCTGGAATCGCTGTCAAAGGTTTTCCTATCAGGAAGTGACCTGGCGTTAGAGCTGAGATGTCCTCTGGATCGTCGCTGAGTGGTTCCAATGGGCGCGAGTTGAGTATAGCTTCGATTTGAGCCAACAGAGTTGTGACTTCTTCAAAGGTGAGTAGCGTCTCGCCCACGGTTCTTCGGAGATGAAACTTGATGGACTTGACCGTTGCTTCCCACTTTCCGCCCATGTGTGGTGCGGCAGGTGGGTTGAACTGCCAGGTGATTTGATCTTTACAGAGTTCTGCGGCGATGTGCTGATGCTCCTTGGTAGCGTTGTCAAAAAGTCGTTGTAGCTCTGCATCCGCTCCTGCGAAGTTCGTTCCGCAGTCCGAGTAGATCTTCGATGGCAATCCCCGTCGAGCTGTAAATCGTTGTAAAGTTGCGAGAAATCCTTCTGAGCTGTAGTCTGTGACTGCTTCGAGATGCACTGCCGACGTCGTCATGCACACAAACACGTAAATCCATCCCTTGCGAGTTTTGGAGCCGCGTCCCTTCCAGTTCTTCAAAATGAGTGGGCCTGCGTAGTCGATGCCAGTATGCTCAAATGCGCGTGCAGGGCTGACTCGACAGAGAGGTAGTTGGCCCATCAGTTGATGGGCACGGATCCCCCTCTGCCTAGCGCACACCACACAACGCAATATATGAGCCTTGACTGGCGCGCGTCCTCCGATGATCCAGACTCGTTGTCGTAAATAGGCCATGGTCTGCTGCGTTCCTCCGTGGAGCGTCCTTTCGTGAGCGTGATCGATTAGTAGATCTGAGAGCTTTGAGTGGCGAGGAAGCACAGCAGGATGTTTGGCTTCAGGAGTAAGAGTTGTATTCTCGAGTCGTCCGCCAACCCTGATGATTCCTTGGTGATCCAGGAAGGCGGTGAGTCGACTGAACGGATGCGAGCTGTTTAGAGCTGAGTTGTTCCGAAGAGCTTTGAGTTCGCTGCTAAAGAAAGCTTCTTGAGTTACCTTTATCCAAAAGAGAGTTGCCATTCTTAGATCCATTGAGCTGAGAGTTGCTGTCGTTGTACCATCTTTAATACCACGCAGTCGATTTGTAAATCTGAAACACAGAGCTGTAACACGGAGCAGCGTATTAAGAGTTGAATATCTGTAAGTTAGATCCCAGTGATAGTCGATGACTGGAGTTGCGACGACGAGCGACACCCCCGGTCGAGCCTCTAGGAGGCACGGTTCTTCCTCCGAGCCCGCCGGTTGAGTTGGCCATGAGTCTTCTGAGTCGGTCATCCACTGCGGGCCTGTCCACCACAGGGAACTTCGCTCCAGTTGAGCGGTTGTAATGCCTCTCGAGGCACAGTCTGCTGGATTACTTGTACCCGGCACGTGTCTCCAGTGCGCGTCCGCGGTGAGTTGTTGAATCGCGTGCACTCGATTCCGTACGAAGTCCTTCCAGCGTGAGGTGTGTGATTTGATCCATGTGAGTGAAACTTGCGAGTCCGTCCACAGATGAGTTGAGCTGATTTCCACGAACAGGTTGGATTTGACGAAGGTTACCAGTTTGGCAAGAAGATGCGCAGCAGCAAGCTCCAACCTTGGGATGGTGAGCCTCTTGAGTGGTGCAACCTTCGTTTTGGAGCAGACAAAAGTCGACGTTGTTCCTGTGGACGGCGAGTTGACAACGATGTACACGACTGCTGGCATTGCGAGCTGCGATGCATCTGAAAAACCGTGCAGTTGGACTGTAGAGTAACTCAGAGTTGAGAACCATCGTGGTACTGATAGACTGGCCAGTCTTGCGATGTCTGATCTGATCGTGAGCCACTTCGCGTTGACCTGAGTTGGTAAAAGATCGTCCCAATCGACCTTATGAAGCCAGAGCTCCTGGAGTAGCATCTTGGCCCTTATTATCACTGGTGAGATGAAGCCCAATGGATCGTAGACTTGTGCGATGTCCGAAAGCATTGTTCTTTTCGTGTAACTGGAACGTTGATCTTGAGGAGCTGTCGAAAAACCAAAGGTGTCAGATTGCGGGAACCATTTAAGACCCAAAATCTTTGTTGCGCAACCGTCGAATGAGATGGAGTTGTCTCTCGTCTCTTCACATAAGACATGCTTGATTAGGTCTGGGTCGGTGAAATGCCACTTAGCGAGGGGGAACCCGCCAGCACTGCACAAACCTCGGAGTTGGTCAGCCACCTTCATTAGTTGAGCTGGAGTGTCTGAGCCACCAAACAAATCGTCGACATATCTTCCATGGGTGATCGATGGTACTGCTAGAGGAAATCTGTGCCCTTCGTCCCTCGCGAGTTGTAACATTGTGCGAACTGCCAAAAAAGGAGTGGCCTTTGTCCCATAGGTGACCGTTGTGAGTTGATAGGGCACCTCTCGTTGTTCTTGATCCACCCAGAGAATACGTTGTAAATTCCAATCAGCTGCGTTGACCTTGATTTGACGATACATCTTCGTGATGTCTGTGGCAAACACATGCTTGTGATGCCTGACCCAAAGGAGTACATTTGTGACATCGAGATGTTGATTTGCACCAGTGTACATCAAATCGTTGACAGAGAGACCAGACGAGGACGGGCATGAGCCATTGAAAACGACTCTCAATTTAGTCGTTGTGCTCGCGGGTCGTAGTACTCCATGGTGAGGAAGGTAATAAAAAATCGACTCACCACCTTGTTCGTTGATCTGCGCCTTTACCATGTGTCCGAGTTGTAGATATTCGTCCATGAATGCCTGGTAGAGTGTCCTGTAGTCTGGATCTCGCGCGAATCTCCGGAGTGTTCGTTGTAACGAGCGTTGAGCTGCTGTTTACGAGTTGCCTAACGCACTTGCTGACAGTTTGAGTGGAACGCGCACGATGTACCGACCGTCAGGATCTCGCGAATGAGTTCGTAGAAAATGTTCTTCGCACCGTTGTTCGTCTGACGAAAGAGTTGGATCACTATCTTGAGGCACTTCCTCTTGAGTCCAAAAGCGCGTGAGCAGTTCTTCGAGTGACTCTTCTTTTGGTTCGACCAAAACCTGATGCGCGAGCCTTGCACCAACACTTTGAGTTGTCACCGGGCCTAAGACAAGCCATCCAAAGATTGAGAGTTGAGCGATTGGTTCTGTTGGCGCGCCTCTAACGATGTCTGGTTTCACGATTTGTCCATAAAAATCCGCACCAAGTAGAATGTCAATTTTTCGCGGCCTTAGAAAATCACGGTCTGCTAATTGGAGTTGCTTCAAATGTAGCCACGAAAGTTCCGGTCGATTAAACGATGGTAAAGAGCTGGTCACTGTCTTGAGCACGTGCGCCCGAATTGTCACAAGTTCTTCAGAGTAGCGAGAGTTGAGTTGTAATGAGACCATTCCCCTGGTCTGCGTTGTCTGACTCCCCCCGATTCCCACGATGTTCAATGGAGATCGTTGACGAGAGAGCCTTAGTTGTCTGCAGAGTTGTTCCGTGATGAAGGTGAGTTCTGATCCAGTGTCGACCAGGAGTCGAGCTGGATGCGATGAAACTGGTGAGATGGCCTGAGTGAGAGCTGTTGCTAGAAGAGATGTACTGTGCGTTGGCGTTGATCTGAGTTGAGCTGTTTCGACGGTTGCGCCGTCCCTTCAGTGAGTTGTTGAGCTGCTGCTGGGAGTCGTGGTGTTGACCTTCGCTGCCTCCTGAGTTGTGCTAGGGAGTGCGTCGTGCAGCGAAGTGTGGTGAGGGCGATCGCACACTTTGCAGCCCCTTGACGAGCGGCAGTCCTTGAAATTATGGCGACCCAGGCAGCAGAAACACAGTCTGCGTGTTGCTACTACCTGCTTCCGCTTTTCTGGTGTTGCGGCTCGGAATACTGGACAAGTCCCTATGTAATGTTCGCCACCGCAGCAATCGCACGGGTATGACCCAGGCTTTGCGTCTGCGGGGCGATAGGAGAGCTCCCTACTCTCCAGGACGAGCGGCCGCTGGCTGGTTGCTGCCACTGCGTTGCGCTGCTGAGCTGGTCTTGGTTCGTTGATTGGCTGAGCTGGACTTGGCGCTGTCTTTGTGACCATCGCGTAGGCTTGAGTCGTCCTTTTGGGCGGAGTTGCCTGTCGCGTTGGACCTGGTTTCGCTGCGGCTGTTGGTCTAGGTGGAGCTGGAGCGCTGGCCGATGACTGAGGTGTGCTTACTCTCTCGAGAGCCCTAGCGCGGGTCATGAGGAACTCCTCGAGCTGCACGTACGTTGGAGGCTCAGTCTTCGATCCTTGACTGGTTTCCCACAGCAGTCGTGTCGCCTTGTCTAGTTGCTGCGTGACCCAGTGGACCGCAAAGTGGTCCCAGAAGTTCTCAAGGGCTTGCAAAGATGCGAGCACCTTCTTGACTTCGGCTACCCTTGAGACGAGTTGATCCAGTTGACTTGCGTTGCTCTCAGCGATGTGCGGCAGGGAGTCGAAACGGGCTAGTTGCTCCCTGATCAAGAGGCGCTTGTTTTCGTAGCGCTTCTTCAGCAGCTCCCACGTTGAAGCTAACGAGTCGCCTGTTAATGGAAGCCCGGAGACGATCTGAGCCGGCTTGTCAGACAGACAACCTCGCAGATAGTGCAGCCTATCGATGTCCGTGAGCCGCGAGTTGTCCAAGATGAGACTCTTGAAGAGCTCACTGAAGCGTGGCCAGTCAGTGTACTCTCCGGAGAATTTCGGCAGCGAGATCTCCGGGAGCTTCGTTGTCCTCGTGCAGGCGTTGGTTGTCGCTGTGCTGGTGGTCGCCGCGCTGATCTTGGCCCTGAGTTGTCCTAATGTTCGTCGTGCTCTCAGGACAAGCGTTGTCTCCTCTGCATGAGTGTCCTCGCTGAAGTAAGCGTGGTCCAGTTCACTGCTGGGCCACGTCACCTCCATGAGTTGGTGATCCTTCTGGAAGGCCCGATGGAGCTCTTCCGTATGATTAGCCAACGCAGTGAGCTCCTCTATAGAGCAGTCCTTTCCGCATTCCTGCAATTGCTCTAATACGTCGCGCAACGAGTTGATCCGCCCGCGTTGTGCTCTCGCCTTAAGCACGAGTTCCGGCTTGAGGCCCTTGGGAGATGACGCCCGAGTGCGGCGTGCTGGGACCTCAAGCAGGGTGCTCTGGTCCGTGCTCGAAGAGTCGTCGGCCATCTTGGCGGTGGTGGCGCTTGAGTCGTCCTTGTCTTGAGTTGCTGCTGAGTCGTCCCTCTGGTCGGCCATCTTGGCTGGAGTTGTACCCTGATCGCCCTTCTTGCTAACTACGTTGTCCGTGGCGCTGTCGCGCTTGTCCGCCATCTTGCCGTTTGAATGGCAAGCCGGAGAACAATGAGCTGAACTTCGAAACCCGATGTACCTGTATGCGCGCCCGATACACTAATTATTTACAGCGATTCACTTTATGTAGCACACCATGCGAGTTGAAAGCAGGAGAAGAACTTGAAGCCGTGCAAATAGAGAAGAGCAGAGATGAAGCAGCGTTGCGACCGTTGAGCGTGCTTTCAACCGACGCCGCGCGCGAGCCCTCGATCCGGCTCGAAGGACCAAATGTTTGAGAATTGACTAGATTTGAAGCGATGCACTGAATTTAATGACAGAGAAGATCATCGAGGGCACAATCGCGTAGCAAAGAAAGCACTGATTGAGAGCAGAATAGCGTTGAGCGTTTATTTGAAGAGTCGCACCCACGTGGGTCGTAAATCCACGTGGCAAGCAAGAATACAGAGTTGTACAGTACCTGTTCGAATGGTGGGTCGTAAAGCCACAGACTCTCGTCGCAGCAAGAGTTGCACTTCACTATGCACTACAATAGAGTTGCACACGCGTCGTACCTTACATAAATTCGTCTAGAAAAAGCGCACTGAACTGTTGATCGCACTAGTCGGATCGATAATGGCCGCTCAGCGGCACGATGCTCTACGAGCTGACAAGAAACACGCTGCGCATGCGTAGCGAGGCTTGGTGCATCGATGAGCATCGATCGCCGATCGATGCTGCCACGCTTGGTGTTCTTACAAACTACGACGTATGGTCGAGTCGACAGTCTACTAGATTCGCGGAGGCAGAGAATCCGCAACAAATATTTATTTTACATTTGAAAAGAAATATTTTTTTCCAAATTTGAATTACGATTGATTTGGATTGGGTAGACATACAATAGGTTAATAGGCCATCTTCTTCAATCCGTTAATGCAATGTTGAAAATAATGAATTTTTACTTAACGTTTCGACTCCTCATCTAGAACCCTCTTTAGAAACTTCAATTTTTTACTGAATTTCACATCTGTAGAAAATATTACATCAAGGTTGTAAATACATAAATAAATAAACTTTCGACCAAAACAAAAATCTAGAATAAGTGTGTGTTTGAGAACTTACGCATTCGTGTGGTTGCGCTCTGTTTAATATCCGTTGATACGCGCTAGTAAATGAAAAGAAATGTTTAAAACCGACTCGCCCGACTGAGTTGCGTGTTCGGTCATTCCAGTGAAATAAAGTGAAATGTGAAAAGTCGACTCGCCCGACTGAGTTGCGTGTTCGAACGTTTTCACCGGTTAATTTCCTTTATTGTACGCGAGAGAACCAACAGGTGAGCGATAGGTAAGTGTCAGCAGAATTCTTATCAAACGCCACCTAGTACGACTCGTCTTTGTTTTCCTTTGGAAAGCATTGAAGACGAGTCGTCACTTGCATGCCAGACACCGAGCTGAGCAGAAGGAAACACACGAGAGCTATTCCTCGCTGTTGTATTCCGCCAGCTCGTAAATACTCGCTTCGCGAGAATTTGCATGTTCTTTGTTTCAACGGAATCCCTTCGTGGTTGCTGCTGGAAACCAGTCAGATTTCCAGCCAAAAGAAATAGTTGAACTCCCGATTATTGCGGCCTCGCGATAATCGGCTCACCGATTGTTTCGCGGCCACGAGCGTGACGGAACACCGTCTCGCGCGTCACGAACGCAGGCTCCACCGGGTCACGACAAAGATTTATGTCTTTGTCGTAGCCGAGATCATTTGATCACCAAGAGAAAAACACTTTTCTCTTGCTTAGATCAAAATTTCACCGAGAGCTTACAACTCTCGGCGAACTAAGTATCTCGACTCGGGAGTTAAACAAAATTAACAAATTAATTTCTGATGTTGAGTCGTTTAAATTAACATCAAGAAATTAGAAATTACATACAGTCCACTATTTCCAATAGATCTGGAAGACAGCGATTGCGAGTGTTTCGCGCTTGCTATCGTTCCGCTCGAACACTCACAATTATTGATATTGAACGATTGTGTTTATGTTCCAGGATTAACGCTTCGCCGATGCTAGCCTCGCCTGCCTCGCCGAAGACGACTTTAAGAATACCTTAATAATACTTGTATTTCTTCAAATAAAATCGAGTGTTAATTGAAAATTTGTTGTGTGTATAATAAAACTTTATTCTCCCTCATTTCCGCTTCCATAAACGATCCCTCGAACCAAGTTGCACTCCGCGCGCGAACGCCGGAGTCTGGCAACTATAAAACACGCTCTATTCTTTAACAGGTGCCGTATTAACATAATCATCGTTACATATAGCTTACATATAGCTTAGCTTATTAGTGTGAGAACAAAGTTATGGACTAGGAAACCCGAACATATGTACAAACAGGAAATTTAAGCAACCCTTAGTGGTTTACCAAAAATAGCTTCAATGATGAAACTGCAGAACAAATAAAACGTTTGATAGAAATGCGGTTCAATCTTCTTGACAATCATAGGAATCAGAACCGGAAAAAATGTAACATACCGTTGCGAAAATTAAACAAAATCCTATGGAACTATCAACTTCCCCTTGTTGGAAAAGAGCTGCTGTAACCTTTGCTTCATGGCTGCGAGCCAAGCACGTGTCTCACACTCATTGTATTAAACGATAGAATGGTTAGAAGCATCGTGCTTGCGGTGAGCCAACGAGGTGTTAATTACTGAGGCATGCATCAAATATTACTAAACTTGTAATTTAGCATATTGAGCAAGATCATTGTTCCTATGAAATACAACGTGTTCCTTAAACTTAGAGTCGGTCAGAAAGTCACATAAGTGAGAGAGAATAAAATAATGCGGAAAGTCAAAATTTTGGTATACCTGGATGTGTGCTATGTAAATGAAAGATTCTTGCATAATTTTGGTAAACAGGTCCACTTAAATTTGAAAATATTAACAAAGAAAAATAGAATGACTAAACAGCACGTGTGGTGCTGGCGCTTCCATCTCAAACAATACAATACAATGTAATACAATGATGACGTAATGGCGCGTAATACAAATGTATAATAATGACATCCAAGCTGAACAGCAACGTTACTTGAAGGAAAGGTTACAAAAGTTGTATATGAGCGATTCCACGCCAAATGATCACAGTTCATTCACACTGGGTCCCCGATTTTTTTTAAACTTCTCAGATTTGTAGCCCTTGTTGAATACTGTAAAATGCTTGTTCCGTTCCTCGATATCGTTATTAGTTTTTAAGTTATTTAACTGCAAAGTTTGGGATCAACTTTTTTTCAAAAATTCATAACTCGACAACTAATAAAGATACCATGATAAGTGTGCGATGGTTGACCGTATCGAACGCCTTCGAGAAGTCAAAACAAACGAGGATGGTGAAGCAACGCTCATCCGCTGCCCGCCTGACGTCCTCGGTTAAGGTGAGAAGGGCCGTCTGGGTCGAGCGACCCTTGACGAACCCATGTTGGAAGGGGTCCAGACGCCCAGACCGTAGTAAAAAGTCTTGGACGTCGCGAAGGACCACCTTCTCGAGGAGCTTGGACATCTCAGGGAGCAGGGATATAGGGCGGAAGTGAGAGGGTTCCGTAGGGTTGGGGATTTTCGGTATGGGAACCACGCAAGCGCGCTTCCACATACCGGGGAAAACAGAGGACGACAAAGAGGTGTTGAGGACGTCGACAATGAGAGGACGCAAGGTGAGGGAGCACATAGACAAAAACAGGGGAGGCAGACCGTCCGATGGCATAACCATGGACGGCCTGATGGGAAGGATGCGCTCGAGGAGATGGGGGGTGATATGCGGGAAGTGGTACTGGCCGTCGTCAAAACGGCCAGGGAAAAGAAGGAAAAGAGGCGGGTTAGGAGCCGAGGCCGGAAGGACCGACAGGAAAAAGGAGTTAAGGGAATCAGGCGTAATGTGAGAAGGGAGAGACGCAGGACGACGAGGAGAAGGAACGAGATTGTGGGAGCGAAGAGCTCGCCACAACTCGGCAGGATTGCGGAGGCCGGAAAGGAGCTGACGCAGGTACGCCAGGCGAGCAGTGGCAATCGCAGACTTCACCTGGTTCCGCAAAATCCTGTACTGGGAAAGAGAACTAGAACTCCTGGTCCTACAATAATCGCGACGATGAGAATCACGCAGTCTCATCATTTGCCTGATTTCCACTGTAATCCAGGGAGCGGGGGGGCGCCTTGCGAAAGTGTCCCGCAAAGGCGCCAGAGCATCCAAACAAGAAAGAAGCTCACCGGAAAATACCGCCACCAACCCGTCTACTGCGTCCCAGGAGCTGTGCAGCACCCGAAGGGTGAGCTCTTCAAGGGACGCGTGCAAGGTGGGCGGGTCGATGGCACGTATGTTCCGGGAGCGGGCTCTACGCGGTTCACTCCCTGGATCACTGGAGTCGTAGACCAGCTGGATAAGATCGTGCCCCGAAAGGAACGGTCTACCCAGCTGGCCCACAGAAAGAATACGGTCCTTATCACCGACGAGACAGAGATCAATCCTGGTAGACGAGGTCGAGGTATAGTGGGTGTCCCCGTGAGGGGCCACCACTAAGTTGAACTCCCGGAGCAGCACCGAAGGTAGCTGGAGTCCGGCGAGTCCACGTTCAAATTTGTGTTAAAGTCTCCCAGGATCAATCTCTGCTCGTACGCGCAGATGTATTGCGCGAAAATCGGCTCGAGAGGAGTAAGGGGGGCATGAGGGGGGCGGTAAATAACCCCGACGACGACGCGAGAAAAAGAAGTTATATTCAATTCGAGAAAGAGGAATTCCACCGCTGGATCGGACTGACAAGGGGAGGACCAGCAATGTGGGTCACCGATTTTTTTCTAATTTTGCACACGCTTTCTTTGGACCAAACTATGAACATCCCTCAAGCCGAAAATCCCAACACTCCCCCATTTTTGAGAAATTGACGATTAAAGATCCGTGCCAGGCGTTAAGTACCCTACCCGAAAGACGACTTTCAACAACCCGATTTGGATGAGCGCGATAGGTGATGGACTGGGAACGCTGGGGACACAGGTTCGACTCCGCTCTCTGCTTTTTTCACACTTCTTTTTCTTTTAATTTGTACTACTTTTTATATTATTATTCCGATGTTTCGCATGGTGGAAAACATATCTTATACAATTATTATCATTTCATTTATCGATTATCCGATTTGTATTATCATATTCGTCGGGATGAAGGGTGAAGTAAATGAACGTACACAAATTTCTTTTTATACATATTTATTAATTTGTACTAGCTAAAAATATATTACAACTTTCCGGATGAAACTTGTCATAAAAACATGCAAAACAATACTTTTCTCGACACCACGCACATTGTATTTTGCAATCGTTTAATAAACAGTTTCACTTGTTGTAATATATATATAGCTAGTACAAATTAATAAATATTTATAAAAAGGAATTTGTGTACGTTCAATTACTTCACCCTTCATCCCGACGAATATGATAATACAAATCGGATAATCGATAAATGAAATGATAATAATTGTATAAAATATGTTTTCCACCATGCGAAACATCGGAGTAATAATATAAAAAGTAGTACAAATTAAAAGAAAAAGAAGTGTGAAAAAAGCAGAGAGCGGAGTCGAACCTGTGTCCCCAGCGTTCCCAGTCCATCACCTATCACGCTCATCCAAATCGGGTTGTTGAGAGTCGTCTTTCAGGTAGGTGACTTAAACCCTGGCACCGATCTTTAATCATCAATTTCTCAAAAATGGGGGAGTGTTGGGATTTTCGGCTTTAGGGATGTTGATAGTTTGGTCCAAAGAAGGTGTGTGCAAAATTAGAAAAAAATCGGTGACCCACATTGCTGGTCCTCCCCTTGTGAGTAAGAGAAGATGAGGAAAGAGAAAGAACACGCGCGGAGAGATGGTTCCGGATATAGAGGCCGACGCCTCCACCCGGTCTCCCCACGCGGTCATCGCGGTACAGGGTGTATCCCTCTATAGCGCAGGTGGTGTCGTCGTCGCGCGGCCGCAGCCACGTTTCCGAGACGGCAACAATGTCATATGGCGGAGAAGCCGCCGCAAGAGAATCGCAGAAAACCGCGAAGTGTGCTGGCAGAGAGCCAGCGTTGGTGTGGCACAGGCGGAGACATTGCTGCCGTCTCAGGGCAACGGAGTGAGCGGGAAGGACGTGCGAGGCATTCGGCGCGACTACCTATGGTAGCCTGGCCGGAATGTCCGAGGCTTGAGTGATGGAGATAACGGGGCTATCCCCGTTTCTCTTAACAAAAATCGTCCCACTCCGCTGCCAGACGTGACGGTAACCGCGCGATCTGGCTTCCGAGCGAACCGCTCTGAGCAGGGTCCAAGTCTCGCGAGGAAGAAACTCGTTCGCTCGTACCTGCCGACTCTCCAGCGTCGCATCAATGGCCGAGGCGAGAACAAACTTCTTACGCCTCATGGCCGCAAGAACAGCGTTCCTGGTCGCGGGCGTGGTTAACGAGACGAGGACTAGCCGAGGCCGGCCCACGTCAGGAGAGCCACGCAAACGGGTGACCCTGGAGACGTCAGCAGGTACGAGAGGAACCTCAAGGATAGCGGAGAGACGGACGAAAACCGCGCGCAAGTCTTCACTCGACTTCTCCGGAAGTCCAGAGATGATGATGTCGGAGGCGCGGCGACTAGATTGCATTCGCGTTATTTCGGCAGCAAGCGACTGTACCTTCGCCTCCAGGGTTGGAGACGGCGGTGGTGGTGGTGGTGAGGAGAGGGCCTCAGCGTAGGAGCGTTGCGTCAGCTCAAGGTGGTCCAAACGGGCTGCGAGGGCGTCATGAGTGGCGGCGTGCTCGGCGGAGCACGCAGAGATCCTGGCGTCGAAGGCGTCCAAACGCTGCTGGGTATTGCTGCTCTCCTGAGCAACCCGCTTGTCCAGCGAGAGGAGGTCAGCGGTCAACTGGGCGATTTGCGTGCGAAGGTCAGTCCGGAGGTCGGAGATATGTTTTTCCAGCCGATCGTTGTACGCAGTTTGCGTAAGTTGGAAATTACGGATAGAGTCCGTGCAGCAAGCAATCGCCGTGGAGAGCTCCTTGAGTTCCTTTAGCGGCACAGTTGACGACGGGCAGTGCTGGGCGGGGAGGAGGGTGGGCTTCGATGCAAGCGAAGAAGTGCCGGGCGAAGGAGAGAGAAGCGAGCAGCTGGTGGCTGCAGTATCGGCATCGGTATCGTTCGCGCTGGCATCAGCGTCCCCGAGACGATTTACGGCTGGAGTGGGGGGCAGTGACGTCACTGGCCCCAGGCCAGCGAGCGCGGCGCTGGGAGCACGCGAAGCGCCAGACAGCGCGAACTCGGTGCTCACCGGCGACGCGACAGGTGCGGAGTGGGAGGCCGATTCCGATTGGCTGCGATGTCTGGCAGCCGGCGACACTGGCTTCTCGCTTGTCGCGGTGGCCGTCTTCGTCGGTTTCGCTGCGTTCATGCCGGTTTTCGGGCGGGAGGCTGTCACAAGCTGGCCCGGACAGGTTAAGAGTTGGCCATCGGGACCCCGAATTTTATGAATTTTAGCCCGGAAACAGCCCGGATGGAAAGATGCCTGGCAATCGCTGCACTTCCCGACGAGAGTGGCGACGTCCTTGCCGCAGAGGATGCAATTAGATTTTGTCATCACGTTGTGACAGGTCGCGCGGTGCAGAAATAACCTCACACTCAGCAGGCTGCGGGAGATCCACCACTCACGTCGAGCACAACAACGAGGCACTTAATTTATCACGCCTTCGGATCGGAGGATATTCCACTCGCGATTGCACCGAAATTCAGGTTAAGAAACTGTCGTTGAGTAATAATAGTTAATGAAAATTGCGGAGCACTATACACTTCTGTCAATCTCGAGAGAGAGAGAGCCGGGATAGGAGTTCGGCTCGCGGCGCAATCACAACAAACCGCCCGAGATAATCCCCTTGTTCATAAACACAGAGGTGATAGCGCGCGGCACGACTCACCGGAGACTCGGGAGCGGTTCGTACGCGAGTCAGTAGCAAGTGATTGCCACGTGAGAACATACACGACGCGAGAACGAAAGTGATCTCCACACCTCAGCAGAATTCGACATTCTTACAATAATATTAATTATTGCTTTCTGTTCATTATTAGGCCGAATAAACAGGTGCAGCGTGGGTGCAGTGCAGGCCACAGAGGGAGAAGAGGAGCGCCGACCAGTGTGCCGAGCGCGAGAAGGACGGCCAAAGGGAAAGAAGAGGAGCGCGCTACCGGCCTGACACGGCCAAATGTGTTCGTCTCGACGTAACTTGCCAGCAGTTCCAACTTGCCTGAGCGAGAGAAGGACAACCTGCGGAAAAGAAGAGGAGCGCGCTAGCGACTTGGCCTCTCACACGAGCCATCCCCCCCAAAACAGAGGCAAAAGGCTGGCGATATCTTCTTCTCGACGTAAGTTGCCCGCGCGGTTGCAACTTGCCTGAGCGAGAGAAGGACGAGCAGAGAGAAAGAAGAGGACCGCGCTACCGACCTGCCACAGCCAAAAATTTTCTTTTAAAACCACCATAACTATGTCAAATATGTACCGATTTATGTTTTGTTTGGTGTCATTGTTATCGGAAAAAGCTGCGCTGTCCAATGATATAAATTTTATGTAAAACAAATTATAAATAAAGAATTTTTATATTTCTGTATGTACTCATGACTCATCGACAGCGACCCTTCTCGAGCTCCCCTATCGGATCGCTTTACATAAAGAGACGCCACGAGCGATTACGAGCGGTCGGGTCTCGGTCTCGGCACGAGTCAGGGTAACACCTGCTTGGTGGTGGGGATGATTCCATTGCAACTTACGTAGAGAACGATTTGGTGCAACTTATGAAGATATACTGTATCACTTTCTACATTTGCATTCTCCGTTGCACTTTGCGTTTCGTTTTCCATTACTATTTCATCCTTTGAATTTTCTTCTTGTATCTTTAATTCTTCTAGGAGCTGTCGACCTTGTGTCTCTATGGGGTTTCTTACTTCGTCTGTTAGCCGACGGCCGCTTTTTCCCGCTATAGGACTTGATCCGCTTGCTAGGCTTTTTTCTTCCAGGAGCTGTCGATCTTCTTTTTCCATTTTGGGCATTTCTTCGTCTATTTGCGGGCGGTCGCTGTTTCCCTCAGGGTTTTTCGATCCGCTTGCTGGGCATTTTTCTTCTTGTGCATTTTTTTGCTTTTCCTCTATTATATCATCTTCATTCGTACTTTGTTTATTATCTTCATTTATTTTTTCATTAGTATCTTCGCTTTCATTTTCATTATTATCTTCACTTCTTCTTAATTCTGTTTTCATTATTATTCTATGCTTCTCTTTATCTTCTTCTTCTTCTTGCGGTTGCATTTTATCCATCTCATAGTCCTTGTTCGTATTTGCCATTTCGTCGTTACTGTTTTCATTATTGTCATCGTCTACTTTAACTATCATATCTTCTATTTCTGTGTCGTAATCCATATCACTGGATATGCCTGGTCGCCGATATTTATTTTCTGGTAGTTTCCTTCTCCTTCGGTTATTTCATCTTCTGTGTCGGTGTCCTTATTCGAAGTTGCTGATTCGTCATCTGTTGTCCAATACATGTCTTCCTCTTCGTCGGTACTTTCTATTTCGCTTTCGTAATTGCTGTTATTTGACTCTTGATATGCGATCTTTCGCCACGTTTGATTTTCTGTATTTTCGTCTATCGTGTTGTTCTGTCTTATATTGTGCTGATGATATAGTCTTTGCTTTTTATTGTCCTGTATGTTGTCATGTGTGTCGCTCGATCTTAATCTATTAGGTCTTATATTTATCGGTGTGTCTCTTGGGTGTATGAATGTTACGTTACTATTTCTTTCAACTACTTTCGTCTAGTCTACTATTATCATTCGTTCTTTGTCATTAATATCCGATTTTCTAGAAAATTTCCATACTGAGGAACTGTAAGGGGAAATTGAAGGTGCTAAATCGTTGTCTGAAAGGTTTTGTGTCGGCTTGTGTATTTCTGTTTTGTGTAGGTATTGTTTTGTGTGTACAAGTGTGTTGTCTGTCGCGTGTATTTTGTGTTGTCTACTGTTCGTACGTCCTAGACTATTTTCGGGTACATAAAATAAGTTTGGGAATTCGGTTTTATTAACTCTGTCCATTGCATTCGTCATGTGCGCTGTCGATTTGTCATTTGTATATGTTTGGTTGCAGTCAGTTACCCTGTCAATGATTTTTGTGATGGGCTGTAATGTGACCTTGGGAATGGTCGTGCGTATTGTTTCATTAGTCGCATTGGTGACATGCACATATGCCATGTTCCCTTGGTTTTCTCCCAACGCATTCGAGAATTGCAGTCCAGGACAAATAGTTATTCTGTCAATATACCCTTCGTCTAAGTCAGTGTCTACCAGTCGTACGTATGTCTGTATTGTGGTGTTGGGAGGTACTATCAGTGTTTCAGGTGTGTTAAAGTGTATCGTGTATATGCCAAATGTAACAAGCCCTTGTGAATATAAAATGTTGCCTTTCGTCTTTTTGAAAAATGGGTCTCCTAAGAGTCCGTCTTCTGTTATGGGAAAAGAATCAGGAACAATATGGAATTCAATACTATAATTTTTGAATTGTAACATGCACATACACAGTGTTGTCGTTTTATCGTCTGTAATGCCTACAAGTTGATGTGTGATGGTTTTATATATGACTGTGTTATTCGCTACTTTACTTCTTTTTATTAGATTTACACTTGCATTTTTGTCAATAAATAGTCTCGTTTGTCTTGTTTTAATGTTTGGCGAATCTAATATAATTGTCGGTAGTAAATGGCTTGTTGAAAATCCGCATCTAATGCTTATCGGTTCGGTCGTCGGTTCTTGTATATTTACGAGTGATTCTTGCGCTATCGGTTCTCCTAATCTGTAGAGTCGTGCGATGTCTGTGTCTAATTCAAAATTTCCATCGGATTCGGTTAATTCGCATTCTGTGCTGTGTTTTTGCGTAAGATTGTGTCTGGCAATGAGATTCTTTATCCTTTGATCCTTTTTTAACCTATCCACTAGTTGGTGAGCCAACTCGTTTATTTGTTTATCCGTTAGTCCTTCGTGAGTTTGTTTTCTGTCCGTCGAATGATTCCTATTTCCATCACTACTTCGTGATTCATATTTACATTTTTCTTCCGAATTTTCGCGGTCTCTGTACCTTCCTCTTAAATTATGCCTGTCTGTATTTCGCGAATTATCCCTATGTCTATCTTTGGTAAAACTGCAGAAAAGGGGACACACCTCCGATCGATCTGTCCTTCTGGCAGGTGACAGAGGTCATCGTACTGAGTCACCACGCACTTGAATTAATTGGCGGTCACTCATAGTTTTCGAGATATTCCTCTTTGAAGTTGCCGAAATGTACTGCCTGAGCCTGCTACCGCGTACGACTTTATCAAAAGATTATTGTGATAAATACCAGTGTTTAGTAGATGTGGTTGGGGGGGGGGGGGTGAATGTGGGAGAGGGGAGTAAATGTACACATGACGGTCACTGGTCAGGTCAGTGCCAGATGAGGTGTGGGCGGGGGGCGGTGACGAGCCGCGCCCTTCTTATTTTGCGGTACGAGCTTTGAAAACTTGCAGTTTAAGCACATTTCCGAAACTAGTACCGCAAAATAAATAGAGGGCCGCTCATCGCCGCCCCCACCTCATCTGGCACTGACCTGACCAGTGACCGTCAAACACGGTCAAACCTATCTGGGAATGTTAGTGTCACAAATGCTTCGGAAATGTGCTTAAACTGCAAGATTCCAAAGCTAGTACCGCAAAATAAGATGGGGGTAGCTTATCGCCGCCCCTCGCCCCCACCTCATCTGGCACTGACCTCACCAGTGACCGTAAAACATGGCCAAACTTACCTGGGAATGTTAGCATCACAAATGTGACGAAATTTGCAGTTAAAGTCATACGTGGTAACAGGCGCAGGCAGTACATTTCGGCAACTTCAGAGTGAAATATCTCGAAAACTATGAGTGACCGCCAATTAATTCAAGTATGTGGTGACTCAGTACCACGACCTCTGTCACCTGCCAAAAGGACAGATCGATCGGAGGTGTGTCCCCTTTTCTGCAGTTTTACCCTATCTTTTGTCTCGTGTCTGTATCGGTCCTGTGAATTATTCCTATATCTGCTGTAGTCTCTATTTTGTGAATTGTCCCGTCTTCTTCTGTCGTGTGTTTCATTGCGGTAATTCGTATGGTTCCTGTCGTAATTTCTATCATATTGCCTGTATTCGTTTAAATTTCTATGATACGAATTGTCACTGTATTTATTGTTGCTATCCCTCGAATCGTTTCTATATCTGTCGTTCGAACTGTCTCTATCTCTACTGTATCTGTCGCCTGAATTGTCTCTGTATCCATAATTTCTTTCGCGCGAGTAGCTCCTTCGTCTATATCTACCAAAAATTCTATCATATGAGTTGTCTCTATATGGTGAGCCATTTCTATATCTGCAAGGTGAATTATTTTTATACGGCGAATTATTTCTAGATCGGTCTCGTGAATCGTGCCTATATTTATTCTGTTCCCTATTCCGTGAAGTGTCTCTTAATTTTTCCGAATAATATTTATCGTGTGAATAATTATTTTGTCTATTGTAGCTTCTGTCATATGAACTGTCTCTGTAACGGTCTCGCGAGTCTCGTCTAAAATCTGTATCTGATCTACTCCAATTTTGTCTACCATAGCGTGTTATGTTTCTGTTCCAAGAAGATGATTGTCGTCGATTGATGTGTCGTCGTGAGAATTCTTATCGTAATATCCGGTCTGTCGACGTCTACGTCTTTCACCATATAGCATATTATTACTGTGTGAATTTTGCGGTCTTAGCGTCTTTAAATTTTACAATATTGATTGTCATGTTCATTGTTTCCTTATTGTTTAAATTATTTTGCGATGGAGAGATGTAAAATGTGGATGTTCTTTTCCCGTCATGATCCCGTTTTGAGCTTCGCTGTGATTTTTTTTTCTCAGGTCAAATTTTAATAGGTCAGAGAGTATGGTGTGTAAAAGCAATGTTTCGTTAGCAATGGTTTATGCGTGTTAGTTTGGTTAATTTATAATTTATGTGACTTACGGTACTGTTGCTGTCTGGGTATGAATTGTCATTTGTCGGTGTTGCGTAGTCTCGTCGTTGCTCTGTTTTCTCTGTCTCTACTGTCGTTGTTGCTGTGTGTGTCGTGTTGTCTTTCCCTCACTAGCTCGTTTTCTGACACCAATTTTGTCGTCTGTTGTTGAAATGTTGCGTAGCGGTGTTCGTCTTTCTTTTCGTATTTTCTCAAGGGCTCACTTCTGACACCAATTATGTCACGGACGGTCGAGCTTTCGGGTGAATTTAAGTGACTACACTATTTGTGTTTAAGAAGGTTTATTCGGTATCGTTGCTAGTCCGCGTCAGTCTAATTGGTCTGTACTATTCGAGAGTTCGTCCGTAAGTCCCTGAGTCGTCGTCGTGGGTCCAGCGTCGTAAGGTGTTGCGTCGGAGTAGGGAGAGCAGTGGCCGCGTTTTGGGTCCAGTGGCGTAGCGTCCGTTACAAATGAACTGTGATCATTTGGCGTGGAATCGCTCATATAGAGTTGAAATTATTAATATCTGTTCTATTGTTTACTGTGTTACCGTTGAAGTTTATGAATAGCATTTCCTAAAAAAGACGTTTAAATAGATCTGGCTCAAAAGAAAGAACTTTAGTGTTCTCGAAATCAAAAGCATGAAGTTCTGTGACCATGTGGTTTGTTAAAGATGTATGTATTACTCGAGTTATGTAGGTTTTTCTTGTGTTCACGTATCCTATCCTTGAAGTATCGTTTCGTTTGTCCTATGTAAACCGCGTCGCAATCCAGACAACTCATTTGGTAGACTACATTAGAATTGAAGGAAAAATCGACTATATCTTTATTAGACCCAATAATAGAATTTAGTTTTTCACCATTTTTAAAAATGATTTTAACATTATATCTAGCCAAAAGTCTCTTCAGGGATTCACCTAGGTCTTTAACGTATGGCATAATGCATAGTGTTTGTTGTTCTGTGTTTGAGGAAGGTTGAATGGCTGGTGACGTGTTATTTTTATTTCTAAGAAACATTAGTCTTCTACGGATAAGTTTGTTAACTAGTTCAAGCGGAAAATCATTTGCAAGTAACATGTGTTTCACTAGTAGTATGTTGTTGGAATGGATACTTTTATGAGACAGAAGGATAGCTCGAACGATTAGGGAGGTGATGATGGATAATTAATGGTTATATGGATGTTCGGAATTAAAATTTATGGTTTTTCCACTCCATGTGGGGTTCCTGTACCAATTGGTGATGATTTTCTGATTTTGTTTAATTAGAAGCACGTCTAAAAAGGGCGCTTCGGCTCGCGGCACTTCGGTGCCTGGCGCCCAACGGATTTTGATTTTGAGGATTTTGGATTTTGAAGAGGATCTCAGGGAGTTTTCTTTGTCCACGAGGAATTTTCGGAATAGCATACTTTTTTATACAAATGCGATGAAAATACGAAAGATAGAGATTCTATTTTTAATATAAGTTTTCCACTAGAACTACAAGCGTTAGCAGATCTTTCTATTTCAGAGTGTAATTTGGATTTGCATGTGCCTTTACCAACTATTTCGCCATGTGACACCAGTCTGGTTAGAAAAAACGATGAACGGTCGGATGCAGAAGGAGCTCTACATACGGATATATTACACATTAAGGAAACAATAGCTGAACCAACGGATGAGTCTCCTTTGGACACATTCCACTTTGGACATGGACCGTTTTTAGAACTTGGACTTAGAGTGGAAGTTGCATACATCAAATGTGGAAACTGTGCACAGTATGTAGAGTTTACAGTGAACACTTACCACACGAAAAGTGGAAATCGGCTGCAGAGTACTGCGTACACACCTTAACTCTAATCATGCATAATTCATACCGAAGTTTTTCCAGGTATATCCAAGGTATTAACTATTGCCAATTGGCCATTATTTGTAAATTATAATTCTGCGCCCTCTTCCCCTCATCTGGCACTGATCTAACCTGTGACTATAAAGCATAAGAGCGATTCCACGCCAAATGATCACAGTTGATTCGCACTTGGTCCCCGATTTTTTTTAAAACTTCACAGATTTGTTGCCCTTGTCGAATCCTGTAAAATGCTTTTTTCCGTTCCTCGATATCGTTATTAGTTTTTAAGTTATTTAACTGCAAAGTTTGGGATCAACTTTTTTTCAAAAATTCATAACTCGATAACTAATAAAGATACCAATTTTTCTTTAAAAATTCGTAACTCAGAAACTAATAAAGATACCAGGCTATACGAAACGGCATTTTCTACGGAAATGTTCAAATTTTGATAAAAAAAATACTTCGTGTTGGTACAACCTTAATAACAACATTTATTTATAGTTTGTAACTATTTATTGAGGTTGTACCAACACGAAATATTTTTTTTAATAAAATTTGAACTTTTCCGAAGAAAATGCCGGTTCGCATAGCCTGGTATCTTTATTAGTTTCTGAGTTACGAATTTTTAAAGAAAAATTGATCCAAAACGTAAACGGTTGTCGATGGCCGCGACGCGTCGCGTCGCGCTATATCGCGCGCCCGGCCGGTTCTTCCTAGTTATAAACATTTATTGCTCCGGAACTATAATAGTTACCAACCTGAACTTTGTGGCATTCTCTTTAGTAGACTACAGAGCATCTGAGATATTAATTTTAAAAGGATCGGTGCTCCACTTCACTCTTTCATTTAAATATTAAAAGTTTATTTATATTTTACAACTATTTATTTACGTTGTACCGGCACGAAGTATATTTTTTTATTAAAATTTGAACATTTCCGCGTAAAACGCCGGGTCGCACATACTGGTATCTTTATTAGTTGTCGAGTTATGAATTTTTGAAAAAAAGTTGATCCCAAACTTTGCAGTTAACTAACTTAAAAACTAATAACGAAATCAAGGAACGGAAAAAAGCATTTTACAGGATTCGACAAGGGCTACAAATCTGTGAAGTTTAAAAAAAATCGGGGACCAAGTGTGAATCAACTGTGATCATTTGGCGTGGAATCGCTCATAATGAGACTTATCATGTTTTAGTGTTGCGCCCCCTTCACCCCATCTGGCACTGACCTGACCTGTGACTGTAAAGCAGAATGAGACTTATTACGTTTTATAGTCACAAGTCTGTCATGCTAATACATGTATGGTGTGTGCAGTTTCCACTGCCATGTGTCCTCATTCCACTATGTCCAACTTCCAATGTGGGCAAATTTCACTGTGTCCGAAAATCTACATGTGCGCAAAGTGGAACGTGCGCAAAATGGACGCTCCCGTTCAAATGCCGTTCACGCTCGGAAGAGTACACCGCTTCTTCCATGTCGGGCTTTTCAGCAGCTGGACCGTAGTCCTTATCGCGTGTCCTTTTTTCATGCGCCGCATTGAAAACTTTGCTTTCCTGTTTATGCTTCTTCTGTCTCGCCAGTGCACGTTTGTGACGGTCTTCTATTTCTTGCATCATAATCCTCGGTTGCTTGTCCATAGCGATAGTCAGTCGGCTAAATGCTTCTCGAGTATCGAACCGCACTACATCAGCGGAAACTCTACCCGCATACGATCCTTTTCGTTCGAAGTTGATTCGCTTGTCCCCGATGAATTTGGTGATGATACTGTTCAAGCTTTCTACAGTGTTATTATTTAATTCGTATAGCAAGCTTTCTGCTTGCGCGAAGAGTACCTGCATTGCTTTTTCCACTTTTTGATAGATTCCAGCTGCCATCAGTTGCGGGACGTAATTAACTTCATCAGGGTTAGCGTATTTCGTGCAAAAGTATTCTAATGCTGCACAATCTCGGTGTTCTCCAAAGACGTGACTCGGTACGTTCCTCAAATCATGCTTCATATTCATTATCTTCTCTGCTAGTGTGTACCTAGTGTGTAGCTATCCTGCTGGTACCTGTATTCTACGGCTTTGTGCGCACCGCTACGCAGGCGGAGTTCGTTTTGTTTTACGACATTACGTAGATCCTTGTGCAGCCCTTTCTGAACAATTTGCTTGATCTTCTGGCTCATATTCCTTAGTAAATGGTTGCTGCACCCAATTTTTCGCACTTGCACCTGGTAGTCCTTGTAGGGGTCATTGTCCAATATCTTCTTGTAGATACTACTATCCTCATCGGCAATTAATATACAATATATTAGCCCATGAGTCTCTACGCTAGACTTGAATCCTTCTACGATGCAAACACTTTCCGTAGCGTTCGAAGTTCGGTGGCGTCCCCAGTTCTTAAAACAACGATGCGTTGGTGGAGCTTCCTTCTTCCTCGCTGCTTTATCGCATATTATGCAGAATTTATTCTTCACACTGATATGCAACACTCTCTTTGTTCGATAGCTTCGCGTTTGCCCGGCGGTGAAGTTATGGGTTGCAGGGGTGCAAGATGAACAAGAAGGCTACCTTTGTTGCTACTGCTCCTTAATACTCCACAGTCTTATATTGAAAGTACAGTCGACTTTTCGGAGTGTCCGAAAGTGAGTATCGCTAGTATGTCTGGTAATGTCTAATTTACATTACTCGTCGGGGGCTTATATAGCCCTCCCCACTCCCCTATGGATACAATTTTCTAAGTTTAATGCGTGCCTGCAAGTCCGCTGGGTTCGAGGGTTGAGGGTGCGTCGCAGGTATCTGAGGTGTTGCCGATGGGAAAAACCTAATAATTATTGAGTGGTACGCGAAGGCACCATCGAAACGGTTGGTAGGTACAAGTCGTAAAGGCTAGAGTAAGGGTGAAACAATGGTCTAGTTCCCGCGTCTAGTACGGAGTTGCAAATTACTTATTGTAACCTGAGCTAGAAACATTGAGTGTACGGAACACTCT
The DNA here is from genome assembly GCA_963989405.1 of Trypoxylon attenuatum. Classification (NCBI taxonomy): domain Eukaryota; kingdom Metazoa; phylum Arthropoda; class Insecta; order Hymenoptera; family Crabronidae; genus Trypoxylon; species Trypoxylon attenuatum. Next base: position 810,539 of record OZ022494.1, on the reverse strand, counting down.
TCGTGTGGTAACCAACAATAACTCACGCACCAGATAGGGAACTGTAATCCCCGGTGCGATAAGATCTCTTCATACAACTACAGCATCTTCCATTTCCCTCTGAGCCGCCAGTGCAAACGTATCGATAATTCTGTCCTCGCATTTTTCAAACAGTGTCCTCGACATGCACTTCACGTTGATGCCACCCATCATATCTTCCAGTTGGTTGTATCCACCACCAGTGAGGATTGTTGCCGGAATTGCACCGTCATTCATGTCCATAGTATCGTCATTCTCAGGAACACAATTTACGTGGCCAAAGTAACGGCATATTTGGCATTCTAGTTTATATCCTTTTAGTAGCCCATGTTATTTAAATCCAGTCATTTTGAAATGTTTGATGCCGCAGTCGATGGCCGAATGATCGCTTAGCTCTTTCAGTTTTTCTAACAAATGTGGGAAGTCGGTAATATCGAATCCCTCCCGAATTTCTTCTTCCAACTGTTCTCCTTGAGTCCTTTCCACACCGAAGTTACATTCGGAATCATTCCCAGTTACTTCTTCATTCGGCGTTTCAATTCTCTGCTCAATAGTTTCCATAGCATCTCCTTCAAAGTTTTCCCAATTTGTTTCAATTTCCTCGTCGATCGCTTCTGGAATTTCTTCTAGTATTTCTTCTTCAATTTCCTGTTCCATTTCTTGTTCAAATTCCTCTTCCAGTCCTTGTTCAAATTCCTCTTCCATTCCTTGTTCAAATTCATCTTCCATTCCTTCTTCAATTTCCTCTTCTGTTACTTCTGGAATTTTTTCATGTATTCCTTCTTCAGTTTCTTCTAGTATTTCTTCTTTAATTTCCTCTTCCATTCCTTGTTCAATTACCTCTTACACGATGTCACGATTTTGTAATAACTTTCTGGTTTCGTTTTCTACCAATGTGCCTGCAAGAAGTTTCAAGGGCGTACCCGCATGCGTGTTTGCATGCAGCACGCTGCTTTCGCCCTTAATAACTGCTACCTTACCTGTACCTACTACTTATCTACACGCCGTTCTATATTTTGTCTAAACATACATAAACCGAATAAAGAACATACACATACATCTTTATCTGAGAAATATGGAGTACAAATGAAAAGCGAACACAGCGAAAGCGACCATATTTGAGAACACACAAAAGTTGATTTCTAGTCCTTGTCCAGTAGTGAATAAAGTAATGTTTAGGTGTAAAAATAATTCGGGTTGTATACATTGTCACGTGAAATCCGCTCCTATTCCGCGAAACTGCCCTGGCTAGCGGGACTTCACGCGAACAAAGAATTCCTGGTACTCGACTTGGGGAAAACGCGGATCAAATTTTCTCGTCGATACTCCTCTGGGCGCCAGGCACTCGCGTGCCACGGGATTCCTCCCGCTTTCAATTTATACTCCTGTAATCGCGATATGGCTGGTTTTACGCGACCGACTCTCGACCACACAAAACGAAATTTCTTTTTCCCGCAAGTCGAAAATTACTCGCAACACCAACGGAATCAGCGGGTGGGGTCGGTTACTCGAGAGGATCGAAAAGGAATGGATAAGGCGGACTATCAACAAATTCACACAATAGATTTCTCTCTCCGACAGCCGGCACAATTTATTAAATACGACCTCGCCCTAAGGCGGAATTACACGCGAAAGATTCTACAATCTCAACTCCCGGAACGGAGACACGCTCGCAATCGTGATGACAATTTTCTTTCAAATCTCGCAAACCGATACAGAGAGGGAGCCGAGACGTTGAGTTTAATTGAACGCGGCCGATAGGATGGATCAAACACGATAATACAAATTTTCGATATCTGCGCACTAAATCTCGTAAAGCGAAAAGGCTACTCTGTGCACCTCAGCATTGTTTTGTTCTCGGCTACCGGGATTCTCGCAGTCGTCTCGTCGTTCGCTCCTCTGTTCCTCCAAATCGGCACTCGGACTATTCTCTCGCGAGCTCCTGAAGTTTCTCCGTGTACTCCCGCTGACGGTCCCGCACGATCCGCGATGATCTCCTGCGCATGCTAATTCTCACGATTACCCCCACCCCGGAAACCTCATGGAACGCCACGCCATAAATTAGCTGTCGATAAATGGGTGACACCTGCCCTGGATGCTCTGCTTGATCGGTGGTGGAAAGTTTGGCCCTCTTCTTGCGGCATCCGCGGGATGCTGCCGTTCTCCCAGGTTCCTTCTTTTGCGTCCTCGTCCCGGTCCAGCAGGGTCGGGAAGGGTAGTCGACCCGCGCCACCGAGCACCAACCCCCCTGGAGCCGGTGGGTCCCTCCACCCCGCCTTCCCCCCGGGAATCTTCGAGGGAGGAGTACCGCAAGGGGTCCCGTCCCCAATTTTGACGGGGCCTGCCCCGGCCGCGGCGACTCCTTCCCCCGCTGGACGTCCGGTATTTACCGCGCTCCGGGCGAGAATCCGGCCTCCTCTCCAGGCACTTTCCCCTGGTAGCAGCCCCGCAGGATCTGGGCTCCGATCTTCGGACTCGGTGGATGGCTCAGAAAAAAAGGATTCACAGGGCATTAGTCGGCGTTCGTTGTCCTTGAGAGGCCCCGAGGTATGCTCGTCTCTTCTCCCTAGCCGGGAATTTACTATTTTTGTACAAGGCGATTCGTTGCCTTGTGGATGGTCTTAAACTACGTATTGTGAACGCCAATCGAAGCCCAAAAGTCTGGGATCAGAATAACGAAAACTGAACCCTTTCGCAGATAACAGTGTCTGAGGAATTCCACAGCAATGGAAACGGTATGAAAATTATTCTTAAGTCACATTAATATTCGATTTACATAGTCCAATATGAGATTTCTGTAGGAACAGAGAAAGGTAGGGGCCTGAAAAAAATTAGAGGCATTTTCGGATTCATCCTTACAAATACCCACAAATAAAATGTTTAATCCTTTTATCAAAATTCGGCACGAAACATTATCAAAAATGAATGTAACTTAAGAATAATTTTCATACCGTTTCCAGTTCTGTCGAATCCCTCAGATACTGTTATCTGCGAAAGGGTTCAGATTTCGCCATTCTGATACCTGGATACCTGTATGTTTCGGCTGAAGTTTATGTTCTTGCTATATTCTCTAATTCTATCTTTAGATATCTTTTCGTATTGCAGTCCGCACATTGCAATATGCAATACCACGTATACAGAAAGGTATCGTAAAGATAAAATTAGAGAGCATAGTAAGAGCACATACTTCAGCCAAAACTTACACTCATCCTTCACAAACTATATCGACACGGAACTACACGCATTTGACTTTCCTTCAGTTAGAACTCCTGAAAAGAAACAGACCTTTATAAGAGACTCAATCTTGAAATGCTTCACATAAAATTCAATAAATCAGCGACTAACTATACAACAGATATCCAGAATTTAAACAGTCGTTCTACAGGAGATGTACATCCAATCTAATTGTACATAACTTAATTTTAATTAAGTAACACACATTAAGAGAGACACGAAATCCGTAACAAGAAACTAACGCAAACAAGTCTTCCGCCGATAGCGACCAATTGGTTCTCTATGTGAAACTTGATGTTAAATTTTAATTTACATTTATTAGAAACGAAACTTGTTACTCCACTGAACCGCACTAATTGAAATTAATTGTGTATGTTGGAGACTGCCGCTGTCCGCTGCCCTACGTCTTGATGGTTCGCGACCTCGACCTTGACCTCGACCTCCCCGTCCACGTCCATATCGAGCCCGGCGCAGCGTGCTCTTCAGTCCTGCAATCTGTAAAATAAAATGAATAAACGTAAAAGAAAATGCGAATAACAATACATACAGCAGCGTACATACACATGCATTCTTACCTGTGTCTTCAACATCGCTTGCGAGGAAGCCCGTTTCTCGGTCCGTCATGTTAGCGGAGACCAGCTCCTCGCAGAACTACGACGACGTTCGCGGCCGATCTCACTGCCGGGGGCGAATATTGCCGATGATGGCAATGGTATCCCGCCTGTGGATGTGCCGCCGCTCTCTTGACTGGTCGCGGCTTTCTCACCGGTAACACCTCGCTGACGGCTCCGGCGACGTTGGCATGACCATCGTGCTGCGTCTTCGGTGTAAAGGCGGGCACTCCTCGCGGCGCGACATCGAGGTCCCAAAATTGTTGTTCTGCTGTGTGCTCATCTGAAAAAATTAAAAGAAATTGCATATGGATGTGAGTGTCCGTTTCAATCTGACGATGAAAATGATGCAAAAAACGAAGAAAGTACAGGAATGTGTGTATCCACGATCAAGTGTATTTACTGCGTGTTCCCTGTGGCGGTCGTCTATTGAACGACACGCCGACTGCAAGGGCTAGTACGCGGAGAGTTGCCGGGCGTCTCTTGGTTCCACGGAGGTACGATGCACGTGGCGAGACGTCGGCGAGTGCAAAACGAAGCGAAAAGCTATACAGAGTGTCCCATTTTAATGTCCCACCTCATTTATCCAGAAAAATACTGCTCGGATGAAAAATTGAGTTAAATGAAACTTTTAGTGTTTAAAGGGGGACGTTCAAAAAAAATATTTTTTTTTTTTCCCAATTCAAAATGGAGGTGCTATGATGACCCACATGTTTTTTTAAATGGAAACATCACTCTTTTTTAAACAAAAAATGTGTCGGATCAGAACTAATAACATTTGTAGGAACATTGTTTTGATAAAGTCCATAATTTTTCGACTAGAACACCTTTTTTGACTATTTTAGCGTTATCCAGGATGTACCACGAGGAGGTAAAGTTTTTCACATCCCAAGTGCGCTTGTGTGTGTGCGTGTGTGTGTGCATGCGTGTGCGTATGCGTGTGCGTGTGCGTGTGCGTGTGCGTGTGCGTGTGCGTGTGCGGGTGCGTGTGCGTGTGCGTGTGCGTGTGCGTGTGCGTGTGCGTGTGTTGAACAGTGACAAGGATTAGGTCTCTGCGGCTCGTCACTTCCGCAGTATTTTTTGACTCCAAACCCTCCTTGCGAGCGTTCTATGAACTCTTCTTAAAGGTGTTCGAAGATTCCACCATTCATATTTAGACATACCCGAACTCTCCTTTCAAACCCATCAACTGTACGTAAGAGAACATCTCTCGGGATTGCACGGCAGGCATCTCATATCCGCTCCTTCATATTCTCTTGCGTGGAGCTTGACGGCAGACAGCGTCTTTAAGATAACCCCACAAGAAAAAATCGGGAGAGGTGAGATCAGGTGATCGTGGAGGCCAATGGACAGGGCCATCTCGACCGATCCACCTTTGACCGAATGTTGCGATTAGATAGTTTCGAACAACACGGGCCCAGTAGGCGGGTGCACCGTCTTGCTGAAACCACATCTGTTGACGAGTATGTAAGTCGAGGTCTTCTAACAAAAGAGGAAGTTCAATTTGAAAAAAGGCAAGATAACGGACACTCGTGACACGTCCTTCGAAGGATCTATCATTTGTCCGTTGATGATTCCACACGAAACATTCAAGTTCCACCGATGTCGGTGATCAATCTGTCGCACCCAACGTGGATTCTCATCAGACCAATATCAGATGTTCCATCGATTCACCTGACCTCGGTTGTTGAATGTGGATTTATCAGTGAACATAACAAATCTAAAAAAGTCTGGGAATCGCTCGATTTGTCTTAATGCCCACCGACAAAACTCTATTCTTCGCAGCGGATCAGGATTAGGCGTAGCTTGATGGAATTGTATCCTGTACGGGCGGAGTCTTGCACCAGTCAATACTCGGTGCACTGTGGATCTGGGAACCCCAAGTCGTTCCGAGATCACTCGAACGCTCATATGAGGCAGTGATGTTAGACCTCGAGCCCATCTCGTCATGCGCACTGGATTTCGGCCGATTCGCAGCACCGTAGCATAGCGATAGCTGTAGGTTCTTGGATAGTTATACGGAGTGCCAAATGGTGCCAGATCCCCAAGCTCAATCTCCCTCATAAATATAAATCTATGTGTATATGTATGTAGTTAAAGTGACACTGTGCTTGTGATAATTAATTTCAGAACTTACCCTCAATAACGTTAAATTAATTTTGATGTGTATATAATATACATAAATTGTATAATCCTAAGTTCATTTTCGGGCGATCATAGATACCAGTTCTTCATACGGTCCTGGTGCAAAATCCAGTGCGCATGACGGGATGGGCTCGAAGTCTAACATCAGTGATATGAGGATCAATTGCTGTCATCCCTAAAATAGCCAAGTTTTGAGCGTCATGTGGGGGGTCATTGTTGACGTTTTGGTGACGTCAGCGGTAGCGGTTATCCGACCTGCCCTCGCCCTCCGCTCGAGGGTTCGGATTGTCTTCCGCGTTGGGTGACGGCGATAGGGATATTCGCGTCGATACAAATTTTCGGCTCGCGAATAATTCCCATGACATCTCCCTAAAATAAGGAGCATATCAACGATATCGTTGGGACTGAAATCAGCCGTGGCAAAACTCTGGGCTTTCTGCTATACCGTTCTTCTGGGCCTTGCGTTGCAGAACCGTGGTCCGAAGCACCTCAACCGCGATTAGGTTCGGGGAATGATTGATGAAATGTGCTTGATATGTCTCTCTATTGCTACACGCTCGAGGATTGGCTTTATCGGTGTTGCCGAGGTGGCGATTTCATCGGTACTTATTCTAGTGGAGGGAGGTATCTACGCTTTGCATGCCCAAATATGGTCACGGTCAAGCGTTTTTCGGCTTCGCGAATAGGCGTCTAAGGGCCGTGTGCACCCTGCTACCTGGAATGGGAACCGTGAGACGCACACGCACATGCACACGCACACTTGGGATTTGGAAGACTTTTACCTCTCGTGGTACATCCTGGATAACGCTAAAATAGTCAAAAAGATGTTCTAGTCCAAAAATTATGGACTTTATCAAACAAATGTTCCTACAAAAGTTGTTAGTTTTGATCCGACACATTTTTTGGTTAAAAAAAGGGAAGTTTCCATTAAAAAAAAAACATGTGGGTCATCATAGCACATCCACTTTGAATTGGGGAACAAAAAAAATATTTTTTTAACGTCCCCCTTTAAACACTAAGAGTTTCATTTAACTCAATTTTTCATCCGAGCAGTATTTTTCGAGATAAATCAAGTGGGACATTAAAATGGGACACCCTGTATATGTAACTGCGAATAAGTTTTGAGGTTAATTGGATGGCTCAGAACACGATAAACATAACACCTGACAATTTCAGGAAATCAGCTTTTTCAATGAAACTTCGGTATTTTCCATAATCACGTAAAAATATTTTTCAGAGAAAATAGTCACGCTGTTATGTCCAAGCAGACGTAATGGTGGGATAGGGGAGAATTTGTGGCCGATAATAATGTAATATACGTTGTGACGAAGCGTTTTAGGATCCGCTCCGTCGCCGCCAACCTCCGCGCGTTTCGGATTCTGCCTTGCACGTCGGGCCGGGGAAATGCGCGTTCCCAAGGGCCAAGCGAATAAACATAGCTAATACTAACCCCCCTTGTACGTTAATGAGTCCCAGGAAAGTTCGGCGAGGTCGGCCGGACTGATCACCCGGTCGACATCCCGACAGACGACAGCCGACGATGAGCTAGAGCACGAGGGGGAGCAGAGCAGCCACCGGAGGAAGCAGGACCCACCACCTGTCGGCCGCCGGGGGACCTAAACAGCGCCATCCTCCCAATTCTAGGCGGCGTAATCGGCGGCACGAGCCCGCGTCGCCGGCGGCGTGCTAAGCTGCGGCACTTGACTTCCGGCGTGCGGGGTGACTAGTCTACGTGAGCGTTTCGGCAAGCGATTTATAACCGTGAGCTTATCGAGATTTAGTAGTGACCGAAGTAGTAAATTGGCGTCCTTCGGCCGCGATTTTTGCGAGGATCCTCGGAGTATTTCGTCCGCGTTAAGGGTGCGAGGAGCAAAGGACCGGGTGGTTGCAAGTTAGCTGGTGGGCGGTGACGGTAAGTGGCACATCTTTCCTTTTTGCGAATCTTCGGTGTGTGTGCGGTTTTCTGTGGGGTCTCGAGACGGTTCGGAAGAGTGCTGGGAAGGATTGCGTCGTGGTCGAAGGGAACTATAGTCCTGGAAGGTAAAGACCGGGGAAACAAAGTCGCAAGTTTAGAGCGACGGCTCCGAGGGGGGGCCCCGGCCCGCGAAGGCCTCATCGGGGACAGGCCATAAGCAGGTAAATGGCCACGACGGAATCCTGCCCCGGACGACGCGTAGATTCTCCCGGCATTAAGTCAAGTCTTCGATAAGAGCGTGCGGCCGCGATACCCTAGGGTAGCAGCTTGCGGACCGGTGATTGGCCGGCGGCAAGAGTAGAATGGCCGAGGTGTGAAATTCGAACCTAGAGTGTTCTCGAGCGGAAATTGACGCCTGGCATCGGCGGCCATCATGTTAAACATTCGAATTGCTTTCTTCCATTAGAATAAATATAATAATTCGTACTTTTTTCAGGATTCGCTCCTTTCTGCGGGATTTCCTGGTGTTTGTTTGCATGCTTGATTTTCAGGGGATTATACGATACTCGGCCGCCTTCACCGTACGGCGGTGGTCGAGCCAGACTGGGTTCTCTCTCGGGCTGAGCACGTGCCCGAACTATAAAGACCTGAGCTAGTCGCGTCGGGTGATTTGAGCCTGGTTCCAGCATCCTGTCTCGTGTTTCTAACTATAAATATGGTCCTTTCGGGGGCCTGGCGCCCAATTCCGATGTAGGCGCGTCGCTGGGAATAACCCGAGGGGCGTCCAAAGTATCCTTTTGTGAACGATTCCGGCCGGCGGCGCGAGCGGATCGTCGTCGCAACGTATACAGGGTGAGTCAGTGATAGTTGCAACAAATCAAATCATGTATTCTGGGGGTCAATAGAATCCTAAAAGTCCGGAAACAATAAGTTGAAATCTCAACCCTTTCCGAGATACAGGGGGTTGAAATTTCAAGTTTTAAAAAATCATGTCTTCCGGCGGGATAATGCTAGCGTCACGGGTCTTTTTCTAGAATGTGTTGAAGGCCGAAGCTACGTGGAAATAAATAGAAACCATGTAAAAATTATTAAGTCGCATTATTATTGATTTTCTTGCAGTTTCTTGATGAAGCGGCAACATTTTCAGGTACGAAAAAAATCACAGTCATTCTGTGATGCACCCAAGAAAATATCACGTTATAAAAAGTTCAAAATTTTAATAAATGTGGCCAGGATGAATTATTGAAGTTTTTCGCTAGAGATTCTCAATCCCAGGTTTATGGCAGCATTGTGGAGTTCATCAACCTGACCCTTTTTTCTCTCTCTTACTCTCACTCGCTCTCTCTCTCTCTCTCTCTCTCTCTCTCGCACTGCCTAACGCCTATTCAGTCACAGCGGTGTTCGGTAGCAGGCCCTCGAGATAAGCTGGGCCTAACTGACCTAGGCAAACAGAGACCCGCCGACTTCCAGCCTTCTACCGCCGCGTGACACATGCAGCCATAAACCGGGGATTGAGAATCTCCAGGGAAAAACTTTCAATAAGTTATCCTGGCCACATTTTTTAAAATTTTAAACTGTTTATAACGCGATATTTTCTTGAGTGCATCACAGAATGACTGCAATTTTTTTCGTACCTGAAAATGTTGCCCGTTCATAGAAAAACTGCAAGAAAATCAATAATAGTGTAGCTTAATAATAATTTTCACATCGTTTTTATTTTTTCCCAGGTACCTCGGGCCGTCCCACACATTCTAGAAAAAGACCCCTGACTTTAGCATTATCCCGACGGAAGATGTAATTTTTTAAAACTTGAAATTTCACCCCCCTGTAATTCAGAAAGGGTTGAGATTTCAACTTTGTGTTCCCGGCTTCTACTGACCCCCAAAATACGTGGTTTCAGTTTGGTGCAAGGTCACTGACTCACCCTGTATACAAAACATCAATGGTGGAAAAATAAAACCAACAAGGTTATTTACATAATTCAAAAAGAACGCTCAAAACCGCATACATACTTACAATATAGGCAAGTAACAACGCTGCGCATTATACATACAACAGAAGCGCAAACACCTTACATATGTGCAGACGTAAACAGAATAAGATAAGACCCTAGGTGAAGCGAAAATATGACATGAGCAAAGAGACGCAAACCTCCAAAAAGAGCACTCAAGTGAGGATAATACAAGGTACGTACCAGTGTTTAATAAGGCGCATGATGCATAACTCTCAAAAGTAAAGGAGATTTCCACAATAAGAAATACACCTCCGCTGAATGTATAAGAACCGTATAACTCAAAACAAACCAGAGCTAGAAACTGGACAACGTGTCCAGACAACTGTAATGAATAAGAAAACCGTTGTACAAATTGAGAGAAGCACCTAAACGAAAGTCAAAGAACATAGCATGAATACTTACGTAAAAATAATAAGATTCTGGAACGTGTTGTTGAGAGAAAAACATTTTACGACAAACATAATTAAACTAAAAGGGGGTTCACTGGTCGTGTTTGAGATTTGACTAGAATGCCGCAATGCACTGAGTTGAAACAAACGAGAAGATCATCGAGGGCACAATCGCGAAAGAATGAAAGCACTGATGGTTAAGAGTAGAACAGAGTGAGCGTTTATTAAAGAGTCGTACCCACGTGGGTCGTAAATCCACGCGGCGAGACGCAAATACAGAGTTGTACAGTACCTTGGTTGAGCAGTGGGTCGTAAATCCACGCACTCGCGCTCGACAATCGTTGCACTTCACTACAAACTACAATGGAGTTGCACACGCGTCGCACCTTACATAAATTCGTCAAGAAAAAAGCTCACAGAACTGTTGATCGCACTAGTCGAATCGATAATGGCCGCTGGTCGGCATGTTGTACTACGAGTCGACAAGATGCGCATTGCGCATGCGTGGCGACGCTTGTGCATCGATCAGCATCGATCGCTGATCGATGCTGCCACGCTCGGTGTTCTTACAAACTACGAAGTATTGTCGAGTCGACGGTCTACTAGATTCGCGGAGGCAGAGAATCCGCAACAGGTCGGGTATAAACAAAAATTAAACACAGTACAAAACCGATCCTAAGCTGCACATTACTGAGACTCTCCAGAGGCACAAAACCGCTAAATATCCAGATAAAATGGATGATACTTTACTCAAGATCTGTTGAAACCAAAAGCTAGGAAGAAAAAACCATCAGTACGCACGTGCGCTAACAGGCGTACGACGACCAGGTCTAAAGTGCAATAAAAGCATGATGTGGATCAAAGACACATTCTTCCAGTAAAAAATTAGAACAGATCAATTTCCTGCGGTGTATGTTGTGACGTTGCACTTTGCAACGTCCCAAAAATTAGTAAATTCCCGGCACGGGAGAAGCGACGAGCACACCTCGGGGCCTCACAAAGACAATGAACGCCGACTAATGCCCGGCGAATCCTTTTTTTTCAATGACAACCACCGAGGCCGAAGATCGGAGCCCAGAGCCACCGGGATTGCTACCAGGGGAAAGAGTCTGCAGAGGAGGCCGGATTCCCGCCTGGAGCGCGGTAAATACCGGACGTCCAGCGGGGGAAGAAGTCGCCGCGGCCGAGGCAGGCCCCGTCAAAATTGGGGACGGGATACCTCGCGGTACTCCAACCCCAGAGATTCCCGGGGGGAAAGCGGGTTGGAGGGACCCACCGGCCCCAGGGGGGTTGGTGCTCGGTAGCGCGGGTCGACTACCCTTCCCGACCCTGCTGGACCGGAACGAGGATAACGATAAAGGAACCTGGGAGAACGGCAGCATCCCGCGGAGACGGCAAGAAGAGGGCCCAATTTTCCACCACCGATCAGGCAGAGCAATCCAGGGCAGGAGTCATCAGTTATCGACCGTTAATTTATGGCGTGGCGTTTCATGAGGTTTCCGGGGTGGGGGTAGTTGCGGTAATTAGCATGCGCAGGAGATCCGCACGATCCGCGAGGAGTCCTCTTCGATCACCGACCGCCGACGAGTGTACACGCAAAAGTAAAGTAGTGCCGATTTAGGAGAGCAGGGACGAGAGAGGACAGTGAACACCCCAGCAGCCGAGACGAGAACAATGGTGAGGTGAACAAATTAGCCCTTTCGCGTTGCGAGATTTATTGCGTTGAGATTAATTATTTGTGTTATTGGGTGATCCATTTTTTTCTGTCGGCCGTGTTCAATTAAATTCCACGTCTCGGCTCCCTCTCCGTATCGATTTGCGAGTGTTATAAGAAAATTGTCGTCGCGATAGCTCGCGTATATCCGTTCCGGGAGTTGAAATAGTAGGTTTGACGCGTGTAATTCCGCCTTAGGGCGAGGTCGTTCTTAATAAATTGTGCCGACTCTCGGAGACCGAAATTTCTTTGTGAATTAATTTATACTCCGCCTTATCCAGTCCTTACGATCCTCTCGAATAACCGACCCCACCTGCTGATTTCGTTGGTGTCGCGCGTAATTTCGACTTGGGGAAGAATTCGTTTTTTTTGTGTGTGTGGTCGAGACTCGGTCGCGTAGACAAATTATATCGCGATTCCAGTAGAGTAAATTAAAAGCGGGAGGAATCACGTGGCACGCAAGTGCCTGGCGCCCAGACGAGTGTCGACGGTAAAATTTGATCAGCGTTTCCCCAAGTCGAGTCCAAGGAATTTTTTTTGTTCGCGTGAAGTCCCGCTAGGCAGGGCCGTTTCGCGAAGTAGGTGCGGATTTCACGTGACAATGTGTATGTGAGAGAAAATTGGAAAGTAACTAAAAAGAAATTTTTCATCAAAGACTCACATGAGCTAAGGAGGTCTGTGCACGCTTAGGTTACATTTTCCCGACTGGTTGCCTCTTGGGTAGCGAGAGGAAGTGTAGAGCAAGATGGCGTCTAATGACGTACCATATTGAACCATGGATGCATAGATCGCCGCGAAATTCAAATGGCGTCTGTAGGTAGTAACTGATATGAGTTGAAATAATTAAACCAACTTTAGGTATTTAACATATAGGTAAACATAGCAAATTTGCACAATGATTATTTTAGATGTAGCAAGTTGTACGCTGAGTTTAGGCTGTCTAAGTCTGTTTGGTTATTAACGGAATTATTACATAATTTTATGAAAAGCATCTCAATGCATAATCGTTTGAATAGATCGTCTTCGAAGGCTAAAATTCTCGTACTATCAAAGTCAAAACTGTGAAAATTATTTAGCATATGGCTGGAAAGAGAAGTATGGAAATTGCTTGTATTATGGACGGAATTTTTTTGTTCCCTCAACCTGTCTTTAAGATAGCGTTTTGTCTGGCCTATATACACACTGTCACAGTCAGAGCAATTAATCTTATACATATACCACACCGGAATTTAACCAAAAGTCTACTTTGTCTTTCAACGTCCCAATCCTCCGATTCACGCTGATAATAATTTTTTTACCGCCCCTAAACAAACTAAATGCATATACTCAAACGGAACTTGAATAACTAGCCCCATTGGTAAACCTAAAAGAATGCTAATACCATCTTTATGATGGGCCCTACCGACATATCTAACGTATTCGTCGTCGGTTCGTAATTCGGACAACACAGTGGGAAAGACGTGCCGACTACCTACCTTTCTTTTTAAGCCCTCCACTTATCCTCGCTACACAAGGCCCCAGGAAGTGGCCTTTCAGCCTTCTCCTTCTCTGGCACAGTGCCCTGGACCCGTTGCCCCGGGGGCGACTCGCTTTTGTTATGCTGGCCTATCGTCGCTGCCTTCCTAACATCCCTCCTTGGCCCGTTTTTCGAGCCCGCTACCGGGTTCCTTGTTCCGTCCTCTCTGAGCGGACTTCTGTCCCCGACCGCGTCCGGTTATTGTCGCCTATTCTCGGCTATTGTCATTTTTCTGCACGCCCCGGCAGGCCGGTCCGGTTAAAGCTCAGTTCCGATCCTATCCCTGTTCTTGCCTTGCTGAGGGCTTCCACTACGTCATTTACCCACCTCGAAAGCTATTTCGCCCCGCTACGGTGCAAGTTGGCTCGGTCAGGTCGGGCCGCGGTCCGGCCCCGATAGGTCAGGTCGCGGCCTGGGTCAGATCGGTGTCCTGACCCCTTCGATCTTGCGGGCCGCAGTTTGCCGGTTCCGCCCCGGTCGGTGGGCCAGCCCGCTCGATCTAGCCGGTTTGGTGCGGTTTTATCTCTCTTTCGCGCACGCCTAGTCGGGCCCGTCCCCAAATTTCTTGTGTGACAGGGAATCGCGCGGAGGCCTCGACTTCTCATTTAATTGCAACAAAATGGCAAAATCAATACATCCACTTCCATTGTTTGAGTATGAAGTCATTAACTAAAATATTTGGTACAGATGAAACAACGTTTCACAAAAGATACAAGCGAAATATTGGTAAAAATATTTTTTTTTCAATTTTGCAAAATCTGTAAATTTTTTTAAAAAATTATTATCGCACATGGACTATGTGCTAAAAGACACACAAGTTTTACATTCGACATTTGTTACTTTTCATCCCCAAATGTAATTGTTGATTTCACCCTTTCAAAATGAATGTTGGCAGCCGAAAATAAATACGCGTCAAATATTATTCCGAGAACTACCTGTGACCGATGTTTCATTAAAATCGGCGTGTATGGATTGGGTAATGTCTCTTGTTGTGTGCGTGACTGGGATAGCCTCGGCGTTCCCGATTGTAGTCGTGCACGTTAGAAGGTAGGGGATCGTGTGTCACTTAAGGATAGGAATCCACTCCAGGAAACGTTATCACTTCGTTGTTTTATTGAAGAATGCCTGGTGGTCTACAACGATGGTTACAAGGTGCTCCGCGATACTGAGATCGGCGGTCAAACAGGCGGCCAGCGGCGTTACGGTATCTACTACTCGCGTTTTCAGGAATCTCCCCGTTGCTTCGCCGCGGGCCGTCTTTTATACAATATTTCTGCTTAGTCTACGTTTTTGGTCGCTGGGGCCTTATTCTCGAAGCTTCTATTGTCGAATTGTTGACGGTGCATTTCGGGGCGCTCAAGGTTATGCCCATATTTGGTAATGTTCGCGATCGCGCGGCCTATGACTCATCCCTATCGGGTTACTTATTGCGCGGTTAATCCGCGGGGGAGCTACGTGGCTTTTGGGGACCTACTACACCCCTCCCCCCTTTTGAGAAGGAAGCTTCCTAGCTTCACGTCGCGAGCTGCCTATCTGAGTTCTCGGTATTTGATCGGGTTCCCGGCGCGTGCTAATCGGCTACTCGGCTCGCGGGCCGTCGCTATCTTATCGGCTACTGGGTACTATTCGCGGTTCGCGGCGCAAGCAGCTCGGTCCGGTAGTTTATTCGCTCTTATTTTTCTTATTTCTCTTTTCTTTCTCTTCCTTAATATAGATTTATTATATATTTTCTTTCTCTTTTTTTTTTGTGTATGATCGACGCGTGTAGGGGTAGAACAGGATTACCAAGGTGGTTATATGAGTTACGGGTTAAATGATAAGGTAGCGTATGTAATATGTATATAATAGTGAGTATGTTTTAATGGTATATTAGTTAGGTATATAATAGTAAGTAGGTATAATGGTATAATATTTATGTATATAATAGTATGTATAATATTTATGTATATAATAGTGTTTGTATATGTATGTTTAGTTTAGGATTTCTTTTTCTTCCTCGCTGGGGCGTCTTTTTTTGAGTAGAGTGGCCCAGCAAGTCCGAACCGTGACTAATCTGCACTTTTCGCATTTGATTGCCGGTTGTTCCTCCTTTGCGAGGGGAATATCGCATTTTTCACATCTTTGTAGGGGCCGGTCACTGGTCAGGACCCCATGGTAATGCCCCCGTACCGTTTCCTCCTCCCGTGCGCAAAGGCCGCAGCACGACCTGCCTTGTCTGTCCCGGTGGGCCAGCACCCGGGTGCACCGTAGGCGTTGCACAGCTTGGAGGACCGTAGCGACCTGGGCGTTCCTCCGCTCTATTTTCTCGTGGTTTGCTGCCATTTCTGTAACGCGGGGGGGGGTATCGCGATCGGTGATTAATAATGGTACGCGGCTAAATAATTGCGTGAGAATTACCGTTTCTCTTTTTTTTTTTTTGTGTGTTCTTTTTCTTCGTGTAAGGGTCCGTCTCGGCCTGTGGTTTGATTCTTAGTGAGGCTGGGCGAGCTGGTGCACCTTGACGTTTTGTCTCGAGGTTTTGCTTAGTAGGCTTTCTCATTAAATTATCATTATCGTAGGTGCACTCGTCGAACTGTTCTTATCGAGGGTGTCTGTTTCGGTGCCACAGAGGTTGGCGAGTTAGTCGGCGGCTCATGCTCGTGAGAACGATGAGCACTGGGCGAATTTTTGTTTGTTGTGGCATTTGGTCTATTCGTGGTTGTAGTAGTTGCCTGTTCCCTTATTCGATGAAATGTTTGAGTCGATTCGCATGTACTTTCAGGGTTCGTCGGCCCATTTTGATGGTGTAATTCACAGGTGGGTGTTCTTCGATAATTTCGTATGGTCCTATCCATGGTGATTCTAATTTCTTGCTACGACCTCTTCGAACTGTTGGGTCGTGTAGTAATATCTTATCGCCCTTGTGATATCGGGTCTCCTTGGCGTGAGTATCGTATTCCGCTTTCGCGCGGAGCTTCGCTTCGTGGCTGCTCTGTTTCGCTACTTGGTGAGATGCTCTAATTCGTTCACGTAATTCCTGTGCATAATCTTCGTAAGTGTAGAGAGTTTTTGGTGGTATAGTTAGTGCTGTGGGCAGATTTGCCTGTCGTCCGTACATTAATTCGAATGGGGTGAGTCCGGTGGCTGTGTGCGGGGTCGTGTTGTAAACAAACATTGCGTACGGTATCCATCTGTCCCAATCAGTTTGTTGGGGGTTTGTATAATGTCGTAAGTATTCTGCTAGTGTTCGATGGGATCTTTCGAGTGCGCCATTTGTTTGGGGGTGATACGCGGTAGTTTGGATTTTGTCTATCTTTAGTAATTTGCACACGTTTTTGAATACATTGCTTAGGAAATTAGTCCCTTGGTCTGTTAAAATTGTCTCGGGAGTTCCGTATTCACATATTATCTTAGTAGCGAAGGCTTCGGCTACTGTATGAGCTTCTTGATTAGGGAGAGGTATCGCCTTACTGAATCGAGTCAGCAGGTCTTGGAAGGTCAGTAGGTATTTGTTGCCATGTTCGGTCTCAGTTAAGGGTCCTACTATATCTAATGCGCATTTTTCGAATGCGGTACTTGGTGTGTCCGTTATCACCAGTGGTGCTTTTTCTGCACGATGCAATTTATTTTTCTGGCATAGTTCGCACTTGGCTATATAATTTTTTACGTATTGCGTAATTCCGGCCCAGTTATGGCGTTGTCTAA
The DNA here is from genome assembly GCA_963989405.1 of Trypoxylon attenuatum. Lineage (NCBI taxonomy): Eukaryota > Metazoa > Arthropoda > Insecta > Hymenoptera > Crabronidae > Trypoxylon > Trypoxylon attenuatum. Next base: position 793,299 of record OZ022494.1, on the reverse strand, counting down.
TTCGTCCTATTGTTCTTTCTATTCCTTGGTGTCCTCCCGTGGGGTTGTCGTGGTATTCGCGTAATATTGCTGCTTTTTCCTCTTCACTGTATTCCTCGAGCTCGGTTGACTGTTGTGTCACCGTGTATATGGTTCTGCTAAGTGCATCGGCGTTTGTATTCATTTTTCCTGCTTTGTGTACTATCTCGTATTCATATTCTTCTAGCTTGAGGCGCCATCGCATTAATCGTGATCCTGGGTCCTTTACGTTGAATAGCCACACTAGGGGCTTATGATCCGTTATTATTTTGAATTTGTTTCCATATAGGTACGGTCTATATTGTTTCGCTGCCCATACAATTGCGAGTAATTCTTTTTCCGTCGTGCTGTAGTTTCTCTCAGCTTTATTTAGTACGCGGCTCGCGTAAGCTATCGGCCGGTCCTTGCCTATTTCGCCTTGTGACAATATTGCTCCTATCGCAAAATCGGAGGCGTCTGTGGTTAGTAGGAATTCCTTCTCGAAGTCGGGATAGATTAACAGAGGTGCCGTCGTGAGGGCAGTTTTTAGTGTTCGAAACGCGTGATCCTGTTCGTCGGTCCAATCAAATTTGGTATCTTTTACCGTTAGCTTAGTTAGGGGTTTCGCAATTTTTGAGAAGTCCTTAATGAATCGGCGGTAATATCCGGCTAATCCGAGAAACGATTGGATTCCTTTTACGTTATGCGGCGCGGGAAAATCTGTCACGGCGCGGATTTTATCCGGGTCCGGCAGGATTCCATCTTTGGTAATTACGTGTCCTAGGTAATTTACTTCCTTTCGTAAAAATTCACATTTGTTTGGCTGTAGTTTTAGGTTGTGCTTGCGTAAAATTGCGAGAACATCGCGTAGTCGTGCATTGTGTTCGTCTAGGCTTCCTCCGTGTATTACTATGTCGTCGAGATATACGAAACATTTGATACCTTGTAGTCCTGATAAGATAGTGTTCATTAGTCGTTGGAAGGTTGCAGGTGCATTCTTTAGTCCGAAAGGCATTCGGTTAAATTCATAGTGTCCATAGGGTGTAGAAAACGCGGTTTTTTCACGAGCGTCTTCGGCCATAGCTACTTGGTGATATCCTGAAGCGAGATCTAACGTTGTAAAATATTTGGCTTTTCCTAGTTGGTCCAGGATGTCGGTGATATTAGGTAAGGGAAACGAGTCTCCTATTGTTACGTCGTTTAACTTCCGGAAGTCTACTACGATTCGTAACTTTTTGTTTCCATTTGCGTCGGCTTTCTTTGGCACTACCAAAAGTGGCGCGTTCCATTGGCTATTGCTTGGTCGTACAATTTCGTCGGTTAACATTTGTTGAACTTGTTTGTTTATTTCCTGTTTGTATTTTTCTGGTAGTCTGTATGGTCTTGAGTTAATAGGCGCGGTATTGGCGGTTGTGTGGATTTCGTGTGATACGGCGGTTGTATATGTCAGAGATTCGCCTTCCAAGTGAAATACGTCAGCATAAGTGCTACAAATATTTATTAGGGAATCCCGTTCTTCTTTATTTAAATGTTTATCGCGTAGTTGTTGTATTACTCGTTCAATTCGGCTATCACGTTTTGCCATTTCCGCGGGAGTGAGTTTGTGTATCGGTTGTATTTTTGTCTCCGAGTGTACTTCTTCGAGTTCGATTGCCGGAGGACGGAAGTCTATGCTGTTATCGCTGGTGTTAAGAATGCTGACGATGCATCGGCCGTGGCGCGGCCTTGTCCAGCAGCTTCCGATAAAGACGCCGGGTTGGATTTCGTCAGCTGTCGTGATCCCGTCGTGCGTACTACGTGTTGTTATTTCTACTATGGTTTCGGATCGTGGCGGTAAGTGAATCATCGCGTTCGCGTAATAAGTTTTCCAAATGGTTGTTCCAAAACGTAACTCGTCTCTAGCGCAGTCTAGTTTGGCGCCATGTCCACGAATAAAATTTATTCCCAATATTCCTTCGTATTCGATAGGGAAATCATTTGATACTACGTATAAGGGTTGCGTAATTATTTCGGAGCCTATTCTAATATGTCCCTGTATTTCTCCGAGGGTTTTTAATGAGTTTCCTGTTGCTCCTAGTATTTCAATTTCTTTTCTCCACATGGGTACTTCATCGCGCAGGTGGCGGATTTTTATTAGGCTTATTGAAGCTCCTGTATCTATTAGCATTGGCACGGTTCCGTCGTAAGTTTCTTCTAAGGGCACGTTCGTCAAAGGTAAAGCATCCGTTTTATCTAGCGAGAGGTTTACCTGAACGACGCAACACTCTCGCGGGGTCGCGTCTCGTCTCCGTTTCCCGATGATTCGGTTTCGCTTCTGTTGGCGGGGCGCGGAGCTGGGTCCGGCCTTGAGCGCGTGGTATATGTCCTTGGCGCGTAAGTTCGTGGCTGTTGGAGTCGACGTCGGCATTCTCCGTAGGAATGGCCAGGTCTACGACAGTAGTCGCAGTAGGCTTCGACCAGGTGTGCAGTCGTTTGCGACTGACGTGGGGCGAAGTCGAATTGGCTCGCGTATCGGCTGGAGCGGCAATCGCGTCCGTAATGTCCATTTTTCCCGCATTTGGCACATTGTACCGGATAATTCGAGCGAGCTTCGGCCCGGGGAAATTCGCGTGGTCCATTATATCGACCAGAGCGGCATTCGCGCCAACTATGTCCTGCGTTTCCGCAAGTGGTGCAATTAATGGTCCGATTAGGGTAAAAGTTGCGTTGCGCGGGGGTCGGACGCTCCGTTCGTCGAGGGTGGTAATCGTGACGGGTGGAGGTGAGGTGACGCGAGTGTGAGGGGTTTGGTCCGTTTAATTTGTCCTCTTCTATTGCGCCAGATACTGCTTCTTGAAACGATCCGTAATTCCGTGCGCGAATTATCGCGCATAACGGCTCGTGTAATCCGCGAGGGAAATTGATTAGCGCTTGGTGTTTACAAATTTCGTGAATCGTACGAATCGCTGTCGCGTTGTGATGGGGCTGCTCTAAGGCCTCCATCAAATCTGTCATTATTTGCTCGGTACGAGTTGCGTAATCTCTCACAGTTTCTCCAGGTTTTTGTCGTAGGTCGTTAAATTCGATTTGTAGGAACGCGGCGGATTTGCGCCCGAGATAGCTTGCTTCCAATTCTTCCTTGAGATGCGCGTAGGTGTGTATGTCACGGTGTTCGAATTCCAGTAGTGCCTTTTTTGAAAGTTTGATATGTTGAACCGCTTCTAGTAATTCGGCCTCATCGCGTGGGTGTATTTTTAGAAATGCATAATTGCATGCGCTGAGGAATTCTTTGAGAGCTTCCGGTGAACTGCCGTCGAATTTAGGGATGTATTTCAACGCGTCCTTGATTGGTAAGTTGGAAAGAACGCGAGGGCTGGCGGAGGGCCCTGGTAGGTTCTGACCATGGTTGATGTTGAGCAGTGTGTCTAATTCGGCGCGGAGTCGGTGAATTTCGGCAGAAATTTCGGCCTGGGTGACTGGATTTTGGTTTCCAGTGGGGGTCGTTTCGTTTTGTTCTCCCTGGTCTGGCATGGTGCGAGGTTGGAAGATAGCGCTTTCAAATGACAGGCTTGACCTATTAGAATTAGCTCTATCGTGTCGCGGGGGAAAAAGGCTGTTGTCTAATTCTCCGAATGAGAACTCGCGGTCGAAGGTAAGATTGTTGGATGGGTCCTCGGGAGATTCCGGGTATTCGAGTACGCGCCTAACGCTGTTCCTAATCTCTCTTAGCGCAGTTACTGCGGTGTCGGTGACACCTGGTTCGACACGTGCCGCCGGGTAGCTCTGTATCGGCCTATTTCTAAGTGAATTAAATATCCGATTTCGGCTCGCGTATGTTCGGATGTATAAACGGCTGTCGGACATCTACTGTTATCGGCTTAGATAACGAGTCGGCGCATGGTTTCGACTTACGTTACGCTGGGGTTCTGTGGCAGGTGTTCGTCGGCGACGGCCTTGGCTGAGGTCACTCGACGATCGGGTTGCGGCTGCACGGTTATCGTCGTCCTTGGGCTCAGCTGTGCGTTGGCTGTTTGGTTCTCGTACGTTGTCTCTGCTTTGCTGATTCTCGTGCGTTGTCTCTGCTTTGTTGATTCTCGTGCGTTGTCTCGGCTTTGCTGATTCTCGTTTCTTGATTTCTGGTTGGCGGCTTCCTTTGTATGTCTTGCTCGTTTAATTACTTGGTTCGTCTTCTTGTACGTTTTGTTCGTTTAATTATTTGCTTCTTCTTCTTGCGTGTTTGCTTCTTTGGTTGTTGGTTTCTTCTTTTCGGTTGCCTTCTGGCCGTCGTTTTCCCTGTTTGTTGCGTTCCGGAGGTGACGGATCCCACCGCTGCCACCAAATTATGTTGTGTGCGTGACTGGGATAGCCTCGGCGTTCCCGATTGTAGTCGTGCACGTTAGAAGGTAGGGGATCGTGTGTCACTTAAGGATAGGAATCCACTCCAGGAAACGTTATCACTTCGTTGTTTTATTGAAGAATGCCTGGTGGTCTACAACGATGGTTACAAGGTGCTCCGCGATACTGAGATCGGCGGTCAAACAGGCGGCCAGCGGCGTTACGGTATCTACTACTCGCGTTTTCAGGAATCTCCCCGTTGCTTCGCCGCGGGCCGTCTTTTATACAATATTTCTGCTTAGTCTACGTTTTTGGTCGCTGGGGCCTTATTCTCGAAGCTTCTATTGTCGAATTGTTGACGGTGCATTTCGGGGCGCTCAAGGTTATGCCCATATTTGGTAATGTTCGCGATCGCGCGGCCTATGACTCATCCCTATCGGGTTACTTATTGCGCGGTTAATCCGCGGGGGAGCTACGTGGCTTTTGGGGACCTACTACACTCTTGTTAGAGTCTCGCTACTTGCTACTTGAGTTATTGTGCTTATCTGGTGACTATGGTCGTTACCCCCTCCCTTCTTCATTTACGCCATTGCCTGCTTTACGAATATGACCTTGGCAGTACTCCTGTCGAGACCCATCGTCGCTTACCTATCCACAGGGGGTCACCCTTCGCAAGTGTAGGAATTGGTTTTGTCGGTTTTCTGCCGGTGACCGATCGTTGATAAACTGCCCGCGTACGGGTCGACCTGTTTCGGTGACATCTATCGCTTTACGCGTTATATTACAAACTGTTCCGGTTCGGACCGTTCGCGGGCTGGCCGGTGCCTTGGGGCGTAATGTTCCTACCGTCCATCGCCGTTTAGCGGTCCTGAGGGCGCGTCGTCGTATGAGACAGCCTGCTCCCGAGCCGCTCCCTCAGTGGGTGCTTCCTGGTCAGTCTCCGTCTAGTGTTACTCGAACCAGCTCAGCTGATCACCCCCCCCCCCCCCCCCTCCACCGAAATTTGTGGATGATTCTAATAGGGAAGCAATTAATAAAACGAATGTGTTTTACAAGGATAATACTGTCGGCATGAAAAGACTTGTGAGAAAGGAGGATAGCTCTGTCAATCAATGAATATATAATCGATAGCTTATGTTTGAATGGATAGTTCGAATCGTAATGGATGGTTTTCCCTACCCATGTCGGTTTGCGGAACCAATTAGTAATGATATTATTATTTTTTTCGTTGCGCAGGATCAAAATATCCAAAAATGGAATGGTATTATTGTTTTCTTTTTCAATGGTAAATCGAAGTTTGGTGTGGTAGGAATTGAAACAGTCAAGAATTTCTAAAGAGCAATCTACAGGGGTGCAAGCGATAATATCATCGACATACCTTCAGTAAACTGGAACAGGATAACGAAAGAGGCTAAGACAATGTTCTTCGAGGTCTTGCATGACCGGGTGAGTTAGTATAGGGGCGATGGGAGAGCCCATAGGGAGACCAAATACTTGTTTATACATAACATTGTCAAAGGTGAAATACACATTATTCATAATGAGGATAATAGCGGAAATCATTTCTACAAGTGGAAGTGGGTGTTGGATAATGTCCTTTCTGTTTGTGAGGCTGAAAATTACAAGGTCTGTGGGAACTTTAGTAAAGAGAGTTGTAACATCTAGAGAAATAAATTTATCATTATCAGTATAACGGACGCTACGCCACTGGACCCAAAACGCTGACACTGCTCTCCCTACTCCGACGCAACACCTTACGACGCTGGACCCACGACAACGGCTCAGGGACTTACGGACGAACTCTCGAATAGTACAGACCAATTAGACTTACCCGGACTAGTACCAATACCGAATAAACCTTCTTAAACACAAATAGTGTAATCACCTAAATTCACCCGAAAGCTCGACCGTCCGTGACATAATTGGTGTCAGAAGTGAGCCCTTGAGAAAATACGAAAAGAAAGACGAACACCGCTACGCAACATTTCAACAACAGACGACAAAATTGGTGTCAGAAAACGAGCTAGTGAGGGAAAGACAACACGACACACACAGCAACAACGACAGTAGAGACAGAGAAAACAGAGCAACGACGAGACTACGCAACACCGACAAATGACAATTCATACCCAGACAGCAACAGTACCGTAAGTCACATAAATTATAAATTAACCAAACTAACACGCATAAACCATTGCTAACGAAACATTGCTTTTACACACCATACTCTGTGACCTATTAAAATTTGACCTGAGAAAAAAAAATCACAGCGAAGCTCAAAACGGGATCATGACGGGAAAAGAACATCCACAGTTTACACCTCTTTATCGCAAAATAATTTAAACAATAAGGAAACAATGAACATGACAATCAATATTGTAAAATTTAAAGACGCTAAGACCACAAAATTCACACAGTAATAATATGCGATATGGTGAAAGACGTAGACCTAGACAGACCGGATATTACGATAAGAATTCTCACGACGATACAGAATCACCTTCTTGGAACAGAAACATAACACGCTATGGTAGACAAAATTGGAGTAGATCAGATACAGATTTTAGACGAGACTCGCGAGACCGTTACAGAGACAGTTCATATGACAGATTCTACAATAGACAAAATAATTATTCACACGATAAATATTATTCGGAAAAATTAAGAGACACTTCAAGGAATAGGGGACAGAATAAATATAGGCACGATTCACGAGACCGATCTAGAAATAATTCGCCGTATAAAAATAATTCACCTTGCAGATATAGAAATGGCTCGCCATATAGAGACAACTCATATGATAGAAATTTTGGTAGACACAGACGAAGGAACTACACGCGCGAAAGAAATTATGGATACAGAGACAATTCAGGCGACAGATACAGTAGAGATAAAGACAGTTCGAACGACAGATATAGAAACGATTCGAGGGATAGCAACAATCGATACAGAGACAATTCGTATCACAGAAATTCAAACGAATACAGGCAATATGATAGAAATTACAGCAGGAACCACACGAATTACCGCAATGAATCACACGACTGAAGAAGACGAGACAATTCACAAAATAGAGAGTACAGCAGATACAGAAATAAATCACAGGACCGATTCAGACACAAGACAAACGATAGACGTAGGGATAATTCGCGAAATACAGACAGACATAATTTAAGAGGAAGGTACAGAGACCGCGAAAATTCGGAAGAAAAATGTAAATATGAATCACGAAGTCGTGATAGAAATAGGAATCTTTCACGGAAAGAAAACAAACTCACGAAGGACAAACGGATAAACAAATAAACGAATTGGTTCACCAACTAGTGGATAGGTTAAAAAAGGATCAAAGGATAAAAAATCTCATTGCCAGACACAATCTTACGCAAAAACACAGCACGGAATGCGAATTAACCGAAGCCGATGGAAATTTTGAACTAGACACAGACATCGCATGACTCTACAGATTAGGAGAACCGATAACGCAAGACTCACTCGTAAATATACGAGAACCGACGTCCGAACCGATAAGCATTAGATACGGATTTTCAACAAATCATTTACCACCGACAATTATATTAGATTCGCCAAACATTAAAATAAGCCAAACGAGACTATTTATTGACAAAAATGCAAGTGTAAATCTAATAAAAAGAAGTAAAGTAGTGAATAACACAGTCAGATATAAAACCATCACACATCAACTTGTAGGCAGTACAAACGATAAAACGACAACACTGGGTATGTGCATGTTACAATTCCAAAATTACAGTATTGAATTCCATATTGTTCCTGATTCTTTTCCCTTAACAGAAGACGGACTCTCTTAGGAGACCCATTTTCCAAAAAGACGAAAGGCAATATTTTATATTCACAAGGGCTTGTTACATTTGGCATATACACGACACACTTTAACACACCCGAAACACTGATAGTACCTCCCAACACCACAATACAGACATACCTACGACTGGTAGACACTGACTTAGACGAAGGGTATATTGACGGAATAACCATTTATCCTGGACTGCAATTCTCAAATGCGTTAGTAAAAAACCAAGGGAACATGGCATATGTGCATGTCACCAATGCGACTAATGAAACAATACGCACGACCATTCCCAAGGTCACATTACAGCCTATCACAAAAATCATTGACATGGTAACTGACTGCAACCAAACATATACAAATGACAAATCGACACCGCACATGACGAATGCAATGGACAGAGTTAATAAAACCGAATTCCCAAACTTATTTTATGTACCCGAAAATAGTCTAGAACGTACGAACAGTAGACCATACAAAATACACGCGACAGACGACACACCTGTACACACAAAACAATACCTACACGAAACAGCAATACACAAGCAAACACACAACCTTTCGGACAACGATTTAACACCTTCAATTCCCCCTTACAGTTCCTCAGTATGGAAATTTTCTAGAAAACCGGATATTAATGACAAAGAACGAATGGGAATGGTAGACTATACGAAAGTAGTTGAAAGCAACAGTAACATAAACATTCATACACTCAAGAGAGAAACCGATAAATATAAAGCCTGTGACGAAGCGTTCTGGTATTCGCTCCGTCACCGCCAACCTCCGCGTATCCAGAAGGTACCTCGCACGTCGAGCCGGGGGGGGGGGGGGGGGGGGGCTCGCGTTCCGAAGGGCCAAGCACGCACCGTCAATAAATTTAAAAAGTAACCCCCTTGTTTTGCTCCTTATGAGTCTCAGGAAAGTCCGGCGATGTCGGCCGGACTGATCACCCGGTCGACATCCCGGCAGACGATAGCCGACGATCAGCTGAGAGCACGGGGGGAAGGAGAGCAGCCACTGGAGAGAGCAGGACGGGGACACCAAGGATCTAGGCCGTAGGATCGATGCAGATTCGGGACATGACCCACCACCTGTCGACCGCAGGGGGACTTCGCTAGCGCAACCCTCCCAATTTTAGGCGGCGTAATTGGCGGCACGAGCCCGCGTCGTCGACCGCGTGTTAACCTGCTTCACTTGACTTCCGGCGTGCGAGGTGACTAGGACCCTCTAGCGTTGCGGCAGTATTATTCTACTTTTGAGATTTTAGACGACGTACATGGTGATCGGAATCGCGGAGTACGGCGATCGGCCGCGTTTTGATTGAATTCACGGAGTTTTGCGGCCGCGTTGAGTGGACGAGGAGCAGAGGGCCGAGAGGAAGTAGGTTAGCAGGCGGGCGGTGACGGTAAGTGGCACATCTTTCCTTTTTGCGAATCTTCGGTGTGTGTGCGGTTGTCTGTGGGGTCTCGGGACGGTTCGGTACAGTGTTTAGGGGGGATTTCGTCGTGGTCGAAGGGAGCTAGAATCCTGGGCGGTTAATTACCGGGGAAACAAAGTCGCAAGCTTAGAGCGACGGCTTCGAGGGGGGGCCCCGGCCCTCGGAGGCCTCATCGGGTACAGGCCACAGCGGGTAAATGACCACGACGGAATTCTAGCCTGGACGAGTGGGTGATCTCCCCGGTTTCGAGTCAAGTCATGGTTAGGAGCGTACGGCCGCGATAGAAGCGCATAATGGCGAGCGGATCGGTGATTGGCCGGCGACGGTTGAGATGTTTGAAAGCGGTGGCGAGCGATTGTGCGGCCGCGTGTGGCGAAGACCGATAGCAGTAGTTAAGGCGCCAGGACGATACGGCCGCGTTTGGTGTACTTCACTTGCGATAACAATAATACTCTCATTGAATTCAGAATTAAACGATATTTGGTTTGGGGGCTCGGCCGATCCCGCCGTGATCGGACGGTCGAGCTTTCTGGTTTTCCTTGTTCGGGCTTTGCACGAACCCTTGACCCAGATCGAGCTAGTCGTCGCAAGGGCAGAGTACGAGATAATTCTCCGCACGATTCAGAACATCTTCCGGTCTCTTCTATTATAAATTTTTTTCCTTTCGGGGGCCTGGCGCCCACTTCAGGAACCGGCGAATCGTGCGCATGTGTGGACTTAGTAACCCCGTTGACAAAGAACGGACTTTGTGAGCGAAATCGGCATCGCGGTCGAACACGGTCGGCCGCGAGAAAGAATCGTCGTCGCAAATTTGGCGCCCAACATGGGGCCCGACAGGGTGAACCAGAGGGTAAAGTCGAGTTAGTATAATCGAAAAATTAAAGTTAAAGTTGAGATAGAAGAATTAGAATGCAAGTTGAAATCGAGAAATCAAAGTTAAACGTGAAATAGAGAAGTGAAGTGATAAATTGGAAAGTTCGAGAAATCGTTCATTAAGCTGCTTGGTAACCGCTCAGAAACAAGAGGTGCGTTCGAACCCGGGTAGGAAAAATATCAATAGAGATCGCGTGAGGTAGGCCGCGTGTTGTGATCGGAAGGCTCGGGAGTTCGATGGTGCGGAGCGAAGGGACGCAAGAGACGCGGTGATCTACTGGTGAAGACGCTGATCAGGCCGAACTAGGTGCGCGTGGCGCAAGGTGCGCCAGGAGGGCAGATCTGATTTGGAGCATGGCAGTGCAGGGCGAGGGGCTCGCCCTTGCGAGAGATCCAAGTACTCGGGCTGGGAGGAACTGTGGACAGTACCGGGATCGCGGGGCGACGGGGGGACTCAGGAATCCTAGACGACGATGACGAGGACGGAAGGAGGGTGCAGCGGGACCACGAACGAAGCCGCGCTGCTAGCCGAGGCCCACGAGGAATCACCAGCTTGACACTTGAGGCTGGCCAGAACTAACTATCGGCTGTTATCGTACGAGTGGCCAGGGTGTTTAAGGACCGCTGCCAAATGCGTCTGCGAAGGTGTCACCTGCCCAAAGACCAAGGTGGAGCAGTCTTCGGCGTGCGGCCGTACGAAAAGGCCCCCTATCGACGAGCCATGGGCCGTGAACTTCGTCATCATCCAGGACTTCCGCCTGCAGGGAATCGAAATCGTCCCTCAGCCCCCCCCCCCCCCCCCGCCCCTCCACCGAAAGACTAACAAGAAGAAGATCGCAGTAGCCCTCGAACAGATAGGACTGGCCAGAGGCAGCGCGAATGGCCGGAATTCAGCATGCGATCTCCTCCACCGCACCATCCGCGATTGAATCCCGCGGAGCGAGCTTACCGAACGTAGAAAATTTTGTGTAGAGGATCGGGTGGCCGACAAGAACGGCCACGGGGTAGGAAACGCGTCATTCAGAAAGAACAGTAGCTGCGTAGAGCATGTATGTGGGGGTGTACGAATGAAATGCGAATGAGAAATTAGAAATAATGTAAATCTTGTAGATAGTGTAAATATTGGTGCGAATGAGACAATGTAAATACAGCACGCATGAGGTACGTTAGTGATCGGGATGGAGGATGGCGTTCGACCGTAGTGAATTGAGATAAAGAGGACTTGGCCATTCGGAGCGAAACGGGGGTGTGTCCAGAAGGAAGATAGGAACCGGAGACCCCGGGGGGCAGCGAGCGCCGCCCGAATTACCGAAGGGACGCAAAGGGCCCGCAGGGCCTCCCCAACGGGGGGGAAGGATGTGATGAAGCGTTCTGGTATTCGCTCCGTCAAGTAGAAAGTATGTGATGTACAAAAGATATGCCCCCCCCCCCCCCCCCCCTCCGCCCGCCGCAACCGCAATTCTGACCGGACCGATGACAATAAAACATGGGTAAACCCACCTGGGCTTATTATTAGTTTCCGAAATCTGATTAAACAAGCTATATCAGTTCATTTATGTACAACACAAAAAATTCATTGTTCTTTATCAATAATATATGTATTTCAATCGCTCGTTCATTGTAAAGTGATATTATACAAAGAATTTGAAATCCCAGAAAGTGGCCGCCTCGGGGCTGTACACAGTACATGGGGCGTAACACCCATGTAGATCTACCTAGCTCCAGCTGACAGTCCGTGCAATTTACCAAAAAATTAATTTCCTGCCTTAACAGTACTTGGCGGCAAAATTGAAAGCAATCGCTGACACCTATAGACCCCCCCCCCCCCCCCCCGCCCAGCCCACACATGTTATCCGAAAAAACGGGCACCTGTTCTCACTATACCTTCCCACAAAGAAACAGGCGGAATTTCTCTTTCCCACTAGTCGGGAGCATGCTTTTCTGCACATTCCTGTCCTAATCTGCAAATGTTCACAAATTTACATGGCGCAACAGCATTACTGAGGTAATAAATTTGTCTGTCCATAACAATATTGTTGCATTCATATTGAACATAATTACTTTTTACTAGAGAAGGTAGATCTAGCGAAAAACTTTCAATAATTTATCCTGGCCACATTTATTAAAATTTTAAACTTTTTATAACGCGATATTTTCTTGGGTGCATCACAGAATGACTGCGATTTTTTTCGTACCAGAAAATGTTGCCGCTTCATCGAGAAACTGCAAGAAAATCAATAATAATGCGACTTAATAATAATTTTTACATGGTTTCTATTTTTTTTCACATAGCTCCGGCCCTCCCACACATCCTAGAAAAAGACCCGTAACGCTAGCATTATCCCGTCGGAAGATATGATTTTTTAAAACTTGAAATTTCAACCCCATGTATCTTGGAAAGGGTTGAGATTTCAACTTATTGTTCCGGAACATTTAGGCTTCTATTGTCCCCCAGAATACGTGATTTGATTTATTGCACCCATCACTGTCTCACCCTGTATATCTACTTTAGTACAAGATAAGTTTGTATTATTCAGTAGGATATAATTTAGTGTAAGAAAATAAATGACAGTAGAAATAGTCATAATCAACAGCGATAAAATTGGTAACAAAAATTGTAGTTATTAACAGCTGTCTGCAATCACAAGACAGCGACGTTAATAAATGTGTTTAGCAAGATATAATTTAGTATAATAAAAGGAATGAAAGTAGAAATAGTAATAATCGATAACGTCAAAGATGATAACAAAAACAAAAATTATAGTTATTAAGAGCTGTCTGTTGTTACAAGATAACGACTTTAATAAATGTGCTCTACGTACCTTTACATCACGAGGTACACACTTAACTGATGTGAGAACTGATCGATTTGGCATGATATTCCAAGCATCTATAATATTGTGTGCATACAATACATAGCCTTGATGTATATTGACAACAGACATAGCCGTTTGTGTTGGTTTCCTACTGCTATCAATACTGACTCTCCCGTTTCTTCATGTGTGGATCTGACGTTTGGTTTCATGCCCAAAATATACGATACATGTAGACTCAAGCGCGTGAACCGAGATTGAGGTGTGTAAGGAGACGGATGGTGGCGCGCGAATAGGGAAGAGAGAGAGCCGTTGGGCAGAATGGATAGAGCTGTCGGCAGAGAATGTAGAGAACGAGAAGTGGAGAGTTTGTACGGTTGTAGTTGATATTATTTAGTTATAATATATTGTATGATTGAGACATAATGTTATTGCATTGAGTCACCTAACCACGACAAGTGGTAGCAGAGCGTGGTTTGGGGAATCGTGGTGAACGGAAAAACGTGGCTGAAACTAAAGGAGGTTAACGAAACACGTGCCCGGTTGGAGATACGGGCGGATTGAAAAAAAAATGGAGAATCAAGCAAATTGGAATATGTCAGGAGTCGAACCTCTTACTGACACTAATTATTTTCTATGGAGTGAAAAGGTGGAAGGAATCCTGAGAAGTAAGAAGCTCTGGAAAAAGGTGATGGACGTGAAGCAGCCAAAAAGGCCGAGTGAAGGAGAAGAGAGTTATGCGGGAAAACTAGCGGCCTGGAACCAGTGGGACGACGACAATTACAGCGCTAGAACAGTGACAATTAACACTATGAGTGAAGCTTTGCTGATGAAATACTGCAACGAGAAAAACGCGGAAAGACTCTGGAACTCAATAAAGCATAATATGGCGGCCCAAAATGAACAACTGAAGACCCAATATTTGAGTGAGATGACGAGTATAAAAATGAACAAAAAAGAAGACGTGGATGGGTATATCAACCGAGCTGAAGGGATGAGAAATAAGTGTCAAAGGTTAGGAAAAGAGGTAGAAGAGTACGAATTAAAATTGTACGTGCTAAGAGGTCTTAGGACGGAATTTGAGCCGTGTGTGAGAATATTGGAGACGCAAACGACAGCTACGATGTACGACATTAGACACACGTTAAAACAAGTAGACGCGAGACGTGAGATGAAGAAGGACGAGAGATACCCCAAAGAAAGTGAAGATGTGAAGAAAGTGAGAGACAATAATAGATATGACAAAGAGTGTTATAAATGCGGAAAAAGTGGACATATTGCGGAACAATGCTTTTCGGGGCGAAGATGTTATAACTGCCACGGAATGTATCACGTCGCAGCAGATTGTAAGAAACCGAAATTTGGAACATCATCTAGAGGACGAGGACAACGTGGCAGCTACCGCGGGAATAGTTGGGGAAGAGGACGAGGTCAAAGCAAATACAAAGCGGAGACAATGATGAGAGCATGCGAGTCGGTTAAGAGTGTGAGTGAGAGGGCGACGTGGTGCGAAGCGGCGCGTGAAAGTACGGAATACACACAACATGATACGAGCGGTATGGGGTGCATGGAATGGTTATTAGATTCGGGGTCAACCAGCCACAAGATGAGTGATGATAACGTATTTGAAAATTGGAGAGATGATGACAGAGATATAACTGGCGCTGATAAACAATGTAGAAAATTGCGCTCGATAGGAATAGGCGACGTAGTGTTTAAGAAAAAGGACGAGGATAATAGGATAAGATTGATGAACGTTTTGTGTGTCCCGGACCTAAATTCAAACTTATTGGCAGTGGCAAAATTTGCTGATAGAGGTTATAAGATACTTTTTGATAAAAACGGCGCAGTGGTCTACCGAGATGGGGAAAAGGCGGCCCTTCGCGCGATACACCGGAAGAATGAATATTATGTTTTAGGAGATGGCCTGAACAGAGAAAAGGCGAGAAATGCGGAAGAAGATGACCTGTGGCACATGCGACTTGGACATGCGAATAGGAAAACCATTAAAGAAATGAAGAATGAAAACTTGATGATGGGAATGGAAAAATTGAGCTCAGAGGACAGATTTTGCGACTCATGCGTAGAAGGAAAAACAAGCAGAAAGTCGCATAAGAGTTTAATTGTAAGAAAGGCAGAGAAGAAAATGGATTTATGGCATGCAGATTTGATTGGACCTATCTCACCCCCGACCCAAGGAGGTAAGAAATATATTTTGACGGTCATAAATGATTATACGAGATACACGTTTGTGCGTTTACTGAATGCAAAGAGTGATACATTCCTCGAGTTAAAAAGATTAATTATAGCAAAAGAAAAGGAAAGAGATTTGAATCTAAAAGCCATACGAACCGACAATGGAGGAGAGTTCGTAAGCAACGAATTTGAGGAATAGCTACTGGAAAAGGGAATCAGGCATGAATACAGCCCAGCGTGGACACCGAAATGTAATGGGGTGGCAGAACGAGCAAATCGATCACTAATCGAGATGACTAGGACTCTTATGGCCGATTCAAAACTCCCATTATGTTTTTGGGGGGAGGCGTGCTGCGCAGCGGCACATATCAGGAAGAGAATAAAATCCTCTACGCACGGAAAGACCCCCTATGAGGTATGGAAGGGTAGGAAACCCAATGTAAAATATATAAAAAGATTTGGTTGTGTAGCTTATATCCTAAAGAAGGGAACAAAATCAGCAAAGTTCGCAGCAAAGGCGGAAAAAGGAATCTTTTTAGGGTGTGAAAAAACAAGACATACAGAATATTTGTCCCTGAAATAAATAAAATTAGATGCGATTATGATGTAAAATTTGATGAGAGAAGAAATGGTGTGGATATGTTGAATGATTATCAAAGACAAAAACTGCAGGACAAGAAGCCAGAAAATGAAAGGGGAAGAATATACTTTGGCCTGGATTATGAAAACGACAGGGACGAAGAAATGAATATCATTAAGACGCCAGTAGTGTCTAAAGAAGGTGAGAAAGCGAGGGACGAAGATGAAGAAATAGACAGAACTGAAGAAGATGACTGGTACGAAACCGAAGAAAGAGAACAGGAAGAAGCAAGAGATGAAACAGACGAAGAATTAGAAGCGAGGGAAAGGCCAGAAATAGAAAGAAAGGCACCGGGCAGACCAAAAGGGACAACAAATGAGATGTTACGGAACCGCAGAATGAGAGAGGAAGAAGAAAGAAGAGTAAACGAAAACTTGGAGCGAGAAAATTTTAGAAGATCCGAAAGAATTAGAGGAAGGAATCTATCGATGCGAACAACTGATATGGAGCTACCAAAAAATGTCGAAGAGGCAAGATGTTCAAACGAATGGGTGTATTGGAAAACCGCTGTGGATGAAGAGATGGGTTATATGAAAAAGCACCAAGTATGGAAGATGGTAGAAAGGCCCGAAGGAGCGAAGGTCCTCAACTGTAAGTGGATTTTTAATATTAAAAGGGATTCAATTAATATTAATAACGTTAGATATAAAGCTAGGTTAATAGCGATGGGTTGTGCACAGCGACCTGGGTACGAATACGAGGAAACATTTGCGCCAGTGACTCGTTTAGAGTCTATTCGACTGATTTTCAGCATAGCAGCCGAGAAAGGCTGACATCTCAGAGCTTATGATGTAAGAACAGCCTTTCTCCACGGAACATTAAAGGAAGATATTTATATGAAGGTACCGGAAGGATACACCAATCCAAAGGGGTTGGTATGCAAACTACAGAAAAGCATCTATGGCTTAAAGCAAGCGGGTAAGTGCTGGAATGAGCACATGACAGTAGAATTTGTAAAATGCGGATTTAGACAGTCGAAAGAAGATCCGTGCGCTTTCTATCTTGGATTAGGAGAAAAGTTTATTTTGTGCGCGGTGCATGTAGATGATATATTAGTAGTGGAGAGCGATGATGAAATAGAGCAGGATTATATGGGCCAGCTCAGTAAAAAAATTGAGATAAAAGATATGGGAATAGTAAGTAACTATTTGGGGCTTCAAATAAAACAAAAGAAAGGAAGGATGTTAGTGCATCAAAAGGATTACATTAAGAAATTGTTAGAATTATATGGTATGGAGGATTGCAATAAGGTGTCAACACCGAGCGATGTGAATGTAAAACTGGATGACTATGAGAATTAGAATAAGTGTGATAACAATGACTTCCAAGAGCTACTTGGAAGATTAATGTTTTTGGGTGTGAACACAAGGCCGGACATAGCGTTTACCCTGAGTTGCTTGTCGCAGTATAATAAAGATCCCAGAGAGATCCATATGGGGGGTTTAAAAAGGGTGCTGAGGTACTTGAAAGGCACAATTGATTACAAATTAAGTTATGGTGATAATAGTTTAGATAATAAGATTGAGTGTGAGACTGACGCTTCGTGGGATGTTACAAAAGATGCTAAGTCGATCACGGGCGTAATTATCATTAGAAAAGGTGATTTAATACATTGGAGGAGTAAAAAACAAGGCATTGTCGCCTTATCTTCTACCGAGAGCGAACTCGAAGCTATGTGCGAAGCTATCAAAGAAGTAGTCTGGCTGAGAAATTTGATACACGAAATCACGGGAATAACGAATAGTAAAGTAGAGGTTAGAAGTGACAGCCTCAACGTTGTGAGGATTGCGAATGGTGGAGGTATGAAGGCGAGATCGAAACTGTTGAATAGAAGAAGTTACTTTGTTAAGGAAAATGTTAGGGCCTACAACTTTGTCGTCAAGCACGTCCCAAGCGAGGAGATGCGCGCGGATTGGCTAACCAAAGGACTTAGTGGGCCAAGATTGTGCAAAAATATTAAAACGATTGTGAAGACCGAGAGATCATAAAACCAAGGGGGGTGTGTGTGTGGATATGACGTTTGGTTTCATGCCCAAAATGTACGATCCCAAAAAAAACTTTACATAAATGTAACGTAAAAAAAGGTGCGCCAAGTAGAAGCAGAGCCGTTGTATGCCTGAAATAAAGTTAATCCGTGTTACGCCTGAAAAAATAGATATCCATTTCATTAGTAAGAAAAATTTCTCAAATCATGTTCACCAAGCACGTATAGGAAATACGGGCATATATGGAAAAGTTTAGTTAATCCTTCCTACCTTAATTTTCGACAAGGTGATGGAGAATACAAAAAAAATTTCAATTTCGCAAATCAACAAAATTTCCAACCCCGGCAGACTTGGGGCGCCATTTTTGAAATTCGGGTACGATTAAATGAAGTGATACCTACGTTAATATATGCAGCAAAGAGTAGCGCCCAAGTCTGCCGGTGTTGGAAATTTTGTTGATTTGCGAAATTGAAATTTTTTTTGTATTCTCCATCACCTTGTCGAAAATTAAGGTAGGAAGGATTAACTAAACTTTTCCACATATGCCCGTATTTCCTATACGTGCTTGGTGAACATGATTTGAGAAATTTTTCTTACTAATGAAATGGATATCTATTTTTTCAGGCGTAACACGGATTAACTTCATTTCAGGCATACAACGGCTCTGCTTCTACTTGGCGCACCTTTTTTTACGTTACATTTATGTAAAGTTTTTCTTGGGATCTCAATCATTTTTTTGTGAATTTTATAAGTATTTTTACGAAGTTACAAAAGAAAATATAAGAACGTAATTGGCTTCCGGTTCCGGTACGGTGAGAGAGTGGTCGAGTGATAGCGTGTGACGCGAGATTTGGAGTGTGTAAGTGAACGAGAGGGATTTAGGCAGAAGGTTGTGTAAAGGGAGAGGGAGGGAGAGCCGTGGAAGGGTGGAAGCTAAGGGGTAAAGAGTGGCGACAGGGTTGGGTACAGAATAGCGAGCAGGAAGATAGGGGACGGTTAGGTTAGGAGAGCTATTGAGAGAAGGAAAAGGCGGGCTGAGAAGGCGGCGCAGGCGCAGTCGGCGTCACCGACGGGAAGAGTAGGTGAAAGTAGATAGTAGATAGAGGGCAGACTCAGTAAGGGGCAGGTAAAGCAGAGAGTAGGTAAGGTAGGAGACGAGTGTGAAAGATGGCAGAAACGGAAGGAGGGAAGAAGGGTAGGCCGACGGCAGTGGAAGGATTAAAAAAGTGGGGCAGAGAGAGGAGCGCAAGCTTAGGAAATCTGGAGGAGATATGGAAGAGAAAGAGAGAGGAGAATGAGGATAAAACCGGGGTGGGTCAGGTGGAGGAGGAGTTGGAACGGAAGAGGGCGTTTGGAAAAAGCAGGAAGACGGAGAGGTCCCCGACGGACGAACGAGCGCAAGAGGGAATGAACCTGGAAGGGATGATGAAGGGAATGATGAGGGAGATATCCAGAGCACTGGAGGAAATAAAGAGTGAAATAAGAGGGGAGCTGGGGGAGGTGAGAGGGGAAATAGGGAAATTAAAGGAGGAAATAGGCAGGGAGGTTAGCAGAGCAAGGGAGGAAATAGGCAGGGAAGTAAGAAGGGAATTAGAGAAAGTAAGGGAGGAGTTGAGGGAGATGGGAAAGGAATTGAAGGATACGGAGGAAAGAGTGGAGATAGTGGAAAATAATGCGGTGAGGGAGGAGAGGATACAAAAGTTGGAAAAGAGGATAGAAAAGGTGGAAGAGGGAGGAGGCAGGAGCGGTGAGAAGGGTCAGGAGAGGAGACAAGATAGGATGGAGGGGAGGCTGGGGCAAGTAGAAAGGATGATGGAGATGAGAGAGAGAGAAGAAAGGAAGAGGAATGTGATTATGAGGGGGCTGAAGGTGAGACGGGAAGGGATAAGGGAAGCGGTGGAACAGATATTGAGAGAGATAGGGGTAGAGGGGGGAATAGAGGAGGTGAGGGGGATCGGAGGGGATAGGGGAGACACAGAGGCAAGAATGGCTCTGGTGAGATTGAAGACGCGGGAGAAGAAATGGGAGGTGATGGACAAGAAGAAGGGTCTTAGAGGGAGGGAGATTTGGATTGAGGAGGATCTGACGTTTTCGGAGAGAAAGATTCAATGGAGGATAGGGCAGAAGGCGGAGGAAGAGAGAAGGAAAGGAAGAAGGGTGTGGATAGGAAGAGGTAAGGTGAGAGTAGGAGATAGTTGGTGGTTGTGGGATGAAGGCGAAGGGAGGATGGTGGAAAGGAGGGTGGGAGCGACGGGGTTAGGGGGTGGGGAAAAAGAGAAGGAGCGGCCGGGGGAAGAGCAGGGACGGAGGGAAGCGGGAAAAGGGTAGTGGCAGGGCGAACGGGGAATGGTGCCGGGGAAGGTAAGAGAGAGGAGGGGAAAGGAGGTGGTGGGACGGTCATCTTCCGGAATGTAGCGGGGCTGGGAAATAAAGACAAGGAATTCTGGGATGTAATCAGGGAGGGAGACGTGGTGATAATGTTGGAGACGTGGGTGGAGGAGAAGGGGTGGGCAAGGTGGAGGGAGAGGCTCCCGAAGGGATACAAATGGGCTTACAAGCCGGCGAAAAGGATGAGTAAGAAAGGGAGGGCGATGGGGGGAATGATCATGGGGGTAAGGTGGGAGTGTCTGAAGGACGGTGAGACGGAGGGAGAGGAAGAAGAGGAGGGTTGGATGAGAGGGGTGGTGACGCTGGCAGGCGAAAGATGGGAGATAGCGGGGGTATATGTGAGTGGAGATGTGGAGAGAAAAGCGGGAAGAGTAAGGGAATGGGCAGAGGAAAGGAGAGGAGAAGTAATAAGGATGATAGGTGGGGATTTCAATGCGAGAACAGGCAGGCTGGGGGGGAGGGTAAAAGGAGTAGAGGAGGAGTATGGGAGGGAGTCAAAGGATGGGAAGGTGAACAAGGAGGGGAGGATATTGGTGGAGGCGCTGAATGGGACAGATTGGAGCTTATGGAACGGAGGAGTGAGAGGGGACGAGTACGGCGAATACACATATACCGGGGGAAGGGGGAACACAGTGATTGATTATGTGCTAGGGGGAGAGGACGCATGGGAAAGGGTGGAAAGCTTGGAGGTAGGGGAGGCGATCCTCTCGGATCACCATCCCCTGGTGGTTAAAATAGGAGCAAGGGAGGGGGAGAGGACGAAGGAAAAGGAGAGGAAGAGTAAGAGGCAGGGTAGAGTGGGGTGGACAGAAAGAATGAAGGAAAAGTTCAAGGAGGAAATGGAAACGAGGGATTGGGGAGAGGAGGAGGGGATAGACAAGGAGATTGAGGAGAAATGTAAGGCAATTGGGAAGACAAGAGATGAGTGTTGGAAGGAGGTAGGCGGGGAAAGAATGAGAAGGGGTTGGTGGGATGACGAGTGCAGGGAAAAGAAAAAACGGGCGAGGGAAACATTAAGGAAATGGAGGAAGGGAAGGGGAGACGAGGAAGAATACAAAAGGGAGGTAAGAGAATACAAGAAGATGTGCGAAGGAAAAAAGGAGGAAGAGAAAAGGAGGTTAGAGAAGGAGGTAGAAGAGGCGTGGAGGGAGGGAGATGTATGGAAGATAATTAACAGGGAAAGGAAGAGGAAAAGGAAACTAGGGGAAAATATAGAGGAAACGGAGTGGGGAGAATACTTTAGGACGCTGCTGGGAGGGGTGGAGCAAAGGGCAATCTGGCGGGCGGGGGCAGGTAGGGAGGAGGATGAGGAGACAGGGATTACAGGGGAAGAAGTACGAAAGGTGGTGGAGGGTTTGAAGGACAACAAGGCGGGAGGGGAGGATGGAATCACGAATGAAGTTTGGAGATACGGAGGAGAAGAAGTGAGGAAGTGGATAGTCAGGTGCTGCAATAAGGTGTGGGAGGGAGGAGGATGGCCGGAGAGCTGGAAAGGGGGGACCGTGGTGCCAGTGTGGAAGAGGGGGACAGGGGAGAGGGTCGAGGACTTCAGGGGAGTAACCTTGATGCCGACGCTATACAAAGTGTACGCGGCGGTGTTGGCGGAAAGGTTGCGGAAGGAAGCGGAGGAGAAGGGAGCAATACCGCAATGCCAAACCGGGTTCAGGAAGGGGATGGGGACGATGGACCAGGTGTACGCCCTGAACTACGTGATCAACAGGCAGGTAGAGAGGGGAGGGGGCGAGAAGCTAGTGCTGTTCTTCGTAGACTTGAAGGCGGCTTTCGACATGATGGACAGAAAAGAGCTGGTGGGGGCGATGAGGAGGAGAGGGATCAGAGAGGGCTTGGTGGGCAGGGTGGAGGAGATACTGGGAGAAACGTGGAGCAGGGTGAAAGTGGGAGGAGCAGTGCGGGAGAAGTTTTGGATGGTGAGGGGCGTCAGGCAGGGCTGTCCGATGAGCCCAATACTTTTCAATTTGGCCACTTCGGACTTGGAGGATGAGTTGAGGGAGGAGGGGTGGGGAGGGGTGAGAATAGGGGGACAGAAAGTTCATGTATTAATGACGCGGACGACCTGGTGCTGTTGGCGGAGGAGGAAGTAGGCATGCGAAGGATGATAAAGACATTAGAGGGCTATCTGGATAGGAAGAGGTTGGTGCTAAACGCAGAGAAGAGCAAGATAATGAGGTGTAGGAAGGGTGGAGGAAGAATGAAGGAAGTGGCGTGGAGTTGGAAGGGGCGGAAATTAGAAGAAGTGAGGGAATACAAATACCTGGGGTACATGATAAGAAGGAATGGATCGCAGGAGGGCCAGATAAGGGATAGGGTGAGAAAAGCAGCGACGGTGATGGGGCAAGTGTGGGGGATAGGGAAAAGGCGGTACGGGAAGGAGTGGGAAAGGAGGATATGGATGGGGGACAGGCTGGTAAAACCAGTTTTAGAGTATGGAGCAGAAGTGTGGGGGTGGAGGGAATGGGCTCAGGCGGAGGCGGTACAGGAGAGATTCCTGAGATGGGTTATGGGGGTGGAGAGGTGGACGCCGGGCTATATGATCAGGGAAGAAGTACAGAAGGAGAAAGTGAGGACATGGGCGTATAAAAGGGCGTGGGCATATGAGAGGAAACTGGAAGAGGGAGGGGGAAATGAGTGGGCCAGAAGGTGTTGGGTGGAGATTAGGGAAAGAGCGATAGGGGGGGACAGACTGTCCAGGTGGGAGACGGAAAGGTTAGAGGGATTAAGGGAGTTAGGAGTGGAGAAGGAAGAGATGGAGAGGAGAGCTGGACTGAGGGGGTGGGATTGGGAGGAGGTGGAAAAAAGGGAAAGGGAGAGGCAGAGGGAGGAAAGGTGGGAAAGGATACGGAGCTCGAGAAGTAACAGGTGGTATAAGGAGATCAAAGGGGAAGGAGTGCCGAGCTACCTGAAGGAAGGATGGGGAGAGAGTAGATGGAGGAGGTTATTAAGGTGGAGGCTGGGGAATGAAGTGAGGGAAAGCAGATACTGGGAGGAGGAGGAGAGGAAGAGTTGTAGGGTATGTTGCCGGGAGGAGGAATCGTGGGAGCACGTCTGGGAGAGATGTAATTATGGGGGAGGGGGAAAGGGCGAGTGGAAGGAGAAGGTGGTGGAGATATTAGGGGAACAGGGAAAGGGAGAGGGCTGGTTAAGGGAAATGGAGGAGAATAGGAGGAGGGCAGAGATAAGAAAGAGGGGAAAGGTCGGAGAGGGGGGGAGAGGATGCGAGAGTGAGAGAAGGAGTGAGTGTGGAACCGGAAGCCGAGGATGAGGGTAAGGAGGAGGGAGGCGCGCTAGCGAGAGAGAGGGAGAGAGAGAGAGAGAGAGAGAGAGAGAGAGAGAGAGAGGGAGAGCGAGCGGCTAGGGAGCGGCGAGGAGGGCGAGTAGGTTAAGTTTTAGAATTAAGGCAGTAGGTTAAGGTTAGGAGTAAGAGCGAAGCGTGCGGATAGTTTTTAAGGAGAGTGTTAAATGTGAATTGTAACCCTGAGGGGATCGATTGAAATACATACATACATACATATAAGAACGTAATTAGTCAACTAAAATTGCAAGAGTAAATGTAAATGAATGAATCGAATTAAATAATAACAGGAACAGGAAATGGATAAGGGTATTGGGTGGATTCAAATAAAGCCAATTTAAAAAACAACATATTCTCTATTCTTTAAACTAATAACAACTTATAAATATATAAAATTAAAAGATACATATACATACAATTATTCTACTTACGTTAAGTAAAAATATAAGAAACTAACTATCCTAAACTTAACCTACGCTTAATTAAAAACTAACTATCCTAAGCTTAACCTATACTTAATTAAAGACTAACTATTCTAAGCTTAACCTACGCTTAATTAAAAACTAACTATCCTAAACTTAACCTATACTTAATTATAACTTAATGGTAGTGTATTATATATTTGTTCTCGTAACGGGGCCCTCCGTGCCCTCCCCGGCCCCTGGCTCTGCGTCCCCTGCCTCCTTGACCCGGAGCGCCGCGGCCCCCCCGAGATGAAAACAGGGGCCCCCCAGCACCAAAGTGTCGCTCGCGCCATGCTGCCCGCGACCAGCCTCCCGCACGCGTTCTCGGGCGCGTTCGAGCTGTAACATACAAAAATAAAATTAAACATAATGACATCCTACAATTATAATAACGAAATCCTTGAAGCAATGACATTCTCAAACAGCGCGAAGATTCAATTATCCAAACTTATCTATGCTGAATGCTTGTATCGCGTGTTGCGTTAAATAGGAAAATTGCTTAACTTTGGATTTAAATCTGATTAATTTAGATTTAATTTAGATTTAACCGATTTGATTTCTTTTATGTAGCAATTTTCCTATTTAACGCAACACACACGATAGAAGCATTCAGCACCGACAAGTTTGGATAATCAGATAATTGAACTCTACTGGAATACGCGCGAATAAAAAGAAAAGTAAAATATAAGAAATAAGAAATAAATACATACGTGTGTTAATCTCTGCATCCATTTCTGCCGGGGGCTCAGACTGCGGCTTTTCTCCTCCCGACGGCTCCTCCAGCGTGGGCTTACGCAGTTGTTGTTGCTGCAATTGCTGTTGTTGTTGCTGCAGCTGCAGCTGAAATTGTTGCTGCTGTTGCACCAGCCGCGCCTCATACGCCTCCCGCTCCTGCCGGTGTTCGGCGTTCTGTTGGGCAAGACGCAACTCGTGCTCCTCCCGCTCGAGCTTCTGTTGCTGCTGGTGTTTCAGCAGCTCTTTTTTGAAAAATTCCGCCATGGCAGCCATCTGTTGCTCCATGGCGGAAGTTGCTGCAGCGGCTGGGGGTTGCATTTCGGCCAAATCCATGTTGTCTGTAATATAGAAATAGAAATAGACATTTTTATGTTGAATTCACATATACAATCTTTCGATCAAAAAAGAAGATCCAGTTCCCGGACTGTCAGAAATAAAGTTAAAGTCTCAATTGTTGGTTTTCATAGCAAATAAAGTTACTCTTCAGCTAAGCTCTAAAAACGACATTGACGGCAATTACGTTGAAACTGAGGTACTTATTAAGTGATTGTCATACTTACTCATCAGTATTTTTGGCACCAGGACACTACACGTTTCTTACTTCTTAAAGAAAGTTTCTTTCTCACTGGCTTCGGAAAGTCGACTGAATGCAAGTCGTGCTCCTGACAGTCCAGGTAAATTCGAAAACACCTCCTGGCGTATATTATGCGCCAGCGCCCCTATCGTCTTTTCGGTGAACGATATACAGTACTGCCGCGTGAACCGCGCGGATTATCCCCACCAATTCTGGGAACCAGCCGCCTCAGGAACCCGGTCTTCGGCCGCCCAGCGTCGGATCGATAATTCCAATGAGTTACCGCTAATGGGAAAGTAAAACTTTTTTATTCTTCGTTCTTCTTTTTATAAAATTTGTTGTAATAAATTCGTCATGTCTTTACAATTAAGATGATACCAAACACAGTAGAATTCCGAGTCCATTTACTTATAATGATTAAACACGTCAGGCCGAAAACGACTGCAGCTACAGAGACAGCCCACTTCGACGGGCCCCTACCGCGAGCGAGGACGCGAATCGATAGTCGGCAGCTTTGATGGATATCAGATATCGTTTCTTCGTTCGCGTTCAGAGCGCGATCATGGGCAGGTGTTGCGGTCTCAACGGGAGCGAAGGAGCGAAATCTAATTATAAGCAACTGTAAATCTGTACCGAATACAGTGTACTTAGGCCATGAAACATTTCTGACAATTATCAGTATACAATAATAAGACAAATTTGTCTGGACGGTGTATTGCAAGCAAGTCTTCGAATCAAAATTCAGTAGTCTATATT
The DNA here is from genome assembly GCA_963989405.1 of Trypoxylon attenuatum. NCBI lineage: Eukaryota > Metazoa > Arthropoda > Insecta > Hymenoptera > Crabronidae > Trypoxylon > Trypoxylon attenuatum. Next base: position 766,990 of record OZ022494.1, on the reverse strand, counting down.
TTTTGGAGACGCAGTAAATTCTAGATAAGTTCTACATCAAGCAGTACGCACCTGAGGTCCTAGTAATCATGCAAGAAGATAAATTGAAAGTAAAAAGTGGGTGGTATGAGTTCGAGGTTCAAGAAAAGGGCGTTTTAATTGCATCGAACACTGGATTTTTCAACTTTCGTTAGGTACATAGGTACCTAATGATTATGCACAATCATGTACAATGATTATGCACATTTATAGTGATTTTTCGCTCACGCTCTGTTGTTTTTAAAATTTTGTTCTTGTTCGGATTTTCCGAACCTAATTAGGGTATTCCGTGATGTGAATTTATTTAATTTAGACTGAAATGTATTTTAACAATGTCTTGGAAGACACTAACGTTTCTTACATACTCTTATTGCATACTCTTATTGCAAATAATATACAAAACAAGGTCAATCATGAATAATTACTGTTGTCGAAAACTACGTTTTCACGTGGACGTGCAGGGGCAATAAGATATGTCAGGTATCTCAAAATCTCTGTCTAGTCAGACAAAATTGGGGCAATATTAGAGAGAGACGCTTAGTCAGGTACCTGAAAGTGTTATGGTAATCTGGTAATGCTGCTATGTATCGGAAACGCGTTCAAACCCTTCGGCCCGTTATATTTATCCTATCTACCGACAAGTCATTTTCATCATTTTCGTTGCTAGCGAAGAATGTCTTTTATAACGTGTACCATGTATGATCTTACATGGATGTATGTTTTTCATTTAATCAGATGTGCAGCGGGTGTAGAAAGTATGATTCGAGAAAAACATAGTGTAACTCCCTTTATTTTGGACGAAAATTATTAAAAGAACACACTTATATTGTAGGAAGCCTCCATAATAAACAGAATACAAATAAAACCTTACAAATGAAAAATATCAGTACGATTCTCGCCTATCGTTAAAATTTGGTGCGGAAAACGTATTCGTACAGCACGGAATTATATACAGAAATATATTGAAAGGGAAAATAAAGTTTGTTTTTATATTCTGTTGGGTTGCCTTTGGATGTTTTAACTGCTCGCAGTCTTCGCGACCTTGAATTCAGTAAATTATTAATGACGCTATTCGGTTCGGAATATTGTAACAAATTTCTCAATGTGTTTAGCCTCACATTAATACTGGACTCACTAACAAGCCACGTTGCGATTTTTGGCACACTCATTTTCAGATTGTTCTTGACTTCACGAATTACAGATAGCTCGGTATAACTATCAAAAACTCGTGGAGGTACGCTTCTTGCTTTGTTTTCCAGAATCTTGCGTTCTCCACGTCGGTCTACTATAATGGTTTGGACTGTTAACCCCGGCCTCTGCATTATCTCCGCAATCTTCCGCAAAGATTTACACTTATTATGCACATTTATAGTGATTTTTCGCTCACGCTCTGTTGTTTTTAAAATTTTGTTCTTGTTCGGATTTTCCGAACCTAATTAGGGTATTCCGTGATGTGAATTTATTTAATTTAGACTGAAATGTATTTTAACAATGTCTTGGAAGACACTAACGTTTCTTACATCTGCATCCCGCGGGGTATTCTGTGCGTATACATACTACATACAATACTGCGGATGTGGATAAAAACTCTATGAATTCTTTCTGCGCGCACAGTTTTAACCATATTTCCAAGTTCTGTTAATGTCTTTGTTATTCATGTGTTTGTTATAGAGGCTTCATAGATTATAACTATGTTTTTTTCGTTGATTCTTCTTTGAAACAAAGAAAGTTATATCACGTTTTTCTCAGAAATGACTGGTGTACGAATATGCTCTACACCCACTGTACTTTTTGCCGGTTTTCAAATCAGTATTAGATTGGTACATATTTCGTACATACTACAACTGCCATTACTCACAGAGTGCTACAGCAACAGCACCAAACGCAATTGGGTCTCTCTGCAATGATATGACAGAAACGCATGTTTCGAGATTGTTATACCCCTATACCATCTGCATCATAGAAACGTTACATTTATGTAAAGTTTTTTTTGGGATAGAATTCTCGAAAAACAGTTCAGAAATAGTTGTTTGTTTCGTTATATTCTTCAGGTTCCGAAAAACGTGCGTATGGGTTTTGTTAATGCGTAGAGACCTTAATACCTTAATACCGGGATTTTCCGTGAGCTATAAACGTGATGGTTTCTAAAACCGTTACAGATGTCTATTTTTTCCAAGGTACTTTCGTCCTCCAACATACAATACAGTAATTCAGTAAATTAAATTCAGTAATAAAGTAATTCAGCAAGCAAAGTCATAGAAGACAGCACAACTCAGTTATAAAGCAACCGTAATAAAATAACCGAAAGTCACAGCCGCGCGACAATTTGGGTTCCGAACTCCGCTACCTGCCGCATCATTCCCGCCTAAGCCCTCCTCTATTCCGCATAGAATACTATCTTTTGGTCATTTATTCGATGTTCTGGTTACAATGAATTACAGACACTTGATACTTCGTAATAATAATGATCACAGAGGGATAAAATTATAAAGTCAACGAGTAGATAGATTCAGCTCCATTAATGGCGTTGCAAAATTCAGCACCGAAGCGGAACATAAATAGAATAAAACAGAATAAATAGGATAATACTCGCGACCACGATACGCCAGTGGCTCGTGTTTACACAGAAAGAGAAGCGACCTAAATGAAACGGAAGGATTACCCGATATAGGCTCAGGTAGCTGACAAGCAGCGAGGGTCAATTGCATGGGTGTTACTACTTCTAATAACGGCTTGAAATATTTGTATTAGCAATTTGTTAAGATCGATAATCGCGTCGCCATACTCTTGAGTCTTTCTTACTGAATATGATACGAAACATAACACAATTGGCCAAAGAGATCTGAGCAAATGTAATATCAAAACTGAGAAGGGAATATATGTAATGCTCGGGGTGTGAGACTATAATGCGTTTCTCTACTTTCTGACTGCCAATGACCTGGTGGTACTAAAGCCGCGCGCAAAAACCCATAGGGCATGGCTTGAATTGTATTGTGTTATAGCCAGGCCCTCAGCCTGCTTCTTTTTTTTAATCAGCTATCCTTTTCTGATACACAGCCGTCCTTACTGAACCCGTGATCGTTGCCTCGCATTTGAATGGTTTCGTGGGTTGAAAGTTAGAAACAAAGCGGCAAAAAAGGACCAGAGACTTTGTAGAGGACACAGTTGTTACAATTACGTGCTTTGTAGAGTATTTGCATCAGATAACGAACGTTTGGAATAACTGTCAGGTGAAGACACGAACAAAGCCGAATACTTGAATGAGTTATCTTAAAATTTTAAAAACTACGAATTGGGCACGTAACGGGAACTTAGGTATTGCGAGTAATATAAAAAGCATTACATTATGATGACGTTTACATATGAAAAAGCGCTGTGTTTCATGAAGCCTACGCGTAAACCGTCAGTGAAAGTCACAGCACTACTGGCAAGTGTCATAAAACTAAGGTCTGGAAAATAGCACTATTGCCCTTACAATGAAGGGACAGATCTTCCGTCGTCAAATTGGACAGCATAATGAGAGGCACAAGTTTTGCATTCACCAAAAACCCAATGAATTCTGTATTTGTTAGTCGCCTGATTCGCCCGGTCGCCCGTTCGTTAGTATGTTTATCGGCTTTCTGTTTCTGTTTTTTCTATCTTTTATTTTTCTATTTCTGTACGTCTATAAACTGCAAACTCCTTGTGTGTCAGTCATTAGACGTGCTCAATTGCATCCACGTTTAAACTTAATGTCAACATATAATTTTTTAAGAAATAGCATGTATGGGCGATTCCACGCCAAGTGATCACACTTCGGGACCTCATGGTTTCTGATTTTTATTAAGTTTTAATATGTTATAGTCCTTGTCCACCCGATGAAAATGCGATGTCCCGTTCCTCGCTATCGTTTATAGTTTAAAAGTTATTAACAATCAAACTTGAGGGTCAGGATTTTTTCAAAAATTCATATCTTTACAACCACGATAGATACCGGACCGTGCGAGACGGCATTTGAAAGAAAAAACCTGGAAGTTTTATAAAAAAAATATGTGAGTCGCGTAATTGTAAAACTAGCATTTGTTATTATTGTTTATTCACTTTGATTGTTAATTACTCAAAAAACCCATCTTTGATTCGCGTGAAATTAATTCTACAGGTGCATTAGACAATTGAGAATATCTCCTGTAAATTTCAAGGGGGCATCTAGTCTAGTTTTCGAGTAATACATTTTTATTGCAGGAACGATCCGGCCGGCCGCTACTTATTATTCGATAGCGAGAAAAACGATAGCGAGGAACGGGACATCGCATTTTCATCGGGTGGACAAGGACTATAACATATTGAAACTTAATAAAAAACAGAAACCATGAGGTCCCGAAGTGTGATCATTTGGCGTGGAATCGCCCGTATACATCCTTGCTACCGGCTGGCCATCGTTTCTGTGACACGAGTTCGTTGCTGACATGGATCCACCTCGACTTATTCATTGTGCCCACTTTTAGCATGCTCGCATATTGACCCTGACACGTATGATTTCCTTGATAAAGCACAGCACTTACAACTTCGTATACATTGGATGCAATAGATAATTTGGTGGTTGGTACACCCACGAATTTACATTTTGTAAATTTTGGAATCTGCTCATTATTATTATTATTGTTGTTACGTCCGTATTTTACGCAAGCAATTTTTCCACTTTAAAAATCGAGAATATTCTAGCATTCAGCTAAAATCTTAGTTTCAAGCTCAAACCGCACCCAACATAATCTCTCAGTCCTGTAAATATTCCCATGCAGCCCCTGCTGCAATGATTCATACACAGCTGCATGCAAGACGCGCTTGAGTCATACAGCTACTTCCTAGGCCTTGTCTAGGAAAATCTTAAGAATTAGCCCCACTTTTTCCGAGAAATTAGGGCGCGCTCGACTATATAAACCACCGAAAATCCTACTCTGGGAGTTCAGTCTTTGATTCTTTCCCGAAGGGCGAAGCTCTGTCCTCCTTGTAGTAGATCGTGCTAGGCACTTTCGAAGCATTCTTCAAATCATTCAAATCTCAGACGTTGGAATACGGGGTTATTCCGAGGAAGATCGTATTAGTTACTTTCGACCACATCAATTCGAATTACTTTGTAAACCTTAGACGTTGGAATACGGGGATATTCCGAGGGAGATCGTGCACGGCACTTTCAACCAAATCATTGCATTAGTTGCAATTATATTCTTAAGCATTCAACATACGCCGCGAGTTATATCTGTACAGACAGACGAGGAATACACAAGGTATTTTGTAACAAGCGAACACACACTAAACACGATTGTATTCTCTATTCTTTTAAATCCTTTCAATATAGTTATCTTATTTTTCGTCTCAATTACTCCTTGTTCTACATTCAATCACCACCTGTCAATAGCGAACAACACTGAAAGCGACATCGTACATAGAACCCACATTTAGTGTAGGAATAGTTAGCCGCTCAATTATTCCTATCCGGGGTAATATAAGACTCGAGAGAGATTCGGCGCCTTCGTGGAACGCCGTCTGGTACCTCAAGCATTTACCTTTTAGCCATCCTAAACCTTTTTCCTTTCTAGGGACCTTCGAACCGACTCGGGTATAATCGGATTAATATTGTTGTGCCAATAGGTCTCACTGACTATAGCGCAGTGAGATGTGTTTGGACCTCAATTAAAAGATCTGACTATACACCTGGTAGGACGGATCTCTGGACTGACACCCTCGCGAATCAGGGAAACAGTAGGGTAGTTTAAAGAACGATTATATAAGTAGGGCTACCTGCCTAAAGACATCGTTAGACTTGAGAGAGACTAGGCGCCTTCGTGGAACGCCGTGTGTTACCTCAAGCTGGGTCTTTCCTACCCTTAAACCACATCCTGTACCAATCAGCTTCGACCGTCAAGGAGAATCCGTCTGAAAGGTATTATTTTGCCAATAGTGCTCATTGACTATAGCGCAGTGAGATGTGTTTGGAACTTAATTAATCTCAGGCTTATTCGAATTGGCGACTGTTGATTGGGCTCGCGCGTATCCTTAAAGGTTTAGGAGCGAGCACACGTTTTTCCCGTAACCAAACGGATATAAAAACGGTCTCGCACGGCTAGCCCGTAACATTGTTATGAAACGACCCTAATCGGAAGACAATAATGTCTTTAGCAGAATGTATATCGTGTTTCATAATTAATTCACCGACTTCACGACAATTTTCGCATGTTCCCGCAGTAGATCGCCAATGAGAAAAATTATAATCTATTAACTCTTTTAAATCAATATTTTTTTTCAACGCCATTGGAACGTTGAGTTCAATGATGACAGTGTCTGCTGCGGTAGCCTTTGTGTAATTGCATTCCTTGCAGCGAACTGTCGCAGATAGAGTATGCCCCATTACATTGTTCAAGTTATTACATTTTTTATAAAGGACTGACAGAAATTCAGCAGCATCTGGTTCAGCATTACCAGTATTAATTGCGAACGAACTGGAAACAAAGTTTATCGTATCTGTCGAACTTAATAGACGTTTGCTATCACTCTCATAATTGTTAACCAAGGCTCTCATTGGACTATCATGAGCGCATTTCAATAGTTCTTTCCGAATCGTGTCGCTGTGCAAGAGACATTGCAAAATAACGTTTGCGTAACACGACGCCTTATCTGCATTTGTGAAAACCTTGATTGCGGTCGGAAAAATGTCAGCGTCAGATTTTGACGTGATCGCCAAATCCTGATTAACGAAATATGGTGCCCATTTTCTATCCCAAGCTCCATTATAGCAATTTGTGACTGTGGCGATATGTGGAAGGTCTTGACGATAGAGCTGTCTCAATCGGTTGTACTCTACAATTGCCGATTCGTCTGCCTGAATAGATGCCGGATCGAAATTGATTACATGCAAACCGTCTATCGACGTCAGGCGCGATAAAGCTACATATGTTTGGCCTTTATTGAAAATCGAATTACCTATGTCGATAATCGCTGAATTTAAACTCAAACCTTGGCTTTTATGGATTGTAATTCCATAACTGAGCGAAATTGGAAATTGTTTTCGAATGACGTATGCTTTGTCCATTACCTCAAATTTCACACTAACCCGCTCAATAGTATGTTGCCTTTCATTCGGCAGCGTAATGGTCAAATCCTTTACCTCTTGAGTGTCAGCATCGCGTGAAATTGCCGTAATCGTAGCGATAGTTCCATTGACGAGTCCTAACGTAACATGGATGTTTCTGCGAAGCATAATCTTGGCTCCTATCTTGACGAGTATAACTTTCGAAAGTCCTGCTGTTTTCGAATTATCTTCGTCACTGGAAGCGATACTTTTTTCAACGTTTTTCCGCAAATATTTAGGACAGTTGATGGTGTCTTCCGCGATCAATGAAATGCTTTCCGAAGGAATACGTTCCATAATTGCGGTATTGAGAACATCACACAAGTTACACGTTGCCAATAAACATACTGTATCATAGGGTAACTTAGATATACAAACACACAATTCATTCAATTTCTCCTGTACAGTAGTACAACTAAATTTCAGTATTCTAGAGTTCAACATCTGCCTATCGTCATCCGTCAAAATTCCGAGGCGGATTCTAGAAAGCAGTTCTCTATAGTGACTGTTAGCGGCACCTTGCTGTCGCATATTTATTGTAAGTTCATCGTACGTGAACAAATCGTGCCAAATATCCGTAATTGCTAAAGAACCCAAATATTTTTCACCCTTGTGCTTTTCAATTTTCGTAAAAGCAGGTGGCTCGTGGACTGGCGGTAATTGCAGTAAATCCCCAAATAGCAATATATGTTTCTTTCCAAACCATCCATCATCAACGTCAAACGTATTAAATATTTCGGTTAATCGTAAATGTATGTACATAAGAGTGACATTTGATACCATCGATATTTCATCAATGATAAACAAAATGGTATTCTTCAGCTCGTCTCGCAATGTCTGCAGAACAATATCAGACAATGGTGCGTATTTTGGTGTGTGACCATGCTCGACCGGCAACTGAAAAAGCCTATGCATTGTCAGACCATCGATATTAAAGGCGGCGATACCTGTAGGTGCTATTACCGCGACGTCTTTCTTTAGAACTTCTTTCACCCAGCATCTAATGGTTTTAATGACATAACTTTTTCCTGTCCCACCTTCGCCGCTTACGTAATGCCTTAAGCATTTAGATGTCGAATTAATAGTACTCGTGACTGTATCAAATATTCGCTTCTGATCAGAATTCAATTTAGTCACTAACTCGTCGATGTTGACATTCGGTGATTTGTCTAAGGCTTCTCTAAACTCTTGCATAGCATTTCCTGCTTCAAACGCTAAACCTTCTTTTTCATCGATCGGATCCCTTGTATCCGCTTTCAATTGATTCGTTGCATTGATGTGTTTTTCCACAGCTTCAGCTGCATCTTTGAATCGTTTTTGATTTCCAACAAGACTCTCATGATATTCCCTGGCTTCGGGTGACCCTGACTGAAAACTCATAAACGTTTCAGCAGAACACTTTCCATCTGCTTTTAAGTTAGACAAATCCCTCCATGGTTTGAATAATAATAATAGGGAGTAGTAGTACTTCTCCGGATAAATATCAACATTGTATTTATAATGGTTTATTAAATATCCACGCTGCCTCTTTCTAAGGTACAGGTTATTATTATGGTCGAGAGTGTAGAAATCTCCGTTAGGTTTTGTTTTTGTAACATCGTACCATTTTGCAAAATCATAAAGACTCATCGATTCCAAGTCAGCTGGCCTTCCTGGATAATAGTCATCAACTAATGATTTACAAAAAATGTCAGTCGAAATGTCATCAAGATGTTCAATCTCTTGTCATGATTTCACTTTACGAGACCTTATCTGATTGACATCCAACCACCTAATCGTTGTATGCCTGTCCGTTCCGTATAGGGGAATGCCAATAAGCGTATCGGATGCTTCTAACGCACCACATTCTCTATTGTTTAAATTGCGCAAGGCAAAGTTCCATAGCCGACTGCATAGAGATTTTGTTGAACTTATCGCTTCAAACATATCATTTGCGTAACTGGATTCTGCTTTTGTCGTATATTTTGAACAGTACCAATTCAGTATAGTGGATTTTTCCCCAATAAACTGTATATCCATGTTACCTTCCCATGGAGTAAGGATCACCGGGTTGTAGTCGTTAATATCCTTTTCTTTCTCGCCACGAGGCAAGTCGTATAATCTGCTTTTTGACTTTAATTGTTTTCTACCTGCTATAGACGACACTACGTCTTTAAGGATTAATGTATTTGTTATTATTCGCGGAAAACCAAATTTGCAAACACGAATAACACCGCGACGTCCACGCTTCTTACTTCGCAGGCAATAACTATTATGAACATGACGCTGATGTGTAGTGACTCTTCGATACAACGACGGCGATTCGCTCTCATTGGGCAGTTTACATGTAACATGCTTTAGAAGGAAGTCTGCAATTTGTTCATTAGATGAGTTCCCTATTACAGGAGCGTCTTTTATCCATATCAATAAATGGAAATGTTGTGTGCCTCTGCCTTGATATTCGCGTCGCCAGAAATAATGTGTCACTTCCCCAATCGGTTGATCAGCCGAGCAAAGAAAATCTAGAACGGCATGGAATTTATTTTCCATATATCTGGATACAGAGATAGGGTCCGAAGCAATGAGTTCATTTGCTGATTTTTTGGACATATCCGGATTTACTTCTCGCAAATATTCGATCATATGGGACCACAACCACTCGCTTGGACTCAATGTTAAGAACCAAGTAGCTGGACCGTAATGTTGGATCATGCATCCTAACTCGCACCTTGGTCTACGCCAATACTGTTCTGTATTGCGAAGCCTTGCGAAGATTGTACTCAAGTTTCCTTCCACTTGATCTCGTGAAACTGCTTCCATAAAACGTTTCGCAGTGAAACGTTCTTTGGAATTCATCATATTCATTCTATGATAAATTCCACTCTTTAATTGTCGAATATTTGCATCGTTCAATAAGAAAAATATGTATTGTATCATTCGTCTAAATTTCGAATTCTTCGACAGTAATCTACACTTGATGTAGTCTGCATCTGAGAGATGCATTAGTCTGCTTTCGCCTTGAGCGTTTTTTCCAAATGGATCTGGGAAATCTGGGAAGCAGAGAACATCTAACATTTTCGATCTATTGTCTATTGGTGCATCGTTGACTTTCAACATCTGATACAACACCGCTGCAGCTTGTTCGAATGGTTAACTGTGCATGTTTTCATCGCATGAAGTAGTTTCCTAATGTTTCGCAATTGTTTGTATTCGGAACACATTCGCTGAAGGAAATTCTTAAAATCATCGAGTAAAGCAGTGTCCTTTCCCTTGCATAAAGGTCCACATTGCCAAAACATCTTTTGTTTCTTTTTTTCCACTATTGGTAGGACATTCATAACTTGTCCCGTTTCGTTCATCACCAATGGCTCATTAATATTTGGATATTCGTAACAGGTTTCTAAAAAGTATGCTTCGCTAGACGCAGTATGTTTCGACATTCCATAAAGGGCTTCGCGATAAGCAGCAGAATCAGATTTACTGTAGCATTTCTCGGCCTTACTTAAAATCGTTACAGCCTTCTTTTTCAATGACGCGAGAATCTGTTTCAAACGCGAGATATAGTTTTGCTCCAAAAATATACACTTTTCCACCAGTTTTTCAGCCTCCATTCTCTTATTCGACGTTTTTGTGTTTTTCATATTTCTTAGAAGAACTTTCACATACACTTCCTTCGATTGCAAACGTAGTTCAGGATTATCTTTTGTATGTCGCTCAGTGGATTTGAAACCTTCGGTATTATTACTCGTATCTTTACTGCATGAAAGACTAATGTCACTTGACAATGACAACAAATCCTCGCACCCACTTGTACTATGTATGTCACTGTTCAATGTTTGCGTTTTGAGGCATATCTTATTAGAACTGTGCTGTAGGCATTCAACTATATTTGACGCTAAAATTTTTTGTGGAGGTTGAAGGCTAGAATCTTGCGGAAAATTCTCAATAACACAGGTTTCAAATATTTTTACTAAATGATCCCGCATGACAGAGTGCTTATATCTTACATGTTCTGGATTAATACCATATAAAAGTGATACAGCAAAGGCAATTGCAAATACGCCGCAGTCATTCCCATTCGGTTGCATTTGTACCTCTGGGAATACTATTGCCTCGTTCTACAGATCGAGAAAGGGGAATAGTTTTTGTAAATAAATCGCATGTTTTATATGTAACACTTTATTATTCAAAGAGTCATAAATAAATATTTTCTTTCCATCGTAATAACTGCATATCCAATGCCCATCATTTTCCGATGTACTGCTATGCAAAATCTGTAGATGCTTGTAACCACAAGTAACGGATTCTATTCTTTCTGGGCATTGAATTTTCCATGTTTCCTGTGGTCGGAACGAAGAATAGGATTTCACTAAATTGTGAAAGGTATCCATATGTGTATCTTCAAGCCATTCCCCCCGTTTTACTATATCAATTTCTGACGAATTCAATTTGGGGAAAGACCTACAATTCATCTTAAAATTTGGATGCGATTCATTATCAATGGCACTAGCAGACATTTCTGATTGCAGAGTTGGTTCGATTATTATTGAATTGCGGTTGGCTCCTGATGTTTTTTTCAATTTTATTTTAGTAGGAATGATTTGACTAGCGCTTCGATATGTTTTACGATTTACATCCCTTTTCACCTCACTTTTCAGCTCATTCTCTGCCAACGCTATATCTCCCTTAATTTCTGCCGACAGCACTTGTCGCTCATTTTCCGCCGACATTACTTGTCGCTCATTTTCTACCGATACTACTTGTCGCTCATTTACCGCTACTGGATTACAACTGGTTAGTGATGTTGGTTTCGGCTTTATTTTAGCAACGATTTCACTAGCGCTTCGGTATTTTTTAACATTCAAATCTTTTTTCACTTCACTAATTGCAGTTGCATGGGATATTTCGCATGGTGACACATTTTTACGTTTGCAAGTAATTACTATACGACGACTATCACTTGGACACACAACATTCTGTTGTCGGTTATCGTCACTGCTATGGTGTGCCGATTGGACTGTGGTTACAGCTCTCTTGGCTGGAGGGTAAACGTTTGGTGACAACACAATATGTCCTTCATTAATTAACGACACGATTTGCTCCTTATTTTTTGCCGACATTACTTGACGCTCATTTTCTACCGATACTACTTGTCGCTCATTGTTTATCGCTACTGGATTACGACTGGCTGGTGGGGTTGGTTTCGGCTTTATTTTCACAATGCTTTGACTAGCGCTTCGATAGGTTTTACAATTTACATCCCTTTTCACCTCATATTTCAGCTCATTCTCTGCCAACACTATATCTCGCTCAATTTCTGCCGACAGCACTTGTCGCTCATTTTCCGCCGACGTTACTTGTCGCTCATTTTCTAGCGATACTACTTGTCGCTCATTTACCACTACTGGATTACGACTGACTTGTGGGGTTGATTTGGGCTTTATTTTAGCAATGATTTGACTCGCGCTTCGATATGTTTTAAGATTTACATCTCTTGTGACTTCACTTTTCAGCTCATTCTCTGCCGACACTATACCTCGCTCATTGTTTGCTGACATTACTTGTCGCTTATTTGCAGACAGGATTTGTCGCTTATTTGTTGCAGACCGAATTAGTCGCTTATTTGCAGACTGGACCTGTCGCTTATTTATTGCAGACAGAATTAGTCGCTTATTTGCAGACTGGACCTGTCGCTTATTTGTTGCAGACAGAATTAGTCGCTTATTTGCAGACTGGACCTGTCGCTTAGTTGTTGCAGACAGAATTAGTCGCTTATTTGCAGACTGGACCTGTCGCTTATTTGTTGCAGACAAAATTAGTCGCTAATTTGCAGACTGGATCTGTCGCTTATTTGTTGCAGACAAAATTAGTCGCTTATTTGCAGACTGGATCTGTTGCTTATTTGTTGCAGACAAAATTAGTCGCTTATTTGCAGACTGGATCTGTCGCTTATTTGCAGACAGGATTTGTTGCTTATTTATGGTTAACTTATAACTAATCTTAACTAAAACTAAAGAATAAAATAAAACAAATAATGCTGAGAGATCGAGGATTGAAAATGGAGGCTTGAATATTTTCTCACCTCCGTTGCTTCAATACTCGATAGGCAACGAAAACGTACTCTGCGAACTCTAAAACACACGTAGAAACGTACTAAACGAAAGCTCGCACAGTACTGACCAAGAATGGGCTTGTCAGCGTGCATTCGTAAACATAAAACATAGTAAACCGCCAATACGCGCCTAAGCCTAAACATGTGCGAAAAAGGTACCTACTGACAAGCGCTAAAGGTTAGCATTGATTGCCCGTCAGTGTATACGTCAAACCCCGAGCTTTGTCGCTTTGTCACGAACAGAATCTCACGCTAAAATCTTTCCTTCTCCTGTAGTACGTATTTATATTTCTTATTTTTACATATATTCACTATGGTGATACCTGACATTATTATTATGTTTGCTGCCCTTTTTATTTTAAAACTGATAGTATTTATGCAAGGCAATTCAGTGACGCATTTAAAGGTTTATACGACGTATTGTAGGCGTTAATAGAAGCCTAGAAGTCCAGTAGCAGAATGTCGAACTTTCACCCTTTCACAGATATCAGCGTTTGGAATTTTAACATTTAAAATCTCATACCTCGCGACTGAATCATGCGAGACACTCAGGAGTTTTTCCAGAACGTGTTGGAAGGTCGTAGAAGAAAATAGAAACAGTATGAAAATTATTGTTAGGGCACATTGTTATTTAATTTTCGTGGGCGAGCATGTGATTTCAGTGCGGAGAAGGGTAAGTCCGGTTGTAAAAAAAATCAAGGGCATCCTGTGATTCACCAAAATAAATATGCAATTATTAAAGGATTACTTTTGTTGTTATCAAGTTTCGACGTGAAAAATCATTGATAATTTCGCTGCAGTGTAGCTGAACTACAATTTTATGGCGGCATATGTCAAAGTACTGTGGAGTTCATCGACTCAAGCTATTTGCCTCTCTCATACTCTCTAATGCTTATTCATTCCCAGCGGAACTCGCTACCTAGGCCCTTAAAATCAGCTGTGCCTTATTGGCCCACTTAGAATAGGCCCAACAACTTCGAGCCGTCTACTGCCGCCTAAGACGCAGGCCGCTATAAAAGCGTGACCGACAGTACAGAAAAATTTTCGAAGATTTTTTACCTCGAATCTGGATAAGCGAACTAAACTTTTTCTGATTGAATATTTATGTGGGTGCATCAGAGAATACCCCTGATTTTTTCAGGCCGTTATTTACCCTTTTTCGTACTAAAACTGCTTACTCGCCCACGTAAATTGAACAATAATGTGCCTTAACAGTCATTTTCATACCATTCCGTTTTTTTAGATCATACCATTTGCATTTTTTCAAATTATTCCAGTCCTTCCACAGGTTCTATAAAAATCCCGCGATTCTCACATCGTGTTTGGTATCATTTTAATTAGCAAAACTCAGTAGTGCGCTAGTATACTTTTCATGGACATAAAATTACAAATAAAAAACTTGAGACTCGAATTAGTATTAGTCCCACCGATATTGACCTTCGATGAATGCAGACTACCTGCTCCCATATTCCTTCTCTTACCTTCAGCTACTTTCTTCTTCTACATAAATACGAGCCGCCGCACGGTATATTGCAGAGTTTCCGTTTCGTACGTTCAATTCAAATTGAACTTAATTGACATTTAATTTAAATATTTAAAAAATCAATATTTTTTAACATTCTATATATATATATGATTAGCGATACGATCTTAGTTTGTTGTATTGAAATCGGATTCTGTTATCGTATCGGAATGAAAAGTATTTATCGAAAAAATGATTTGCAACATACCGATGCACTAGATATCGATGTATACATACTAGATGACTTGCTGATGTTGACTATTATTATTCGACAGATTAAAAAAGACCATTTATTTAAGTAAAAGTGACCCATTTTCATTCGTATATTCTATCGGTTATCCGAGCGTCCGCTTAAAACGGCAAGGCTTCTGAGCTGGCTCGAGCTGCTTTTATTGCTGGAAAGTGTGGTTATTCAGAAATGTGAATGACAGGGTAATGAGGGGACCCGTCTTGTGCGGCGAAGACCCGACAGCCGATGCATGCGACCAAATTATCCGTACTTCTTGCTTCAATATTTGCTACGGCGTGTTTTAACAAATTGCCTAGTCTTCGGTATCATTTTAATCAACAAAAGCTCAGCAGTATAACAGTATAATTTTCATGAACAAAAATTTACAAATAAAAAACTTTACGATTCGGATTAGTATTAGTCACCCCGATATTAACCTTCGATGAATGCCGACTACCTGCTCCCATATTCTTTCTCTTATATTCAGCTATTTTCTTTTTCTACATAAATACGAGCCGCCGCACGGTGTATTGTCCTACAGATGCACAGATTCCGTTCCGAATTTCGTACATTTAATTTAAGGGGGAAATCCGGGTAAAACAGTGAGCGACAATCCCACACAAAAACTGACCGAAATAGGTTTCGGGAAGTTGCATATTTCGTTGTTATCTGAGAGTAGGGATGTCCGGTTCCGATTCGATTCTCAGAAAACTCGATTTTTATAGCTAAAAGATCGGTTTTTTGAATCGATTCTCAACTATTCGATTTTCGTGAGAATCGATTCTTTGCCCTGAGAATCGTTAACCGATTAGTGTGGTTTCCGGCCGCATGAGAGCGCGCGGCGCGCAAGCATGTGTGTTTTATAGTTGCTCGACTCCGGCGTTCGCGCGCGGAGTGCAACTTTCGCTTTCGAGGGTTCGTAGGGGAGCGGAAATGAAGGAGAATAAGTTTTTATTTTACACACGGCAAATTTTCAATTAACACTCGATTTTATTAAGACTCTATACAAGTATTATATGTATTCTTAATGTCGTCTTCGGCGAGGCAGGCGAGGCAGCTGGCATCGGCGAAGCGTTAATCCTGGAACATAAACACAATCGTTCAACATCAATATTGTGAGTGTTCGAGCGGAATGATAGCAAGCGCGAGGCACTCGCAATCGCTATCTCCCAGATCTATTGGAAATAGTGGACTGTATTTAATTTTAATTTCTTGATGCTAGTTTAAATGATTAGACATCAGAAAATATGTGGTTAATTGCTCTAACTCCGAGTCGAAATTAGAGTGTTCGCCGAGAGTCGTAAATTCTCGGTGAACCTTCGATCGTGATTGAAGGAATAATTCTTTCTTGGATCGAATAATTTCGTTTACTGCTGAAAAGTTTCTGCAGTGACCCGGTGGAGCCTGCGTTCTTGACGCGCGAGACGGTGTTCCGTCACGCTCGTGGCCGCGAAACAATCGGTGAGCCGATTATCGCGAGACCGCAATAACCGGGAGTTCAACTGTTTCTTTTGGCTGGAAATCTGACTGATTTCCAGCAGCAACCAGGAAGGGATTCCGTAGAGGCTATATACATGCAAAGTCTCGCGAAGCGAGTATTTACGAGCTGGCGGAATACAACAGCGAGGAATAGCTCTCGTGCGTTTCGCTCTACTCAGCTCGGTGTTTGGCATGCAAGTGACGACTCGTCTTCGATGCTTTCTCCAGGAAAGCGAAGACGAGTCGTACTAGGTGGCGTTTGATAAGAGTTCTACTGACACTTACCTATCGCTCACCTGTTGGTTCTCTCGCGTACAATAAAGGAAATTAACCGGTGAAAACGTTCGAACACGCAACTCAGTCGGGCGAGTCGACTTTTCACATTTCACTTTATTTCACTGAAATGACCGAACACGCAACTCAGTCGGGCGAGTCGGTTTTAAACACTTCTTTTCATTTACTAGCGCGTATCAACAGATATTAAACATGTGGCAACACCACTGCCAATCGATCTATCGCCGTCGACTTCAGCGTCGAGACCTCGAGACTCGGATTTTAGCTATAAAAATCGATCTTTCGGGAAATCGAATCGGAACGCATGCGCACTGCGCTTCTTGTCAACTCGTGGGACAGCGTGCCGCTAAGCGGCCATTATTGATTCGACTAGTGCGATCAGTGTTTCAGTTCTGCTCTCGTTTGTATATTTTGCGATAAGTTCGACGTGTGTGCAACTCAGCAGTAGTTCGTTAAGTGTAGTGCAACTCCTTCAACGACGGGAGTGCGTGGATTTACGCCCCACCGCCCAGCTAAAGGTACTGTACAACTCATTGTATTTTGCGTCTCGCCACGTGGATTTACGACCCGCGTGTGCCCTTTTTGTGAATAAACGACTCTACTCTGTGCTCAACTCCTGTGCTTTCATTTCTCCGCGACTAAGCCCTCGATGATCTTCGCTAAGCTCAAATCTGTGCATCGCGTGTAACTCTAGTGCAAATCTCTAACACGAAGTTTCAGTCTTTGTAGTTTTAATCTACAGATTTTTGTACTTTTTGTAGAACACATCGCGGTCAGAATCCATCCACTTATTTCGAAGGACAAGAAATTGGTACGTGCGGAATTATTTTTTAATCTGTGTGCAATTTTTTCACATTTCTTAATTTTATTTTTAAAACAATTGTTGTATGAATGCATCCCTTTTTTTCACCTAGCATGTTGAAAAGTTGTAATTACTGGTGGAGTGTTTCGGAACAAGCGATAAAAGTATGTTATATAAAGATATTAATTAATTTCTTGAAATTGTTGGCTTCGTCCTTTTCAGCTTTCCTAATCCAATTTTTTAAAATCATTCCTATTGTAGGCTCTTTTAGTCATTTTAATTCAATGTGTTGATATTTGAGAATCTTAATGATTTTATAGTGCCAAAAGTAAAGCATTCCTTTGTGTGGAGATTTTTCGTCAAGTCAGAAGACCATGCTACATGTAAGATATGTAATAGACATGTCAAATCTGGTGGAAAAGGTTCTGGTACCACAAACTTGAAAAACCACTTGAGGCGAAACCATGCAGCAAACAAAGACGTTGCAGCTGCATTATTGAACGATAGAAATGTCCATGGTGACAAAGCTACAGGCAGCAAAGAAGCAAATATCTTGGTAAACTAATGTATTATAACACATTTATTATAACAATGTATTCCTTAATTATTTTATCTTTTTATTTGATTACTCTTGTTTATTCTTAGAATCCATTGCCAATGGCGTAATCGTCATCGACATGCGACGAAATGCCGTGGACATCTGAATTTACCCAATCCACATTGAAACCAACAGATATAGATCCGTGGGAATCGGATATGGTGGCATCTGCCTGTTCGTCTACGCAATGTTTTTCAGAAACAGAAACTAGATGTTCAAACTCGACGAGGTTACTTACTCTCCAACCAAGAATAGATTCTACATTTCAACAAATGAAATCATTTGAAGGTAACAGATAAGAATAAACTGTATGTAATGAATAATAGTTAAATTCTTTCTTTCAAGAATGAGAAAGACTTAGATTTTGCGAAACTTGTGCACATTAAGGTTTATCTTTTCAGAAGGAGGAGTAAGAGGAAGTGAAGTGACAAATGCTGTACTATTTATGATAGCCAAGGATAATATGCCGTTTAAAACAGTGGACAACGAGGGTTTTATGTATCTAATGAAGACTGTTGCACCACTCTACACGATACCTGGGCGAAATACAATCACGAGGAAAATTGAAGAAAAATATGAATATTTATCCTCATGCGTAAAACAGAAGCTGGAAAAATTGGAATATTTGTCAATCACTACTGATATTTGGACTGACGTGCTGAATACTGTTAGCTACTTAGGCATTACAGTACATTACGAATTTGAAGATCAATTGAGGTCCACAACGATTGGTGTATCGCAATTGACAGAACGGCATACCGCTGACGTTATTGGGAAATGGCTGAAATCTGCTATACAGGAGTGGCATATTAGAGAAGATAGAATTGTTGCTATTGTGACGGACAACGGGGCTAATATAAAGAAAGCCATAAGAGACACTTTTGGAGCTGATAAGCATATCTCCTGCTTTGCCCATGTAATTAACTGTGTCGCGCAAGACGCAATTAACTTTGAAGACGCTAAAACTTTACGTACGAAAGTTAAGAAAATAGTTGCTTTTTTTATGCATTCTGTGATTGCTGCCGATGAATTACGGAAGGTTAGTGAATTAAAATTGATACAAAGCGTTGATACCAGATGGAATTCAACGTTTACAATGCTGGAACGATTCGTCTTACTCTCCAAAGAAGTAGGAGCAATTTTATTGGGTATGCCGGATTCTCCTCCGATGTTAACCGCAGCTGAGCTACAATTAGCAACGGAGTTCATGAAAGTCTTGCGTCCACTGGAAAGAGTCACTACGGAAATGTGTGCTGAACAATATATATATCACAATTAGTAAGGTTATTCCATTGATAAATTGTTTGAAAAATAAAATGCTGTCGATGCGTAACGATGCAAAAACAGGAATGGTCTTAACCTTGGTCGATAGACTTGAACAGTCGATCACAGCAAGATTTGGGCAAATTGAAAGTAATACAATAGTAGCAGTTGCAACCATTCTGGACCCAAGGTTTAAAAAACTGCACTTTAACCAGCCGGTAGCATGTGCATCCGCAATTAATCGAATTGCCAAATGGATGAGGGAACTGGACCAAACTTCTGAGAACACACCTGATGGGATTGGCTTACCAACAGATAGTTCAAATAATAATGAAGAAGATAGCTTATGGTCATTTCATGACAATTTAATTAAAGTCAACACCGTGCATACGGAAGGACGGCAACAGGATGAAATGCCTACAGATTTAAAACATTATTTAAATCAACCAATGTTAAACCGGTCTGAGAGTCCAATGATCTATTGGTCGCAACACAAGGGCATATATCCAATTCTGAGTAATATTGCAAGAAAATATTTAGCAATAGTAGCAACGTGAGTACCTGCCGAACGATTATTCTCTCGGGCTGGTAACATTCTTACCGATAATAGGAGTAGACTGTCAGACAGTCATTTGAACCAGTTATTGTTTTTGAATTCATTGCCACGTTCTGATTGGCAATTATGATAATGTATTGAATACTTTCTTACTTTTTTATACATGTACTGTGTTGAAATTTTTCTACATTTGTATATTATACCGTATTGAACTTTTTCTACTTTTGTATATATACAGGGTGAGGCACTTGGGAGTCACATCTGAAATAATTTGGTCAGTTTTGAAGATATTCCGAAACTGTTTAGATGAAAGTTGGATGGTTCGAAGGGGCGCGTAAGATGACGGTATGGGGATGTTTTTTCAATGGGGGGGTTTTTAGTTATTAATGTTAATTTGATTTTTTTAAACGGGTCGACCTACTTTTTTTTTGATATTCTGAATGCTGATGTCAAGCCGAATTCAACGAGCTATAGCAAAACATTTTTAGGGGTGGTTCTCCCCCCAGTGGTTGTAAATTTTTAACCTTAAATATAGCAAAAACTAGGAGGCATGGCAAAAAGTTCTATAGGCAAGATTTGCACGGATAGAATGAGGCTATCATTTGGCGGTATTGATTTTTTTTCTATTGTAATTTGTTTAATATTTTTTTATAAAAAAATACGTTTCTTAAGAGTGAACACTTTTTTTTTATTGGATCATGATGCGGGGTCGCGAGACGAATCCAACCATGTGTGTCATCAGGCAATTCAAGACCACACCCCAAAAACTGCGTAAAACTACCCCTTTGAATAATAAAATAAGGGTGCGGTTTAAAGAAAAATGTAATAAGGAAAAGTAGTACAGGTTGAGGGATACTTGGGAATGGCATAAAAAAATTGTCCAAAAATGAATTAGTTTAAGCATTTTAATAACATTAAATATTTTTTTTCACGAAATTAACCATTTATTATGTACAGAGCTGTGGAGGAGTTCACGATCTTTCTGCGGACCTCATAAACTTATAATTTTTTGTAAGCATCTATCCAGATTTGAAGAACTGCAATTGATTTTTTTTTTTTTGACGCTTGGGAAATGCGTTACGCATGCCGAAAAAATTATAAGTTTATGAGGTGCGCAGAAAGATCGTGAACTCCTCCACAACTCCGTACATAACAAATGGTTAATTTCGTGAAAAAAAATATTTAATGTTATTAAAATGCTTAAACTAATTCATTTTTGGACAATTTTTTCATTCCGCGGAAAGCCAGCTGCGCAAATTCATCAAAGGGCAAGTGCTCACGGATGGCAAGCCCTCGCTGATTCTCAGTCGCCTGAGGAATTTGAACGACGGTAGCTGTAACGACGCCGTCCTCAAACAGATTTTCCTCGACCAACTCTCAGATGCCGCGCGTACGATCATCTCGGTTACGACCTTAACCGATCTTGACGCGATCGCGACGATTGCGGATACAATCGAGGAGAATACCAACTCGCCGCGAGCGCAGGTGTTTGCCTGTGCGCCTGGGAGCGCGGTTACCCTCGAATCGTTACACGAGGAAATACGAAAATTATCCGTCTCGGTAGCCGCTGTTAACAAGCGTATGGATAGGGTCAGCGCCGGGCATGGCCCGCGTTCCAAATCGCGATCGCAGAGTCGGAGACGCGGTAGGTCCAAGAGCCGCGATCGTTCCGAGCTTTGCTACGCGCATACCAAGTACCCGAACAACCCTCTTTCGTGCAAGGAGTGGGGCGCGAAGTTCGTGTCTTGGAAACCAAAAAATTAGAGAGGCCCTCCCGCTTGGAGACTGTCGGCGAAGGCCCGCATGTAACAAATCGTCTCCACGTGCGCGATCGTATAACGCAACAACTTTTTCTGGTTGACACCGGTGCGGATGTCTCGTTGTTGCCGGCGCGGAGTAATATTAAGTGTAGGCCAGCGAGGCTTAAGCTGTTTGCGGCCAACGATTCCAGGATCGACACGTTCGGCGAGTCTATCTGTACTTTGGACCTAGGGTTGAGGAGACCAATTCGTTGGAACTTTATTATAGCGGCGGTACCGTATGCGATCATCGGCGCCGATCTCCTCAGGCACTATGGGTTGGTCGTTGACCTTGCTAGGCGTAGAGTCGTTGACTCGATTACGAGCTTGTATGCTTCTGCGATGTTGCGGCCGGTTCCGGCAAGTGCAATTCATTCCTGCGACAGCAGTTCTGCTTGTGCGGAGGTCCTCAAGGAATTTCCTGAAATTACGGGTGCTTCGAGCTTGTCCCCTCCAGACAAGCAAGAAGTTATGCACCACATTTTAACAACCGGTCCTCCTTTTGCCGAGCGTCCGCGACGGCTGACGCCGGAAAAATTAAAGGCGGCAAAGGCCGAATTCCGCTCGTTGGTTGAGGCAGGGATTTGTCGCCCGTCCAGCAGCCCCTGGGCTAGTCCAATTCAAATGGTGGCAAAAAAGGATGGGTCGTGGCGAAGTTGCGGCGATTATCGCAAATTGAACGCAATTACCGTTCCGGATAGATATCCTACCCCGCATTTGCATGATTGCGCGGTAAACTTGCATGGCAAGCGTGTATTTTCGGCGCTGGATCTACGTAAAGCGTATAACCAGATTGCTATGGCGCCCGAGGATATCGAAAAAACGGCGGTTACAACTCCATTTGGTCTTTTCGAGTATTGTTATATGACCTTCGGTCTAAAAAACGCGAGCCAGAGCTTTCAAAGATACATAAATCGCGCCTTGGGCCATTTAGACTTTGTCTTTGGTTACATTGACGATATCCTTGTGGCGTCAACTTTTCTGGAAGAGCATACTGCTCATTTGCGCGTCGTCTTCGAGAGGCTTAGGAAGTATAACTTGCGTCTAAATTCCGACAAGTGCGTTTTGGGTGCGTCGGAGCTTGAATTTTTGGGTTATGTCCTCAATAGTGAGGGCATTCGTCCTAGTCCGCAAAAGGTTGCCGCTATTGCAAATTTTCCCAAACCCCGGACAGTAATGGAATTGCGTCGTTTTCTGGGGATGGTTAATTTTTACCGGCGGGGCTTAAAGCTGTCTGCGCTCACGCAGGCACCGCTTAATGCGTTTCTTTGGGAGTCTAAAAAGAACGACAAGTCTCCGATTCCGTGGTCGGCGGAGTCGGAACGGGCTTTCGAACAGGTTAGATCTGACCTGGCCAACGCCACGTTGTTGGTTCATCCGCGTGCTGGTGCAGAGATTCGGTTGGTTACCGACGCATCCGATTCGTGCTTGGGAGCGGCGCTGGAGCAGCTCTCGGTGGCTGGGGACTGGCAACCTCTCGCATTCTTTTCGCGTAAGCTGTCCTCAGCTCAGCTAAATTATAGCGCATACGACAGAGAGCTAACTGCGGTTTACGAGGCGGTTAAATATTTCCGGTACTTCGTTGAGGGCCGCGAATTCCGTATTGTCACGGACCACAACCCTCTCATTTACGCATTTCGTCAGAAAGCCGATAAGGCATCTCCGAGGCAATCACGCCAGCTCTCGTTTACCGCCGAATTTTATCACGAACATCGAACACATCGCGGGGCCCGACAACGTTGTTGCCGATTCCTTGTCGCGTGTAGAGGCTCTCCGACTGCCGGTCGAAATCGAGCTTAATCAGCTGGCGGAGTTGCAAGAGGCTGACCAGCAGCTGCAACTGATCCGTCAGTCGCCGGACCATCCGCTGAAATTAAGAGCGATCCAATGGGATGCTAACCACACCACCATTTATTGCGAAATCTCGGGCGAGGCAATCCGTCCGTATATTCCCGAGAGTCTTCGTCGGTCCGTCTTCGACCTATTCCACCGGCAAGCGCATCCAAGCGCTAAAATCACAGACCGTCTTATCAGGCAGCGTTACGTGTGGCCGGATATGCAGAGGGACATCGCAGTCTGGTGCAAAAGGTGTGCGGATTGTCAAAAATCCAAAATTACCCGTCACGTGGTTACCTCTCTGGTGCATTTCGTGGCCCCGGATGGTCGGTTCGACCATGTCCATATGGACATTGTCGGCCCGTTGCCTCCGCAGGAGGGTTATTGTTATTGTTTAACTATGATCGATAGATTTTCTCGTTGGGTGGAAGTCGCGCCATTGAAAGATATATCGGCTCAGTCGGTGGGAAGGGCATTCTTCGATTGCTGGATTGCTCGATACGGCGCCCCCAAGGTCTTGACAACGGATCAAGGTGCGCAATTCGAGTCGAGACTCTTCTCGGCGCTGTTATCGTTGATAGGATGTCAGCGTATCCGCACGACAGCTTATCACCCGGCTTCCAACGGGCTCATCGAGCGATGGCACCGCGTTTTTAAAGACGCGCTCATGTGCCACGCGGACCGAAATTGGCTACGAACTCTCTCGACCGTTTTGTTGGGACTGAGAGCCCATGTACGTCCGGACACGAACGCATCTCCGGCCGAATTCATGTTTGGGACTACGATACGCCTTCCGGGAGAATTCTGCCTACCGGATGACTTCAAGCCTGACCCCAACATATTTATTGAGGAGTTTCGCGAGCACATGCGGTTAATTCGTCCTGTTCCTGCGAGTCGTCATACCAAAGATCGCGTGTTTATTTTTAAGGATTTATGTACATGTACTCATGTGTTTTTGCGCAATGTTACCAAAAAATGCTTAGAGCGACCATATTCTGGTCCACATAAAGTGATTAAGCGTGTGTCGGATCGCGTGTTCACGATCGATGTGAATGGGGTGTCAAAAACCGTCTCAATTGAGCTGCTAAAACCAGCATACCTGTTAGCAGAGGATTTAAGTAGTGCCTCGCAGTCGACCGATACCTCCGTTAATATTAAGCAGTTACCAAAGACTTACGCGCGAAAGAAAGTTAGTATTTTATCTCAGCTAAGTAGTCTGTAAGATGTTCATGTTTAAATGGTCATGATTATTCATGTTATGTTCCTATAGCGTCTATTTAGGGTATCGCTTCCTCTTGGGGGGGAGTGCTGTGGGGTCGCCCCGGTTCGCGGCACGTTAGAGTTGGCCATCTAGGTTGGCCGATGTCCGCGCCCCTACTGGGGGAAAAACAAAGAAAGGCATTCTTCCTGCCGAGACTCGTATGGTGTGCATGCGCTTCTTTCTGACCAACACGTCTTACAACTGTATGCTTCGTTAGCAGTTTTAACAGTGGGTGATATTACAATACAGTTTCATCTTGAACGCGGGTGTTATCTTTATACCCCTCCATTTTCCCACACGAGAAGCGAAGGTCGAGACATCTACTAATGCCAGGGGAAAGCTAGAAGTGAAGGTCGAGACATCTGTTGACACCACGAGGAAATGGAGAAAAAGCGAATCTTTTCGTTAAAAAATTATTTTCTAAAATCGATATCTTGAAAACCAGTGCACGGATCCGTCCCGTGCTGGTCTTAATCGACTCACAAAAATTCAATCTTTCGATTAGTGCCAGTAGTTTGTTCCATAGATCGGTTTCAAGAGAGATATTAAGGAGGCAAATCTGGGTATAGGGAAAAATACATGGGGCTTCGTTCTCCGTCCGGTAAATAGTCTTGGCCGCTCGCTCGCGTTCGGTGCGCCTTGCTTCCTCTACTTCTACTTGGCGCGAGACGCGGCCGCGTCTCTTAATACATGTAGATTCAAGCGCGTGAACCGAGATTGAGGTGTGTAAGGAGACGGATGGTGGCGCGCGAATAGGGAAGAGAGAGAGCCGTTGGGCAGAATGGATAGAGCTGTCGGCAGAGAATGTAGAGAACGAGAAGTGGAGAGTTTGTACGGTTGTAATTGATATTATTTAGTTATAATATATTGTATGATTGAGACATAATGTTATTGCATTGAGTCACCTAACCACGACACTTCAAACTATCGCATCAAACAACGCACATTCCAAATTCATGGCCTTCTCTTGCTAAAATTCCGTCTGATATAGGGACCGTCTATTTTGAAAATGGTGCAACAAATTCATTTTCTCCTGTTTCGAGAAACTTAATATTAATTAGCATATTTGCCATTTTAAAAACATCGGTTACCGAATTATTTCAAGTCTGACAATGTCCCTCCTAACTTATCGATATCAGATTTGATTATATACATTTCTCTAAAATATGCGCATAATAAATAATGAAATGAATAATAATGATTATTATTAAGAGATTAATAGATTAAGAGATTAATAGTTTATTTAACATTAATTCTATCCTTCTGGACTTGGCCCGCAATAAAATCATATCTCTTAGTAACAATATGCAGTGCATTAACTTCAAATATCTGTAAATTAACAAATTATTATCATCAATGTATTTCAATAAATAATTAAAATACAAAACAAGGAGGTACAGGTCAATGTGAGGGTAGAGTGGGTGGAGGAGGCTCAGCAGGAGGAAAAGACGAAGTGGTGGAGGTGGAGGTGGAGGTGGAGGTGCAGGTGGGAGCCGGGCAACGGGAGTGGGAGAATGGCGGCGGAGGTTGGGGTGGAGGTGGTGGTGATGGTAGAGATGACTGTGGAAGTGGGTGCGGAGGTGGGCGTGAAAGCGGATGAAAGGAGGAGATTGTGACGTATGGAAGTAGAGATGGCGGTGGAGGTGGACGAAGGGGCGGAGAAGGCCGAACAGGAGGAGGAAAATAGTGATGAAGGTGGAGGTGATACTAAAGGAAAGGTGGAGGTAAGGAAGGGTGGAAGAAGAGGCGGTAGAGCTGGGGGTGGAGGTGGAGGTGGAGGTGGATGATAGGGAGGAGAAGGGTGAAGAGGGGGAGGTGGAGGTGGAGGTGAATGATTGGGAGGAGAAGGGTGAAGAGGTGGAGGTGGCTGACAGGGAGGAGAAGGGCGAAGAGGAGGAGGTGGAGGTGGATGTGAATGATAGGGAGGAGAAAGGTAAAGAGGAGGAGGTAGAGGTGGAGGTGAATAATAGGGAGGAGAAGGGTGAAGAGGTGGAGGTGGAGGTGGAGGTGGAGGTGGAGGTGGAGGTGGAGGTGGGTGATAGGGGGGAGAAGGGTCAAGAGGAGGAGAATGACTG
This sequence comes from Trypoxylon attenuatum, assembly GCA_963989405.1. Classification (NCBI taxonomy): domain Eukaryota; kingdom Metazoa; phylum Arthropoda; class Insecta; order Hymenoptera; family Crabronidae; genus Trypoxylon; species Trypoxylon attenuatum. The sequence goes on along the minus strand of OZ022494.1, from coordinate 740,062 downwards.
AGGGCGGTGGAAAAGGTGAAAACAAAGGACGAGGGCAGTGGACAAGACAGAGTTTTGCGAACACGTGGCCAGCGTGACAGACGAAACGGCGGAGACGGAGACGGAGACGGAGACGACGTTTCTTAAAACTGTAGCTATATTTAAGGTCTATTATCTCCACGATGGACGAGCAAATTGTTTATAACAATTATGCAAATTTGTCACCTGGGCATGGACATACAGAAATTGTTTATGAAAGTTTGAAAAATTAATTTGTTTATGGAGTTTTAACATTGCAAAGACAAGAGTAACTTCTGTCTACGGAATAGATACAAGGTCTGTCTTTTTCTACTTGGCCCGAGACAAGACCTTGTCTCTTGATAAATCGCAAAACCATACACAAGGTAACCAAACAGAATAATCCAATAGTAGCAACAGGTACCAAAGAACACACACAAAAAAAAAATATATAATTTAAAGTAATAATAGTGACCACCTGAGACATCAGAAACTAATAAATATTTATTTTGACAGACAAACAATGACATAAAGTAACGGACGCTACTGACCAATGATTATATGAAGGAAAATTGATGCAGGAGCATCAAAATCAAAAGCGGGGGAGTGTAACGGACGCTACGCCACTGGACCCAAAACGCTGACACTGCTCTCCCTACTCCGACGAAACACCTTACGACGCTGGACCCACGACGACGACCCAGGGACTTACGGACGAACTCTCGAATAGTACAGACCAATTAGACTTACCCGGACTAGTACCGATACCGAATAAACCTTCTTAAACACAAATAGTGTAATCACTTAAATGTACCCGAAAGCTCGACCGTCCGTGACATCAGGAACTATGAAATTGTCTAAATCAGATTTATGAGAAAAGCTATTGGAGATGTAAGAAGGACAAGTCAAACAGAATTTTTGTAAAATTTGTTGAATAAACGAGGAAAGCCTATTAGTAGGTGATTTAATGTCGCTGACTATCGGTCGAAAGGGTACGTTAGGTTTGTGGATTTTTGGAAGGGCATATAACCTTGCGAGAACAGTGTTACTCTGACTCATATACAGGGTATCCCATATTAATCTTCCACCTCGATTATTTCCGGAAGTATAAGTTATTCGAAAAAAAATGTTCAAACAAAAGATTGTCTATCCAAGGGGGGACATCCCGTGGTGGACTGCGTTTTTTCTAGGTGGAGGCGCATCCGAGATATCAAGGTGACCTTGGTTTTTTTAAATGCCACCATCGTCTTTTTTTACGCTAGACACATAGCTGAGCTCAAGACCAATCCAATGACCTATATTGAGTTGACCTTCAGTTATCACTCTAGGTCATTTTCACTCACTTTAAATTTTCTTCCATTAGACAGCCACAAGATGTTTCTCCTCTTCTAAATTCAGATGGACCACCTTGGCCGTTAACGATATTGATCTTAATGTTTACAAACACAGAATATGTGCTCGCAGAACGATCCCGAGTACTGTTACTATTGACATTCATGTTTATAAACACAGAATATCTGTTAGTCGAATCTTTTAGACCATTAAACTGTAGTTGACACAAAGCTGTAAGCAGGTAGACTCTACAACCGTTTGAATTTTGATAGCAATTGATTTTGCAATGGCTGATTACACGCCTAATGAAATCGTTGATATGATTTTGATTTTGGGATTAAATACCTGCCGCCAAATTACCCCTGAAACACTACAAGAAGTGGAACTGTCATTCAGAGACCGAATCAACTGGTGCCTTAACGTCCAAGGGGGTCCATTTGAATTTAGAAGATGAGAAACATCTTGCGGATGTCTAATGGAAGAAAATTTAAAGTGACTGAACCTGACCTAGAATGATAACTCAAGATCAACTCAATATAGGTCATTGGATTGGTATTGAGCTCAGCTATGTGTCTAGCGTAAAAAAGTCGATGCTTCCATTTAAAAAAACCAAGGTCACCTTCATATCTCGAAGGCGTATCCGCCTAGAGAACAACGAAGTCTACCACTGGATGCCCACCTTTGCATAGACAATCTTTTGTTTGAACATTTTTTCCAAATAACTTATATTTTCGGAAATAATCGAGGTAGAAGATTAAAATGGGACACTCTGTATATTGCATTGTGCTTTTCGCCGCCGACCGTTCTCGGGCAGGTTCTGGACACGGGCTGTAATAGATTGGCTTCGTCGGTTGGAATCAGGGGCTGCCCGGGAATAGGGCGCCACGTGCTCGCACACGTAATTCCTTTTATGCTGCCGAGTTCGTTGGTCTTCCCGTCATCCTTCCTTCTTGGGTCTCCTCTCCCTTCCGCCAGCTCAGTTGAAATTTTCCCAGGGAGTAGGCCCGGGCGAAGCCCGGAGGCACCGGAAGCCGCGCTCGGGGAACGGGATCGCGCGCAATAAACAGTAGTCGCAAATAATGGTCCCCAGACAGATCATTCATTGATAAATAACGGACTAGCTCCCGAACAAAGATGGAATGGACCGAAAACAAAGACCCAATGGATAACAAAAGAGATCTAATAATTTCTCAGTGACCGTGATTCGAGGGGATCGGTGGAAACGCGCACGCGGTTACCCCCAAGATGGCGTCGCCAGCCCTTCCGAGTCACGCCCCGCGGTCGAACCCGACAATACCGGATTTCTTCGGCGACCGATCCGATACTACATCAAAGAATGCTTCGTTCCGCCGATCTCGCGTTTGGGATACTTTACAATATTTTTCCCTACTCGTGGGGAGGGAGTGTTCACTTTGCGCACGATCCACTTTGTGCACATGTGGATTTTCGGACACAGTGGAATTTGCCCACGTTGGAAGTTGGACACAGTGGAATCAAGATACATGGCAGTGGAAACTGCACACATCATACATTTATTAGCATGACTGAGTTGTGACTATAAAACGTAATAAGTCTCATTCTGCTTTACAGTCACAGTTCAGGTCAGTGCCAGATGAAGGGAAGGGGGCGCAACTCTAAAACGTGATAAGTCTCACTATGCTTTACAGCCACAGCTCAGGTTAGAGCCAGATGAGGCGAAGGGGGCGCAAACGTATAATTTACAAATAATGGCCAAATTTAAATAGTTAATACCACGGATATACCTGAAAATATCTTCAGTACGAATTATGCATGATTACAATTAAGCTGTGTACGCGGTACTCTGCTGCCGACCTCCATTTTTCGTGTGGTAAAGGTCCACTGTGAACTTGATATACTGTGCGCAGTTTCCACATTTGATGTGTGCAACTTCCACTCAACACTATTTCGACTGTGGGCAATTCCCACAGTGCGCAATTTCCACGTGCGCAAGTTCCAAAAACGGCCCGTGTCCCAAGTGGAATGTGCCCAAAGGAGACTCATCCCGTGGGGAAGGTTCGCTCTCCCCCAAGATGGCCGAATTCAACTTACACAAAAGGAATCTACTGTAACGGCTCCCGGGACCTTCCCGAGTCCACGTGGGAAAGCGAGCCCTCGATGGCTTTCCTCGGAGGGGCCACGTGCGCTCCCCACTGGCCACGGACCCGAAACCCCGCCGCGCAGGCTCGGACACTCCCCATTTAAAGCGCACGTACGTGGACCGGTTTTCCTTATACTGACCGCTCGCCACCGAAAGCCCTCACGCCTACCCACGCCCGATTTCACTATTTCACTTTAACCGATCTTTACGCCCGAGGAGAGAGAAAACGGCGCTTGCGATCGCGCCCAAATACCCAAGAAATACAGGATAAAGACTTACCGCTCCTGCTGGGTCCTCGTTTCCTCTAACGGCTGCGGTCGTTCGCTCGCCCGTCACACTACTTTACGATATTCGCACTTGAATTAACAAACGTCTGCACGCTGAGCGTCCCGAGAACCGAATGAGGAAACGATGATCCAGTCAGGAAGCGGAAAGCACGTGCGCGCTACAGCGCGAAGCACTCGCAATCGCTGTCTTCTAACTCGATCAAATTGTGGACTATATTTTCTGATGTTAATTCGAATAAACCAACACCTGAATTTAATTTATTCCTTTTCTATTCCGCGTCGAAATTATGATTGCACAGAGGGTTGAAAATCCTGTGCGTTTTCTGATCCGTGTAAGAGAATAACTTCCTCTGGACCAATCAGTTTCTGTTACTGCGGAGTGGAAACGTCTTTGCAGTGACTCGGCGGGGCCTGCGTTCGTGACGCGCGAGACGGTAAGCCGTCACGCTCGTGACCGCGAAATAATAGATGAGCCGATTATCGCGAGACCGCGTATGTGAGTCGGCTAGGGGCGGCATTGACGTTTCACTGCCGCACGCATGGGTTGAGCTATTGCAAACATGTACATACATGGGATTTTTCATCGTGATTTTTTATCATGGGATTTTTTTGTAGGCAAATACGTGTGTATGTATTCTAAAGCGTGAGCGTTTCCCAAGAGCAGTGAAATACTGAAATTGGATTCCGTTGCGTATATTCGCAATCAAAGATGCAACAAAGTATTTGCATTCCAAAGCGCTCAAGGACAGTAGCTTACGATGAGGCCGTCCGAGAAGTGTTCAAGTAATTGTGTTATAGAAAAAGAAAACTCTACATCTGGCTAACAAATGTTTAAGGGAGAAATACGAAGCCTGTAGGTACTTTTAAGATAATACGAAGAGTTGGTCAGCGGTGCGGGGTTTGCCCCTAATAAAAGTGCGACCAGGTAGACCGCCGAAAAGTATAAAATCCGACGACTCTTTGGCTTCGTTAGTCAGTTAAGAACGAGACGCTGCCAGTGCGAATAGCTAACTCAGACTAAGAATTTCTTGTATCAGTTCATAATCAATATACCTTTCTACTCATACACCTCCACTCGCATTCAACTTTCTTACTTTACAAATATAACCTCAACAAGAAGCACTCACGCAACTCGACGGGGATAGCTACGGATATGTATGATCTGACGCGGCACGCGTATTGTGGATTGTTGTTCCATTTTCAACAGCTTTATTGAGATATATTATTATATCATTTAGATCATATCATATCATCAGATATATTATTATAACATTACGATATAATAAATAAAACATTTTGAAGTGAGATACCCCAAACCCCAATAGCCACATAAAGGTGATGTGGAGAGCGTGACATGGACTGTACCCTCCGGTTGCCCATATTCTTGACGCCTGTTCCGGCAACGCGTCGCTATCTAACCTAAGCTTACAAAGACACCCGGTATGTGGACACTAGCGAAGCTACCGAAAGTGACGTCTAATGTCAACACACAAGGATACACCTTCACAATCAAGACAATCGCGGTAAACACGGCGCTCTCGCCGCCAAACGGTTGAGCGGCACGATCAGTGGTAGTCTTCTGGCACCTGCGATAGTTAGCGAGTGTCCGTTTTTGTTACAATTTCGTGTTTAAATAAACGGTCCAACTAGACATTTGTTTCGGCTCGTTTCATTCGGGACACCGCCTGACGCAAAGGCCAATCCTCTTCCGATTTTCCCGCGGAATCTCCTTGATTCCTCAACAGCACCAAATTTAAATATTCTATACACCCCCCCCCCCCCAACTAATGAAAGGCACACTTATTTTAATTACTATTGTAGGATAGGTTCGAAGGAGTCGGGAGAATTTGGGAACCTGTGAAAAATAGGAGATTTATTGATTAGGGTATGTCTAATATCCGTGACTACGCGCTAGTGTTGTGGAAGAAATGTTTAAAATCCGACTCGCCCGACTGAGATGCGTGTTCGGTCATTTCAGTGAATTCCAATAATTCGTACGCGAGAGAACCAATGGCATGACAGGTAAGTACTATAAGAAGTTATCTTGCACGCCACCTAGCACGACTCGTCTTCGCTGCTTCCTGGAGGAAAGCGAAGACGAGTCGTCACTTACATGCGAACAGTCGAGCTGAACACAAGCCTGCCAAAGCGAGAGATAATCCTCGAAGCAGCACTGCCAGCCGACAACACTTGATTTACAAGTATTCATATGCCCTAAAATCTAGAAGGAAAGCCTTCGTGGCAGCAACTGGAACATATCCCGTCTTCCATAACCAGAAACAATTAGAATCACGATTATCGCGGTAGCGCGATAATCGGCTTATCTATTGTTTCGCTGCCACGAGCGTGACGGTCGACTGGCTCGCGCGTCAAGAACGCAGGTTCCACCGAGTCACTGCAAAGACGTTAAGTCTTTGCAGTATCCTTATTGCTTTGATCGAAAAGAAGTAATTTTCTAGGATACCGATCAATATCCGCAGAGGATTTACGACCCTCTGCGTGCTCATACCAATTTCGACTCGGAATTAGAGACAAATAAATCAGATTCTGGTGTTGGTTTTATTTTAAATTAACATCCGAAATAACCAATTATACAGTCCACGAATTGATTGAGTTAGTAGATAGCGATCGCGAGGACTTCGCGCTCGCTATCGTCAAGCTTGAACGCTCAGAATATTGACACTCATCTATTGTGCTCTTTCTTTCAGCTTACAGGATCTCACGCTTCGCCGAAGACCGCCGAGCAACCGCTGCCTCGGCGAGAGCGCCAGTATAATCAATTCTATGAATAAGCAAAATAAAATCTGAAATTCATAAACGAAATTTAACTGTGTGTCGTCTCTCGAATTTAATCTCCTTTCATTTCCGCTCCCATACGAACCCTCGAACCGAGTTGCAGTTCGCGCGCGATCGCCGAAGTCTCGCAACTATAAAACAGGGTACCAGTTAGGATACAGGCATTTTCATGTAATTCATTATTGGCTGGGTAAACGAATATCCTCTTGGGGAATAGACCTTCGGCACCGGCGTCCGGCCTTTTAAGGCCGAACTCTCCGTGGCTTCCGGCTTCCCAGGGGCTACGCCTGATTCTAACCCTAACAGGCGGCCGGGGAACAATACCCCGTCCTCTCCTGCGTTCCCGGTATCCGGGTGGCTTGCCCAGTACCATCCACCGAAAGGCGAGCGGCTTTTCTAGCCGGTCTCTCCATTTCGCGTGGTGCCTCAGGTGCATAGCCCCCGTACTCTCCGGTTGCCGACAGGCGGCCGAAAGCTGTGCTTCGTCCTCTCCTTAACCCACCCGAGCGGCCGTGGTCTCTTACCTCGTCCTACCCGGTGAGTCCGGCTACTCTGCCTAAATCGGCTCTTGCCTGTGCTCTTATACCTATTTGTTGCTAGGGTGACCCCACCGCTGCGGGCGTATCAATAACGCGGTTACCGCGCGGAGCTTGTCGCGATTCCCGCGCTTCGGCGGGCGACTTCTCGCCCTTCGGGTTGCTACACTATTATTTATTTCTTTAAACTACATCCAATATACAGGGTGTTTCAGTGACTCACGGAGATCGTTCGCCCACATATTCTAGACCTCAAAGTAACTCGAAAAGACGAATAACAAAATGTCGGAATCTCAACCCTTTCCGAGATAGGAGCATCTGAAGCTTTGACATTCAAAAATTCGTATATCCTAACTGGATGATGGGAGAAGCACGGGCTTTTTTCTAGATCGCCTGGGAAGGCCTGGGGAATTTTAAAAAAAATATAAACAATATAAAAATTATTGTTAAGTCGGATTATTTTTTAATTTCGAAATTTTCACTATAAAGACCAATATTTCGGGCCTAAGAAAAATCAGGTGCATTCGGTGATCTACCCTCTAAATATCTAATCATAAAAAATCTAGTTCCCTTTTCCAATATCGGTATGAAAAATTATCAAAAATTACGCTCCAGTGCAACTCAACCACAGCCATATGACAGCATGTCGCCTAAAATAATGTCCATATGGTGCTAGGTGGCGGATCGATAATATTGATTTTCGGATCGACGTTTTCTGTCTCGTTCAGTCTTACGCGAACAAAAGCGCAACGTCTTCGAGTCATTGACCGCCGCTAAAGATACATAGCGTTACATAACTGTCGCCGAGTATAATTACGGGATTATGGAATACCTAATTAACGGGAAATAATAATTAACAACACATTACAAAAGAAACCCAAAGAACATTTTATTACAAATAAAAAATATCAAAACTCTTTAGAAACGAATATTAACATTAAACAATAAAGATCAAAGAACAGAGATCACAAAACTATTAACACTGTGACGGGAGATTTGAATTTGCCCGACAAGTAGAAGAGTCCCCTCCTGATTGACAAGGAATTCGACAAGTACGACTAACAATAAGGAAGACCCCCAGCGCCGAAGTAATAATTATCGCGACACCGGTAGAGGGCTACTACCGGAGACGTTCGATCCCAGATCGAACGCTCTCTCTTTGACTCCGACCACCGAAGAGAACGCCACGTTCTCAAATAAGTAACAAGATCACATAATTGCGTAGTGCGCGGGTATATTATCCCAAAAAATGACATTACATCGTGCATGTAACGTGCAAAAACGCGCCAAGTACATATAGCGCAGTGGTTTTATGGCGTGAAAAAGTAGTGAAATTAATGTCTGCCAAGTATGTGGGACAAGGAAATTTGGAATCATATAATATTTTCTATTACTGAAATTACGGAAACAGATTTAAAAAAAATATAAAGTACGTTTCATTGGGACCTCAACAGAATCTCCAGCACCGGCATACTTGGGGCGCCACGGCACATAACCCTTTACGTCAGAGAATACTACGTGTATAAGTGCACTACCTTTACTGTATTTGTAAACACTCGTATCCTGTAGATTACGTAAAGTAGCGAATAGTTTCTAAATCTTAAAATGGGCGCCCCAAGTATGCCGGTGCTGAAGATTCTGTTAAGGTCCCAATGAAACGTACTTTATATTTTTTTTAAATCTGTTTCCGTAATTTCAGTAATAGAAAATATTATATGATTCCAAATTTCCTTGGCCCACATACTTGGCAGACATTAATTTCACTACTTTTTCACGCCATAAAACCACTGCGCTATATGTACTTGGCGCGTTTTTGCACGTTACATGCACGATGTAATGTCATTTTTTGGGATTTCAATCCTTTTTGTACATTTATTATTCTACAATATTTCTGTTGTTTAACTTCAGCTTTCACTTTTTCCGGTTTTATGCGACACATTGCATACAATGTGTCCTTATTTGTTTTTAGTATGTATACCCAATTTCCATTTCCTGTCCTTATATTACATATTTATATTGTAAATGCTACTGGTAGAACTGTACCTCACACTTCTGATGTACTTACCGTAACTATAATAATTACAAGAATTAGTGTTTGAGTTTGTTGGATTGGAGGTATTCATAACGCAGGTAAGTTTTGGCCATGTACACAATCCTTAAGAGTATGATGAGATTAAAACACACTTTACGTTTCAACTCCCAGGTTTGGAGTCCTCTTCAATTATATTACAACATACTGTCAATAAAAATAAACGACAAACATGAAAAATCTTATCCATTTCCTAGATTTGGCGTTAGGTATGGGACTAGAACAAAGTGCGCAGGGAAGGTGATAACTATTAATGCCAACTTACTTTAATCGAAGGCTGACGGACCGCTTTCAAACATGAACTTGTGAGTTTAAGCGAGCCTGGAACGCTTGCATACAACAAATGACATAAAGAGGCATGAAATTCTATATCTTGAAGAACAAAACTTGTAAACCGTGGCGTTCCAATCCTGTATGTTGACAAAGTCCTATGTAAAGAACAGGGTACGTAGCGGTGAGAGTTATGTAAAGAACAGGGTATGAAGCGGTGAGAGTTATGTAAAGAACAGGGTATGTAGCGGTGAGAGTTAACAAAATGCTGTGGGTGCGAAAACTTACATGCATAGGAGGAACGCAGTAGAACAAAATTAATTGTATAGCAAAAGTTCAATCCCTTCGCCTATCCAACGCTTGTGAATGCTAGTTAATGTAGTACGCAACCTTTTTCTCATTGCTTAGCAGACTATTTTACAAAGCCAGTATCACTTGATCCGAGTTCAGGATTACCTTGTTCCCTTGATGTTTGTGAAAATGGTCTGCGAAGTACTGAGAAAAATGTTGCGTACTACATTAAATAGCATTCACAAGTGTTGGATAGGCGAAGCGATTGAACTTTTGCTATACAATTTATTCTGTTCTACTGCATTCCTCGTATGCATGTAAGTTTTCGCACCCACAGCATTTTGCTAACTCTCAGCGCTGCATACCCTGTTCTTTATATAACTCTCACCGCTTCATACCCTGTTCTTTACATAACTCTCACCGCTACGTACCCTGTCCTTTACATAGGACTTTTTCACCATACAGGATTGGAACGGCACGGTTTACAAGTTTTGTTCGTTAAAATATAGAATTTCATGCCTCGTTATGTCATTTGTTGTATGCGAGCCTGGAACGCTTGCATACAACAAATGACATAACGAGTGCGCAGTGAAGGTGGTAAGTATTAAAATGCTAACTTACTTTAATCGAAGGCTGACGGAGTGCTTTCAAAGTTCATGTTTGAAAGCGCACCGTCAGCCTTCGACTAAAGTAACTTAGCATTTTAATACTTACCACCTTCCCTGCGCACTCGTTTCAAACATGAACTTTGAAAGCGCTCCGTCAGCCTTCGATTAAAGTAAGTTAGCATTTTAATACTTACCACCTTCCCTGCGCACTTTGTTCTAGTCCCATACCTAACGCCAAATGTAGGAAAAGGATAAGATTTTTCATGTTTGTTTTTTATTTTTATTGACAGCTTGTTGTAATATAATTGAATTTCATCATACTCCTAAGGATTGTATACATGGCCAAAACTTACCTGCGTTATTTTTATCGCATTCAAAGCGAAATTTATGGTTAAATTGTTTATTAGATCAAGTTAATTGCATATTACATAGTAACCGCGCACGAGAAATAATAAAGCAGGCATAACGAAAACTAGATCCTGGAAGGTATACTAGCAGCGTCTCTCGATTTTGGGCCCGTGAAGATTACGGGATTTTCTAATATCTAATATTGGGAAGCATTTGATGCCCCCGGACCTCTGCACCGCCCATTGAGAACCCTGTTCTAGTCCCGTATCCGTAGGTTGCGTCCGCCAGGCCGCGAGATGGCTACGCGCGCACCCAGCGAGAAGCGAAGACACGGGCGAAAAACAGGATCTTTTTTGCCAGAATAATTCGAGCATAAAATCTATATCTCAGCAGCGGCTGCACAGATTGTCTTGTTGTTTATTACCAATCGACGCAGAAAAAATCAAAGAGTTGAATGGAACAGTCATTCTTTCCCTAGATAATGCGAGTTTCAAGTATATTGTCATTTACCATCCGGATAGGGCCCGCTAGCTAGTTCGTTCGCGTAAGTTACTTAGTAGCGTCGACGCGATGAGCTGCGCTCGGCTATATATACTTGGCGCGAGACGCTACCGCGTCTCTTGATAAGCACGGCCACGTGCGGCTTTTGTCAAATAAGGCTATTTGTAACCGTAGTTGTTCGTCAAGTCTGTGAGACGTTCAACCTCTTGGACAATCTGAAGCACCAGTTGACACGTAAGTCAGTAAATCTATAATTTGCCTGAAATCTGACTGCATTATTTTGCTTCCTAACGGGTCATCCAATCCTCCCACTTCCCTGGGATATTGTTTTACTATTTCTTTTCTTTGCCGATTTGGGGAAATCGGCTGGCGCCCAAATTATTAGTCATGCTATATGATAAATTGTCAATTTCCTTCTTATGAGCCCCGGCAGCCCTTGACCCAGGCCGCGCCGGGTGTGGATTTCACCTCTCAACTCTTAGAGAAATAAAAATCCGTCTCAACACAAAACTATGAATATTAAAACTTTGAATAAATAAAAACTTAGAGCATGTGCTCAAAATGTCCTCCGCGCGATTCGCAGCAAACGTCCACCCTCTCTTCCAACGATCGGCGAACTCTCCTGAGAATCCCAGGCGTGTTCTTGATCACATCACAGCAGTCGATAATTTTCTGCCGCAAGATTTGTACATTATGGCTGGGCTCGTTGTACACCATTGATTTTAAATGCCCCCACAAATAAAAATCAAGGAAAAACCACGTACAAAATGCCTCCCACACTAAATTATCACCATCCTGTAATGTCGGCACTCTTTGAAAGCGGTACGGGTGCATGCAATTTTCGCTTAGTGTTCTGTCCACACTTGCCGCCGATACTTGCAGGGCCCAAGCTAGTCTTCTCGTGCTGATGGTGGGTTCGTTTTCCATGTACCGCAAGATTTCGTCTTCCACGTTTGGAGTCCTCCACGTACAAACAGCTCCATTTTCGCTGCAGATCATGTTCGTCGCTCTTCTTAAACGTAATCGTTCATAAGCCGTACTGCTAGATCTAGATAATTATTCCAGTCTGCGAGACCGTAAAAGTATACGATATCTGCCAATTCTTGCATGTCATACGTGAATATTTTGGCGGATTAATCCGTATACGAAGGCGACGTTAAAAAACCGTTCTTCTTTTCGGTGGACTGGCGACCTCCCCCGCTGTTTGTTAATTGATAGTAATAAAAGTAATATCTGGCGATCAACTGCGTTTTCAGAAGAAATGCACGGATGTGCTGATCGTCAGCCTTGCTATCGCTCGTTGCACACGTTGACTTCGTATACGGATTAATTCGCCAAAATGCATACGTACGACATGCAAGAATTGGCAGATCTTGTATACTTTTACGGTCTGGCAGGCGGGAATAATTATTTAGCGGCACGGCTATGGAGGGAGAGGTTCCCGAACCGGAACGCACCTGCCGCCAAATCATTTAGAGTGACATGTGAGCGATTACGTAGAAGAGGAGCGACCAACATGATCTGCAGCGAAAATGGAGCTGTTCGTACGCGGAGGACTACAAACGTGGAAGACGAAATCTTGCGGTACGTGGAAAACGAACGCACCATCAGCACAAGAAAAATAGCTCGGGCCCTGCGAGTATCGGCGGCAAGTGTGCACAGAACACTACGCGAAAATTGCATGCACCCGTACCGTTTTCAAAGAGTGCAAACATTACAAGATGGGGATAATTTAGTGCGGGAGTCATTTTGTACGTGGTTTTTCCGAAAACGCCTGGAAGATCCACTATTTGCACGGCATGTGTTGTTCACGGATGAAGCAGGATTTACACGTGATGGGATACAAAATCACCATAATGACCACACTTGGGCCATGGAAAATCCACACGAAGCTCGACCGTCCCGAAGCCAGTACCAATTTTCACTGAACGTGTGGTGTGGCCTTATTGGTGAAAATTTGATTGGCCCGTATTTTTTGCCTCCCCGCCTAAATGGCCAAATTTACCGAACATTTTTGGAAGAGGACCTAAATTTACTGTTGTTGTAAGATGTCCCATGAGAGACGAGAAGACGTATGTGGTTCATGCATGATGGGGCACCAGCGCACTCCAATGCAGCCACGGTTCAGCATCTCAACCAAGTGTTTGGACAGAAATGGATCGGTCGAGGAGGACCAGTCCGCTGGCCACCAAGGTCACCCGGCCTCAACCCCCTTGATTTTTATTTGTGGGGGCATTTAAAATCAATGGTGTACAACGAGCCCATTCATAATGTACAAATCTTGCGGCAGAAAATTATCGACTGCTGTAATGTGATCAAAAACACGCCTGGGATTCTCAGGAGAGTTCGCCGATCGTTAGAAGAGAGGATGGAAGTTTGCCGCGAATCGGGCGGAGGACATTTTGAGTACATGCTCTAAGTTTTTATTTATTCAAAGTTTTAATATTCATAGGTTTGTGTTAATAGTTTTGTGATCTCTGTTCTTTGACCTTTATTGTTTAATGTTAATATTCGTTTCTAAAGAATTTTGATATTTTTTATTTGTAATAAAATGTTCTTTGGGTTTTGATTGTAATGTGTTGTTAATTATTATTACCCGTTAATTAGGTATTCCATAATCCCGTAATTATACTCGGCGACAGTTATGTAACGCTATGTATCTTTAGCGGTGGTCAATGACTCGAAGACGTTGCGCTTTTGTTCGCGTAAGACTGAACGAGACAGAAAGCGTCGATCCGAAAATCAATATTATCGATCCGCCACCTAGCACCATATGGACATTATTTTAGGCGACATGCTGTCATATGACTGTGGTTGAGTTGCACTGGAGCGTAATTTTTGATAATTTTTCATACCGATATTAGATAAGGGAACTAGATTTTTTATGATTAGATATTTAGAGGGTAGATCACCGAATGCACCTGACTTTTCTTAGGCGCGAAATATTGGTCTTTATAGTGAAAATTTCGAAATTAAAAAATAATCCGACTTAACAATAATTTTTATATTGTTTATATTTTTTTAAAAATTCCCCAGGCCTTCCCAGGCGATCTAGAAAAAAGCCCGTGCTTCTCCCATCATCCAGTTAGGATATACGAATTTTTAAATGTCAAAGCTTCAGATGCTCCTATCTCGGAAAGGGTTGAGATTCCGACATTTTGTTATTCGACTTTTCGAGTTACTTTGAGGTCTAGAATATGTGGGCGAACGATCTCCGTGAGTCACTGAAACACCCTGTATATATTTGTATATGTTACGGTAAATTTGATAAACCGGTAATTATGCATAATTACCGGTTATTATGCATACTTACCGCTCAGTTCCGTAAATATGATAAATTCTTCAAAATTTATCAAATTTACCGGCGATTTTACATAATTCCCAACTCATAATGGTAAATGTGATAAATTCTTGAGTATTTATCAAATTTATCGGCGAGTTTATACAATTCCCACATGATAATTGTAAATACGATAAATATCTTGGCTGACTGTGCCAGTAGAACACAGCGTAGTTTTCTGAGTAGTTGCCTGTCGGAAGAATAGTTCTTGTTGGACATTATCGCAGAAGAGATTACGAATAACAATATGTGCTAATTATGTGGATTCGCATAGTCAGATTACAAGATCTACTTGAAATAATTGTCGAGCATGTATTATGATCATGTCATACTACATATTCCAATTTCTAACGCGATATTCGAATGCACGGACATGAGTAGAAAGTGTGAGTGTTGCCTGCATGGCGTGGTAGAGCGCATGCGCGTGGGATGCGGATGCGGACGCCTAAGTGAGAAGCATCGAGAAAGATCGGTTAGCGGGAGAGTATCGTCGCATAGCCTGGCTGGCACGTGTTGGAGGTGTAGACCGACAAAGATGTTAGAGATACTGTTGTGCTTCATATATTATAGCTGTTACTTATTTGAATAAATATCACACGCCACAACCTCAGATGGTAGCAGAGCGTGGTTGTGCGGACTAGCGTGGTTAACGTGGTGCACGTGGTCTTTTGTGATTGAAAGGAGGACGAGAAATAGAAGAAGGTGCCATGGCCGATGGATGGAATTTGTCGAGCGTGGAACCGCTCAACGATGATAATTACATCTTGTGGAAAGAAAAAATTGAAGCGATTCTAAGAGCAAGAAAGTTATGGAAACGAGTGATTAATGTTAAGCCTCCCGTGCAGCCCGTGGCAGGGGACGCGGAATACGATATGAGATACCAAGCGTGGGACAAATGGGACGATGATAACCATGCGGCGAGGAGTATTATGATCAGCACCATGAGCAAGGCACAAGTTTTGAGGTACTGTAACGAAAAAAATGCAGATAAGTTATGGAATTTGATTAAGTTCAACATGGCTGCCGAGTCAGAGCAAATGATGGCCAAGGCACTGAGTGATCTAACGAACTTGCGCATCACAAAGGAGGAGCGCGTGGATGCGTACGTGAACAGGGCTGAAGCACTCAAAAATCAGTGTGAACTGATGGGAAGACGTATAGAAAGCTTTGAGTTAAAAATGTACGTTCTAAGAGGATTGCGGCCAGAATTCGACCAAGCAATTAGAATTCTGGAGAATCAGAAAGAAACGACGGTCAGGGATATTCGATACGCGCTAAAATTGGAGGAAGAAAGGAGAGAAAAAAGAGAAGAAGAGAAGGGCCAGACGGACCAAGAATGCGTAAGGAAAGTCAGAGATAAAGCAAAAACAGACGTGTCGTGTTTCAATTGTGGGAAGCGGGGTCATTTAAAGAACGAATGTTATGCAAAGCAAAAATGTTTTAACTGTGAAGGATATGGTCACTTGTCATATGATTGCACACAAAAGAAGACTGTGAGGCAGTATCGTGGCAGAGGGAATAGAGGATCATCCCAGCGCAGTGGAAGCTGGAGACAGAACAGTGCAGGAGGTGGCAGAGGCGAAGGATCCATGAACACAAGAGACGAAGCAGTGATGACCGCAATGGATGCCTGCCAAAAAACCACAGAGGGGATGACTTGGCTACTGGACTCTGGGGCAACAAGTCATATGACTGCTAACAATCAGGTAGTAAATTTGACAAAAATTGAAAATAGAGAAATTTTGCTTGCGGATAAAAGAGGAAGAAGTTTGACCTCTAATGCACTGGGTGACGTTGTTATCCGACAAGAAGGGCTGCACAATAATGTCAGATTGAAGGATGTGCTGTACGTACCAGATTTAAATACCAATTTGCTGTCAGTTGCAAAGATTACAGACAATGGATATCAGGTTACGTTTGATAAAAACGGTGCTACGGTTTCCAAAGATGGAAATGATACAAAAATGATTCCAGTGCGCGACGGAAATGCATATTATGTAAAATCGAGTATAAAGGATACAGGATATGTTACAGCTATAAAAGATGAAGATATCTGGCATCGTAGACTTGGGCATATAAATAAAAGGACAATAGAACAAATGAAGCAAGAGGACACGGTAGATGGGCTCAGTAAACCAACACGCAGTGCGAACACTGCGTCGAAGGCAAGGCGTGCAGGAAAGTACATGCAAGATTGCCAAAGAGGAGAGCAAAAGGAATCATGCAATTATGGCATATCGACTTAATAGGACCTATAAAACCCCAGTCCAAAGGTGGAAAAAGGTACATTTTCACTATAATCGATGACTATTCACGAATGTTTTTTGTCAAGCTGCTAAGAGAGAAAGGGGACGCTGCTGCGGAATTGAAGAGCCTGATAATATTGGAAGAAAATCAGACAGGAAAGAGACTAAAAGCAATACGGTCGGATAATGGAGGAGAATTCTTGGGGACAGATTTGAGGAATTGGTTCCAAACAAAAGGAATCCAACATGAACTAAGTCCGGCGAAAACGCCGCAATGCAACGGGGTTGCTGAGAGGGGCAACAGAACCCTTATAGAGATGACAAGAACTCTGCTGTCTGATGCGTCTCTACCAGGAGATTTTTGGGGGGAAGCCGTATACGCGGCAACCCACATAAAGAACAGGGTTAAGACAGCGGTGCATGGAAGAACCCCGTACGAATTATGGAAAGAAAGAAAGCCGATCATAAGTTATATGAAGAGGTTTGGCTGTATGGCTTTTGTATTGCATAAGGGCAATACACTGTTATGCGCTGGCAGGCGCCAATATTTATTTTTTATGAATGTACCACGCTGACTAAATCAGCGTCACTCAACTGAGTCACGCGAGACTCATCGATGCCCTTTGGTCATCGATAGGACCCTTACGCATCTAGGACAACTCATTTCCCTCACTCCATAGTAATAGAGCCTATAAGTACATCCCTCAAAATAGGACAGGCAGATTTTCGGCAACCTCGCTACAGTGCAGTCAGCTAAGTCCAGTTCTCGATTACGCGCTCCGAATTTTTGTACGCGATCTTAAATAAAACCTGAAAGTGTCAAAGTGAGACGAAGAGTATTCCGAGGAACCTTTCCTTCTCCTACTGCCTCATAACAACACGACAAAAGTTTCAGGCAAAAACGCAAAAAGGGATCTTCGTGGGGTACGGAACGAACAACACGTACAGGGTGTATATACCAGAGACTGGAGGAGTAAAAAACGAGTGCGATGTTAAATTTGATGAGAACAGAAATGGAGTAGAGCTGCTCAGGAGGAAAAAGAATTGGAATCATGAAGAAGCCGAAGACTTAGTGGTTATTTCACTTGATGATGACCAAGAAGATGATGATCAAAAAGTACAGATGGACAGTAATGACGAGTTACAGGATGTTGAAACAGAAGAAACGTATGAAGATGCAGAAGATGACATGACGGAAGGGTAGGATGATGGTGATATCGACGAAGACGAAGGAATCGATGAAAAGAGAATTGATCCAATCCAAGATATTGTGCAAGGGAGCTCAACACAAGGGAAAGAGAGACCGAAAGGAACGACAAAAGAGGTCATGGAAATGCGTAGGTCTCTAAAGAAGAAATTGGAAGAAGATGCAGCAAAAAGAGATAACCATAGACGATCAGACAGAATAAAAGAAAGAAACTGTGCAATGAGAACAGCTGAAGAAAGGATACCAAGGAACGTACAGGAGGCAAGAGAATCCGGAAGATGGGTACATTGGAAGAGTGCTATGGATGAAGAAGTAAAATCGATGCACAAACATCGTGTTTGGGAGATAGTCCCACGTCCAGCGGAAAAGAGGGTCATTAACTGCAAGTGGGTGTTCAATATCAAAGACAATCCGAGTGGAGAAGGGAGAAGGTATAAGGCGAGAATCGTGGCAATAGGCTGTGCACAGCGCCCAGGATATGACTACGGTGAAACGTTCGCACCAGTAGTTCGAGCCGAGACATTGAGGATATTGTTCAGCATAGCCGCAGAAAGAAGTAGAAAGGTACAGTTATACGACGTTAAAACGGCATTCTTGCACGGTGAACTTGATGAGGAGATATATATGGAGATGCCAAGAGGGTATGAGTCAAACCAAAAAAGGGGCTATGTTTGTAGGTTAAGGAAAACCATGTACGGTTTAAAGCAGGCGGGTCATTGTTGGCATAAATATACAGGGTGAGTCAGTGACCTTGCACCAAACTGAAACCACGTATTTTAGGGGTCAATAGAAGCATAAAAGTCCGGGAACACAAAGTTGAAATCTCAACCCTTTCGGAATTACAGGGGGTTGAAATTTCAAGTTTTAAAAAATCATATCTTCCGACGGGATAATGCTAGCGTCACGGGTCTTTTTCTAGAATATGTGGGAGGGCCGGAGCTATGTGAAAAAAAAGAAATCATTTAAAAATTATTATTAAGTCGCATTATTATTGATTTTCTTGCAGTTCCTCGATGAAGCAACAACATTTTCAGGTACGGAAAAAATCACAGTCATTCTGTGATGCACCCAAAAAAATATCGCGTTATAAAAAGTTTAAAATTTTAATAAATGTGGCCAGGATAAATTATTGAAAGTTTTCCGCTAGAGATTCTCAATCCCGAGTTTATGGCTGCATGTGTCACTGCGGCGGTAGAAGGCTCCAAGTCGGCTCGGGTGTCTGTTTGCCTAGGTCAGTTAGGCCCAGCTTATCTCGAGGGCCTGCTACCGAACACCGCAGTGCGAGAGAGAGAGTGAGTGCGAGTGAGAGAGAGAAAAAAGGGTCAGGTTGATGAACTCTACAATGCTGCCATAAACCTGGGATTGAGAATCTCTAGTGGAAAACTTTCAATAATTTATCCTGGCCACATTTATTAAAATTTTAAACTTTTTATAAGACGATATTTTTTTGGGTGCATCACAGAATGACTGTGATTTTTTTCGTACCTGAAAATGTTGCTGCTTCATCGAGAAACTGCAAGAAAATCAATAATAATGCGACTTAATAATAATTTTTAAATGATTTCTATTTTTTTCACATAGCTCCGGCCCTCCCACATATTCTAGAAAAAGACCCGTGACGCTAGCATTATCCCGTCGGAAGATATGATTTTTTAAACTTGAAATTTCAACCCCCTGTAATTCCGAAAGGGTTGAGATTTCAACCTTGTGTTCCCGGACTTTTAGGCTTCTACTGACCCCTAAAATACGTGGTTTCAGTTTGGTGCAAGGTCACTGACTCACCCTGTATAACTAAAGTGTTACAGGAAAATGGATTCAAAGAATGCAAGGAAGATTCATGTTTATTTTTTAAGAGGACTGGAGAGCAGTATTTGTATTGCGGTATACATGTAGATGATATGGTGGTAATTGCGAGTGATGATGAGTATGAAAGAGAATGTATGTGTGGAGTGAGCGAGCGAGTAGACATTAAGACTTTAGGTGAAGCGAATGGAGTCCTTGGAATGGAAATCGAACAATCAAAAGGGTGCATTCAACTACATTTGAAAAAATACATAAAAAAGCTGCTCGAAACTTATGGGATGATAGACTGCAACGCCGTAGGAACGCCAATTGATAACAATGTAAAAATGCATGAAGACGAAGACAGTCCAGGGGTGGATAAAGAGCAGTACCAGGAGTTAATAGGTAAATTAATGTACCTTAGTGTGCAGGCAAGACCAGACATATATTACGCGGTGACATGCCTGTCACAATTTTCGAAGGACCCAAAGGTGATGCATATGGGAGCCTTAAAAAGAATTCTGCGGTATTTAAAGGGAACGATAGATTACCGTTTAGTGTTTGGAAACAATCAATCGGTGGAAACAGGGCTCAGATGCGAGACAGATGCGTCTTGGGACAGCACGCGAGACGCAAGGTCATTTACAGGTTTATTGATATACAGGAACGGAGATATCATAAATTGGAAAAGCAAAAAGCAAGCAACAGTCGCACTATCATCCACAGATAGCGAAATCGAGGCCATGTTGCAAGAAGTAAAAGAGATGACATGGAGTCACCGGTTGCTGGCCGAAATTGGTTTAAAGCAAAACTCACCAAAGATTGTCAAGTGCGATAATTTAAATGCAGTTAGATTAGCGAATGGGGGTAGTTTTAAGAACAGGTCAAAACTTATGAATAGGAAGTGTTGTTACATAAGAGAAATAGTTGATAAGGATAGTCTAAGGGTTATACATGTCTCAAGCGAGGTAATGACGGCGGACTGTCTTACAAAAGCGTTACCTGGACCTAGTTTTTTAAGGCGTATATCCAAAATTTTATGTGTTAATCCATGAAGGCAAGGGGGGTGTTTGTGAGTGTTGCCTGCATGGCGTGGTAGAGCGCATGCGCGTGGGATGCGGATGCGGACGCCGAAGTGAGAAGCATCGAGAAAGATCGGTTAGCGGGAGAGTGTCGTCGCATAGCCTGGCTGGCACGTGTTGGAGGTGTAGACCGACAAAGATGTTAGAGATACTGTTGTGCTTCATATATTATAGCTGTTACTTATTTGAATAAATATCACACGCCACAACCTCAGAAAGAATAATTTTATTATTGTCATACAATTAAAACATATTTGAAGTTTACTTATTTATTTACTTTATATATTCCCCTCATCTGGCCCCACCATCCCACTGACCTGACCGGTGACTGTAAAGCGTAATGAGACTCATCACGTTCTACAGTTGCGCCCCCTTCCCCTCATCTGGCACTGACCTGACCTGTGACTGTAAAGCATAATGAAACTTATCACTAGACTGCGGATTTTTATGATGACGATTACTGAAAACACAACTTAAAATGTTTCTTGCAGTATATAAATTTCAGAAAGGTGGATAACAAGTTTTAAAAACAACTCAATTCAATTTTCTATGAATAATAAAATTCATATTTGCATAAAGATCCGCAGTCTACTTATCACGTTTAACAGTTGCGCCCCCTTCCCCTCATCTCGCACTGACCTGACCTGTGACCGTAAAAGCCAGTATCATTTAATTTTGATACAATTCATCACCGTCTTTCTAAATAATTACCCCCAAATATTATTATTCGTAGTCTTTTCCACGATAGTGTACAACAAAAACTATTCTTCTATCTGGTAACTACACAAAAGGCTGCGCTGTATTCTACTGGCTCAATCAGTCGAGATATTTATCATACTTACAATTATCAGGTGGAAATTCTGTAACCTTGCCGGTAAATTCGATAAATACTCAAGAATTTATCACATTTACCATTACAAGTTGGGAATTATGTAAAAACACCGGTAAATGTGATAAATTCTGAAGAATTCTGAAGAATTTATCACATTTACCGAACTGAGCGGTAAGTATGCATAATAACCGGTAAATATGCATAATTACCGGGTTTATCAAATTTACCGTAGCATATGCACTTATAACGCTTATAACACTAAAATTACACTTATAACACTTATCACACTGCCTCGGTCCACGTTCTTCTTCCATCGCCATGAGTTGGTGAACCTTTAAATGAAAAAATTAAACAACGTGAATTAGTATCAGTACCTTATAATTAATCAAACAAAATAATGAGGAGGATGAAGTTCCACATGCTTACGATAAATATTTGATGGGTTTTGGAAGAACATATCTGTGATTCGCTGCTTATCTGCGTTTCTTGTCCTCCTTCCCTCGCCATCGATTGAAGAATGTCGAATATGAAAAAAGAACAAATAAATCGAATTAGTGTCACTATAATCACAGACCACGGGGGCAGAATGCTAACTATGAAAGAACTGTGCAATACTTATATTCTGCCGCTCGTGAAGAGCCGAAGAACCAAGAACATGTAACTGAAAGAGAAATAGAACGAATTAGTATTAATATTGTTACGTCCGTCCCTGCTTACGAGTCCGATGTTGCCTGCGGGTCGGACCTTGCCTTGGAGTGTGAGCGAGTTCAGTGTGCTTGGTCGTCAGGACGACGGCCCGCTGTTGTTAGCAACGTTGACAAGAGAGTCTAGCGGGAGACATTGAAGAGATCGGTTGTGTCTGTCCTGAGTCTAATTGTGCTTGGTTCTTGTGCCTTTTAATAAACCATTTACGAACGCAACAATATGATTGCAGTATCAGAAGGGTTGGGGAGAGAGGGAAAGCTTGGACTGCATGACAGGAAGATCACCAGCGCAATTTATGGTATGATAGTACTCTTTTACCTTGACTTTCATTGTAGCATTCTCATATTACTACTAAGTATTTGGCATTTGTATTTTTCAGAAGCAACGTGTCGCTTCACAGATTTCACCAAGCCGACAAGGTCTGAATTCACGAAAGTAATGAAGGCAGCCCTACGCAGTGCCGAGGAGCGTCTACGGAAACGAACCAAGCAAGTGCCGCAGCGGCAACCACATTGGGACAATCCGTGACAGAACCTGTAAGTCAACGCGTTATCTCAAAAAGTTAAGTCACGCACATGTATGCTCATTTTATGTTTGAACCAATCTTTTGTAAGGTTTAATGGCGTGAGACTTTCTGATTTCTACCACTAATTGCTTTATTCTTTTTGTAGATTCATTCCAGATACGTCCGCACTCATTCACTTCTTAATTCGGACTGTCCTTTGTCGCTCTAACGTCGACCGTCTCAGCTCCATCCCCACCATGCACACTCACACACACCCATCCATCCCTCTACATGCGAATACTCTTACAATTCGGCCATTCTGACCTTGGTTCGGCCCTCCGAACCTATAGCATACAGCTTACATCTATCTTATTAAAACTTCTTAAAACTAATCTAACATACATATGTCGCGCCATGGTCGCATATTATCCGCACTTCAGGTTCCTATGTACGGCCTTCCAGCACCTTCAATCTCGTTTAATGTCCTTATGACATATCTGTCATTACGCAAAACTGTTATAACTTCGTATGGCCCTTCCATGAATGGAATTATTTTCTTCGAAGTCCCTTGTGTACTCTCAAAATTCTTTATCATCACTGAATCACCTTCCTTGGACTCATGTGGTCGATTGTGGTGCTTGTCGCAATATTCCTTACTATACGCTTGTGCTTTTTCAGTGTTCTCACCCGCCGCAGATCTTACTGCCTCCAGATCACGGTCTTTCTCGTGTACATTTTCTACAGGTATTCGGCAATACCATCAACTGATTTTCCCCCTTGCTTAACACCAAACAGTAGCTTACTTGGCATTTCACCAGTACTCCTATTAATAGTATTATTTATCGCAAACTCTACCTCATGCAAGACCTTGCACCAATACTTTCCCTCAGCATTATTCGTCAACTTTCCCAACATCGGTCCTAACATTCTGTTAACCCTCTCCACTTGTCCATTAGCCTTCGGGCTAGCTGTCGCAATTAAAATACGTTGTACGTTCTGCTTTTTAGGAAAATCTTTAAACTCAGCGGATGTGAAACAAGTTCTCCTATCTGATACAATGGCCTTCGGACGACTATAATTGTTGAAATGTGTTTCTACCCATGCTAT
Source organism: Trypoxylon attenuatum (assembly GCA_963989405.1). NCBI lineage: Eukaryota > Metazoa > Arthropoda > Insecta > Hymenoptera > Crabronidae > Trypoxylon > Trypoxylon attenuatum. The sequence continues at coordinate 716,082 of OZ022494.1, read as the reverse complement.
CGCCTCTTTAGTGGTAGTGCTCTTTGTTCGGTACAACTTGACAAACTTAGTGAACCCGTCAATTACAACCAAAATGTACTGTTTCAACAATCTCGCTTCATCAATTAGCCCATAATGATCGATATGTAAGGTCCAAAACGGTTCGGTACCCTTCGGAATCGCATGCATCGTTCATTCACCCTTTCCATACTTCGGCGTGTACGCTATGCAAGTTAAACAGTTTTCGATGTAAATCTTAACCTTAGATACCAACTGTGGAAAATAATAACTTTCTCGAATAGCATTTACTACTTTTTCAACGCCCCAGACGCGCTTTTCATATTAATATGCCCCAATGCATCGTGATATTTCCTAATCACTTGACTTTCCATGCATTCTGGGACATAAAACGTTAACCTATTTCCTGCTTTCTGATAGACTATGCCTTGCCTAAGCTCAAAATATTAATCTTCTCCTTCTTCAAGCTTTGCTATTATCTCCGCTATACTCTTACCCTTACTCTGACTCGCTGCTAAATTAAATTCTAAAGAATTAGCTTCTATTACGAAGATGCTGTGCATTCTGCTAAACGCATCTGCATTTTTCATTTTGACTCCTGGCCGATGTTCCGTATCATAATCATAAGCTAACAGTTCAATCGCCCATCTTTCAATCCTTGCATTTACATCCCTTTTCGCCAGTGTCAGTTGCAACGCATTACAATCGGTAACAATCTTAAATCTAATTCCATACAAATAAATCCGAAAACGCTTTAACGCATATATTATGGCTAATGTTTCTAATTCAAAGCTGTGATACTTGCTTTCAGTTTCACTTGCCCGTTTCAAGAAATAGAATATTGGGTGGAACTTCTCATCATTCTTACGCTGGAGCAATACTGCACCAAACCCAGCCGCACTTGCATCTGTGTGCAATTCAGTTTCATCATGCGGGCTATATATTGCTAACACCGGTTTCTCAACTAATTTTTCTTTTAGTTTTTTGACAACATTTGCTGCATCTATGCCAAATTTAAACTCCTCATTCTTCTTAAGTAATTCATACAATGGTGCTGCTATCAATGAAAATCCTTCTATAAACTTTCGGAAATATGATGCTAACCCATGAAAACTTTGTAAATCCTTACGATTCTGAGGCGTCTGATAATTCTTAATAGCGAGAATTCCAGAATTAGTGGGCTTGATAGTATCTCCTTCGATCGTGTAACCTAAATACTCAACTTCAGTTGTGAGAAACTTACATTTGTCAATTCGTAACACTAATTTATTCCTTACTAATAAGTCAAAAACGCTTCCTAATACTGAAAAGTGCTCCTCCATAGTCTTTGTGCCAATGTGGAAATCGGCAACGTATACGACTACCTGCTCTGACTTAATTAGATCCTTCAGTACTTCCGTAACAAATCGTGTAAACTTTGCAGTCGCTACCTTAAGATCAAACAGCATTCCAACATACTCGTATTGCCCTAATGGCGTAGTAAATGCAGTATACTTAATTGCCTCTTCATCCACCTTCACTTGATGGAATCCATTCTTCAAATCTAACGTTGAATAAAAGCTTTTCCCATACAATTTGTTAATCTGATCTTCTATAACCGGTAGTGGATAATTGTCACTTACTATATACTTGTTCGGAGTACTATAATCTACGCACAGCCTCGCACTTCCATCTTTCTTTCTTACCAGCGCTATAGGTGATGCATATTCTGATTCGCTATTTCTTATTATACCTTTCGCCAAAAGATCATCAATTATCTCCCGCAACTGCAACCTTTCCACGTGAGCTAATCTTCTAGACTTAAATCTAAATGGTTCATGTTTCTTTAGTTTCAGTGTCATTTTCATATTAACCTCTGGAGCTTCTGGCCATTCTGCTTTAACATATCTCGTGTCAAACAGTGCTTCCAGTCTTTCACGGTTCGCTTCTGACACTCCTTCATCAACTTTCAATGAGTCAACTACTCTACTTTCTTGCATTCTGCCTATGTCAATGTTCATAATCTCCTTTATAGCATCATCCAACATTCTTACGCCTTCAGGTTCCGACAATTTGTATCCTACCTCTCTCATCAAATCACGACCTAAGATAACCTGACATTGCATTGTCTTATCTGGCACCACGTACAAAATGACATTGACCTTAACTACCTTTCCTAGCATAATCGTCATACACACTTTACCAACTATTTCTAACGTCGAATCATTAATTTCCGCAAAAAGTGGAGTTGAGCTTTCTATCTTATCTGCCTTTCTGCCCGTGGTTGGCAAACTCATTTCCTCCAAGACTGCCTTCAATACTTTTACTTTCAATGCATTTACTTGGTCGGCACTAATTTTGCAATAATCGCAGTTTCCTTTCCGACTTGCACTTCTTCCCCAGCACCGTGTAGTCACCAGCAAGCACTACGCCCTTTTCTTTCAGCATACAAGCTGTAACGCGCACGTGTTTCGCACGAGCCGCTATCCACGTTTTCTTTCGTTATCACCTTCTTACACCGAATTCTGGCACGATCTTCGGTCACTATCCCACTTCTGATATTTATTGTAAGGTTCAATGGCCTGAGACTTTCTGATTTATATAACTAATTGCTTTATTCTTTTTGTAGATTCATTCCACATACGTCCGCACTCATTCACTTCTTAATTCGGACTGTCCTTTGTCGCTCTAACGTCGATCGTCTCACCTTCATCCCCACCATTCACTCACTCACACCCATCCATCCCTCTACATGCCAATACTCTTACACTATTCCTCTTCTCTCTTCAGAGATATCCTGGACAGCGATTCTCTTATTTTATATTATTTTAGGTTATTCTTAGTTTTATTTTAGTTTTATCTTAAATTGTATTATATTTAGTTTATATATTTTATTCTGTTAGTGTTACTACTTTACTGTAAGATACTTAATAAATGTAAAATAAAAAGTATATATGTCAAACCAGAACTCAATGTTTTTGAGCTGTTTCCTCTAACCCCGAAGTGTCAAATCATCCGTTCACCATTGATCCTTTCATTTATACAGGGTAAGTCAGTAAAGATGTCGAATAGAAATAGCTTCTTTAATTTTGAAGATACGCGAAATCACATACCAGGGAAAACAGAGGATGACAAGGAGGTGTTGAGGACGTCGACAATGAGAGGAAGCAGGATGGGGGAACACAAAGACCGAATCAGAGGAGGCAGACCGTCCGATGGCATAACCATGGACGGCCCAGTGTCTCCAGACTTGGTATCCTATGGACGCATGCGCGAGTTTTAAACCCCACAAAGCACGCTCTGTGCTACTCTGTGCAGTATCGTAGCTATAACCTGATGTGTGGCCACAAAGCCTGAGTTTGAGGGTACCGCAAGTTGAATCGCAGAATCAGTGAAGTCAGCGAAAGATGCTTTTTATGTTTTCAGCATTAAATACCAAGTACCATGCAATAAAAAAATCCTGCATTAAACCCTTTACAATTTATTCTTTACAGGACGATATGACTGCTAAGAGTGAATATTACAATAGGATGTAACTGTTTATTTTAGTTTGTTTAGATGAAAAATAAATAAAAATCATAAGAAAAATGCGTAACAATGTGTAGTTTTCGCAACTGAGGGGTTGCTATTGTACCTATTTCCTGCTCGATGCATTTTTCTATCCAGATGGGTCATTCTGACTGACCATCCCATGAACCTTGAACTGCGTAAGAAAGTCGGATGGAATAGCAAATGAGGTTTAGAAGTAGTTTCATTTCTTGATAATCGAATTTGAACAATGCAAAAACAAGTCAGACTGAAAATCTGGCGAAGTATCGCCGTTGATTTCGATGAAAGTTGTGCATGTGCAAATTAATTAAAGCGATCGGTACACATTTTCTTGACTTGTAGTCGAGGGTGTTAATGAAATGCAGCCTTTTTCGCGGAACATAATATTGCATTTTCGGTTATAGACCATTTAATACCGCTCCTAAAGGATATATGTGCAGATCCTGAAGCTGTACGCGACTTTACACTAGGCCATACAAAATGCCGTCAAATAGTAACAACTATCATTGCGCGTCGCGAAACATTAAAAATTGCAAGTCACTTAAAACTAGCTAAATTTTCTGTTCTAATTGACGAGAGTACGGATATAAGCGATAATAAGCCTTTGTGCATTCTCGTTCAGTATATTTCACCGATAACCAATAAACTTAGTGTACAATTACTTTCTCCAATATCGTTGAATGCTGCAAATAATTCCGCGGAAAGTCTTTATATTGCGTTCATAAAATGTTTTACTGATTTAAAAATTCCTTTAACCAATTTAGTTGGAATGGCAAGCGATAACGCATCTATTATGATCGGAACCAAAAATCCATTTTTAACGTGCGTTAAAGTAGATGCTCCGCGAATTGGTAATTCAAATTGTATTTGCCATTCCGCTGCATTTATTGCAAGTAGAGCCACGGAAGTTTTACCGCGATCTTGGGAAAATTTAATTCGAAATATTATTTTGTACGTGTCGTGTACGAATTCCGCCAATTTTTCGAAATCGAGCAACATAAAATTTTAAAATTATCAAAAACGAGTTGGCTTGTTTTACATCGATGCATAGTCAGACTTCTGGAAAATTGGGAAGCTCTTAAACACTTTTTTATTTTGGCCGTTGTAGAAGACAAAGTTGAATCCGCGGCAATAATATTAAATTATTTGAACAATAGTGAGACGAAGGCCTGTTTTTTATTTTTAAAATACGTTCTGTAGCGGGTGCCGTTTATTAAGAGTTTTGGCGACCGGCCTTCAGGCCGTTCTCTCCATTTCCCGGCGTCCAGGTAGCTTGTCCCGTACCATCCTCTCTGGGCGTCCGGCTTTACTAGCCGAACTCTCCACTCTGAGGAGGACCGGCTTTCCTAGCCGTTCTCTCCTCTCCGAGGAGGACCGGCACCATTGCCGTTCTCTCCTCACCAAGAGGTGCCTCAGGTACAAAGCTCCTGTACTCTCCGGTTGCCGGCGGGCGGCCGAAGCTAAAGCTTCGTCCTCTCCCTGACTCCTCCAGGCGGCCGTGGTTTGGTATCCTCGACCTCTCCTGGAGAGTCCGGCTGGACTCCCTGAAATCGGTCCTCACACGACCTTTTATACCTAACCGTTGCTATGTTTTCCCCACCGCTGCGTCGATAATCGATATTGCGGTTGCTATGCGGCGCGTCTCGGACTTCGCGTTGCTACAGTTCTAAATTTCTTTAATAGCTTTAATGCCTTATTTCAGTCGCGCAAAATTTTAATGCATCAATTATTTAACACGAGCCGTAAACTCATCGCGCAAATTGCGGATAATTTTATGTCTTCCAACGCATTAGAAAATATAGCCCTTTTAGATCCAGAGTCTGAGGAACAATTAAAACGCGTGCATGACGTATATTTGGGGTCGGAATGTGAAGCATTTTTACTAAACGAGCCCCAAGAATACATTCTTGAAATGAAAGAAACTTGTTTAATTGTTTATAAAGTAGCAGTTTCTGAAATGCTTAAGCGATTGGCGCACAGTTATCCATTTTTTGAGCAATTGAATTTCCTTGATCTTAGTATTGCATTTTCAATTAGAGTCACAAATAGTTTGCCTGATCTTAGTGTCGTCCCTACACGCATTTCTGACATAGATTTAACAAAATTAGCTTTTGAGTGGCGGCTTCTTCCGCATCATTTTACCGAAGACCAAAAACTCGATTTAGCTTCTCTTGAAATTGATGAGATGTGGCATAGAATATTAAATTCAGTTGATCATACGGGTAATAAATGTTTTGTAACTTTAGCTGAAATTGTAAATTCCGTTCCTCGCCTGCCACACTCTAACGCCGAAGCGGAGAGAATTTTTTCAATCATTCCAGATGTAAAATGTAAAAAAAGAAACCAATTACAAACTGACACAGTGTCAGAAATTGCAATCGTACGTTTCTCATTTTCCGCGAATAATATTGATTGTACACATTTTGAAATTGATGAGGAACATCTTGCACTACATAATGCCAAAAATTGATTATGCCCGGCGTTGCAGCGACACTAACGACTGTTAGTATGGATTTTCCGTCCAACATCGCATTCTATGAACTTCGTTTAGCAAATAGTGTTGTTGTATTAATATATTTTAGTTAATTTCCAGATCCACTTGGAACCAGGACCAGTCTTTTCAGTTTAGCCAGCACCGCAGCAAACATTCTGTGCGAAGATATTTCGTTATGTTTTTTTATATAAATTTTGTTTTTCAGGATAATTTATTTTTAAGCATATAGTATGTTAGTTTGCAATATTAGTATAATGGTGGCGTCTCTCTACGTCAAGTCACCCGTTGGCTGAATGAGTTTCGACTTCGAGATCGACTGGTGAATCTGGTTGGCTTCGGCTTCTGGGTGGCTCACGGGTTGGAAGGACCAGAAGGCTTGCGCCTCCAATGATGGAACTCGGAATTTTTGGTCGTCAGGAAACCGACGGGTTTTCCGTATATTGAGTATTAGAGTACAAGTCAAGTTCGGAATCTCGTATTGCGGATCGTTCAAGTCTCGGTATAATTCTTAATGTGTTTCGGGCGAAGATCGAAGAGATTCTGTCTCTCCGGGAAAAACGGCAGTACCAGGTGGTTAATTTCTTAGGTGGCGCGAGATGTCAATTCGCAAGGAATTTTTCGTGGATAGTCTCAAGTGGGTGGTGACTGATCTTAGGAAGGTCATGATTGGTCATTCGGAATTTTCGAAGTTCCACCCTCGACTGGTTGGTTAGGGGGGTAGGGAGATTGGAGAGGTGGTAAGGTGAGGTGGACTTACGCTGGAGTTTATGGGGGTTTTTGTAATTAGTGAGGTTCGCGGTCGGTCGGCTACAGCTGGAAGTAATTCGGCACGTACGGACTGTAAACCTATTGCCCTTTTTCGGAAGAATGGAAATGCTGCAGTTCGGTTATGGCTCGGATGATTAAGATCCTAATAAACAGGAAATAACTGGTAACGGATTTAGATCGGTAGGCTGGTTCGGAAGATAAAGCGAAGTCTATGGCTAATGGGATGCTAGTTGTTGGGTCGCAACATACCGCCCCCCTTGAACGGATCGCGTTCAAAATGCTGAATTGGAGAGCAAAGGGACGCAAGATGATTGATTACAGAAATTAAGATTAATAATGCGGAGGGAGTGATCCTATGGGATCGCTTCGGCGCTGTCTTCGGTTGATGGTAGCGGCGCCAGCTTCTTGATCGGGCGCTTGTGGATGCCTCGAGCCGTCTTGACGGTGGCAACGCGGATTTGTCCATCGCCAGGGTGCACCTCGATTATGCGGCCGAGAGGCCAGTGCATTGGAGGCATGTTATCTTCCTGTACGACCACCAACATGCCCTTCTGGACTACTGTAGGTCGGGGGGTGTGCCACTTCCGTTTGACGGTTTGAGTATGGCGATACTCCTGTACCCAGCGCTTCCAGAAGTGTTGCCGCATCTGCTGGATGTGCTGCCACCTGGATAGGCGTCTGTTCGGGGTGTCGGTCCAATTCACATCTGCAACACTCATTATGGGAGCACCAAGAAGGAAGTAGGCCGGATTTAATGCGGTGAGATCGTTGGGATCGGAGGACAAGGAAGTCATCGGTCGCGAATTTAAGATGGCTTCGATTTGATTGACATACGTTAATAATGAGTCATATGACAAAATGGTTTCGCCGATAGTGCGGACAAGGTAGTGTTTAACCGACTTTACAGCGGCTTCCCATAATCCGCCGAAGTGCGGAGCTCGGGGCGGTATAAAATGCCAATGTATGGATTGGTTGGCCGCATAGGTGAAGAGAAGAGTTTGATTTTCGGGTTTCGCTAGGAAGTCGTTTAATTCTCGCAGTTCGCGACTCGCGCCTGCGAAATTGGTAGCGTTATTGAAGTATATGTCCGTCGGTACTCCGCGGCGCGAACCCAATCGCTTCAAGGCGGCTATGAAGGCGTCGGTGGAGAAATCCTGCACTATTTCGATATAAATAGCTTTCGTAGTGAAGCATACGAATATGGCCAGGTAGACCTTTAATTTATCGCGGTTTCTATGGAGTCGTTCCTTTATAAAAATAGGTCCGCAGAAAACTATGCCTGTTTTGGAAAAGGGTCGAGTTGGGATTACGCGGTCTTTGGGAAGATTTCCCATTGTCGGCTGCGGCATAATAGGGCGGCATCGTCGGCATTGTATACATTCATGAATGATTGACTTGACCGCGGTCATACGGTTGGGAATCCAGTACCGTTGCCGTACGGCGTATAGTGTTGGTTGTGCTCCAGCATGCAGGTGTCTAAGGTGAGTATCCCGAATGATTGGGCGCGTGAGGTGGTGATCTTTCGGCAACAGGGCTTGATGTTTGGAATCGTTAGTTAGTTGTGAATGTTTCAGGCGTCCGCCGACTGTAATTACAGTAGTGCCGGTTTAACTGCTCGGAGTTACCTTGTGGTAAGCGAGCGCGAACTATCCCCACCAGTTCTGGGAACCAGCCGCCTCAGGTAGCCGGTCTTCGACCGCCGAGCATCGGACCGATAATCTGGATGAGTGACCGATACTACAAAAGTAAAACTTTTTTATTTTTTGTTATTTTTTTATGAAACTGGTTGCAATACATTTGTCAGGTTTTTACAATAAAAATGACACCAAACACGGTACAATTCGGACTCTATTTACACTTTGCAACAACATTAACGAATGGGATATCTACCAAACGCAAATGAACTGACAGGATATTGGAATAGGCTCATGGCAAGGAACAAATAAACAATAAAACAACAATTATTTATAATTAATAACAAATTTATTATAACATCGGCTTTAATATGCCACATTGGGCGCACGACACCTGGTCATGATCGCGCACCCAATGTGAGCGAAGAAACGAAATTTGATATCCAGCAAAGGTGGCGACTGCCGATTCGCTTCTGCACTAGCGTTAACAGCTCGCCCCACAGCAAGTCGACAGAAGATCAGGTGTATGAAACACATTTGATGACAGCACGAGCATAATGCGGCCATAAACCTATGTCCATGCCCAGACCTATATCCAACTTATTAAAACATCAATTATTAACGAAGTCACTTCCTTTAATTCCGCGCATTGCCTCTCGACTTGCAAAGATCAGCTCAGTTATGTAACGCCAACATATCATTTCACTCGTCGCTTTGTTTTGTTATGTCTTCTTTCAGTTTTTTTTTAGTACGGCAGAGTCCGGCATATTAAAGCCGATGTTATAATAAATTTGTTATTAATTACAAAGAATTGTTGTTTTATTGTTTATTTGTTCCTTGCCATCAGCCTATTCCAATATCCTCTCAGTTCATTTGCGTTTGGTAGATATCCCATTCATTAATGTAACTCCAAAGTATGTAAATAGAGTCCGAATTGTACCGTGTTTAGTATCATATTATTTGTTAAAACCTGACGAATGCATTGCAACAAGTTTTATACAAAAATAACAAAAAATAAAAAAGTTTTAACTTTGGCTCATTGTCATCTGATCCGCATGCGTCACGCTTGCTCGGCGGCCGAGGGTCGAGGATCGGGCATCTCACTCGCTCTTACGGTTCGCCTGCACGTGTCTCTTTCTACGTTCGGCGTGCTGCGAGCTACCCTCGGCGCACAAAAAAATGTAGCACCATTGCCTCGAAGCCAGCGTTACGCGCATGACTTCGGTCCCGATGCCCATGCGGTTAACCCGGTACTACTGTAGTCCGTTGGAATCAATGAACGGGGTCAGGTTGTGCAAGTCTTTGGGAGCTTGATTGGAGGTTTGGAGTGCTTTAAGTTGGGTAGCGTATGCCCTTTGTTGTACGCTCTTTACGATTGCGTGAGTCCCGCGGGTCAACTCGTTGGGCGTGAGTGGGCCATGTGTTCTAGGACTTTTTCGGCAGTGCTCAATGAATCGGCGACAATACGCGATGACGCGCACTAATTGTTCGAGTGTAGAGAATCGTTCCGTGAATTCGTCGGTCGTAATCTTTACGGGTAGTGCGTGGACAGATTTTCGTTCAGGTACCGTGGTTCAGTCTCGTGACGCGCATGGCGCTGAGTGTACACAAATTATCTTGCTCCGATCAACACATTCAAAATTATCCAAAAGATACTCCAAGTTCAATCCTCGAAAAGGATTTAATAAACAAAGTGTCTCCTAGTGGAATGCAACATACCTCAAGTAAAAAAACAGCAAAACCAACCAGCTGATACTCGCAAAGTTACGTGCGCCTACTCCTAACCTCGCTTTTAGGTTAAGGCAACCCACGCGCAGGCCTTACCGCCTCAGCAGATCTCTCTACCTAGTGAGTGCAGTGTACAGTTACCAGTGCAAGTTGAGAACAGTGTCTAGGAAACGCTTCATATCCGTCCAAATGATACACTATAAGAAATCCTGACGAAGATGGCCCACCAAAACCTCCACAACGCTCTGTACCAGAATGACCAAACACAACATAACCTGGCAAACTATTACTCCAGTAATGCATCAAACCAGATACTACATGAACCTAACCTGCCCAGCCATGACCGGCTTCTCCACCACCAACAACAACAGCACAATGTTATATCACATCAGCAAACACAACAACCCCAACAAATGCTCATCGAAGGTATACCTGAAACGAACAACATACCTATGGGAAGTGGCAGCCAACTTGGACCAAAGAGCCAAGGAAGTCAACCGAACTCAACTCTACTAGAGTGGAAAACGGTTCAAACAAAAAAACGTCCATGGCACAACAACGACAACCTTCCTGCAGAGACCAGGGAAATGTCAGGTCACAAGGTTCAGAAATCAAACTACTGGCTCAGTAATCCAGTAGAAACCCAAAACCCCTACGAACCCCTCAGCAAAGACACTGACAACAGCAACTCAGACACCGCCTCCTCTCCTAACTCAGTAGCAAACCCTATCCGTCCACCCCCAATTTTCATCAGTAGAGTTGAAAACATTTCTCCTCTCAGAGATCTTCTCAACCAAACCGCAGGAGGTGACTACAGTATGAAAACTTTAACCAATCAGGATATCAAAGTACAAACATCAAGCATAGATACGTACAGAAAAATAATAACACAATTGGAATCCAAGGATACTGAGTTCCACACATTCCAACTTAAAACACAGAGAAGCTATAAAGTTGTAATAAGAGGACTTCACCCATCTGCAAATCCAGAGGAAATTAAAGGCGAACTGGAAGCCCAGGAACACCAAGTGCTACGTATCAACAACATACGCAACCCAGTAACCAAGGCTCCAACTCCTCTATTTTTCATAGAGCTGAAACCTAAAGACAATAACAAGTTAATATACTCAATTAAACACTTGCTTAAAACGGTGATCTCCATTGAACAGCCCTATAAAAAGAAAGAAATCCCACAGTGCACCAGATGCCAGACACACGGACACACAAAAAACTACTGCACTAGGACCCCACGCTGTGTAAAGTGCGCTGGCAACCATCCCACGGAACTCTGTACCTGGTCAGAAAGGACACACCAAGTGAAATGTTTTAACTGTGGAGGCAACCACCCTGCCAGTTACAAAGGATGCACAGTTAGGAAACAACTCATCCAAAAAATGTTTCCCAAATTGCGTGATCGCAATCACACAGCTCCACAACCTAACCCATCAGTCTACACAACCACCCAACCAGACAAATCATACGCACAAGCAACAGCATCATCTAACAACAGGAATACCTCTGCAACTACCCCCACCAACTCATCATACGACCAATCTCCAACATCCTCGCTAGGAAAATTGGAATCAATGCTAACCCAACTCATGACAAATATGAACACAATGATAAATCTTCTGACCACAGTCATCTCTAAATTAACTTAATGGCTAACTCAAATTTAAAAATCGGCATTTGGAATGCCAACGGCCTGATTGGCAAGAGTCAAGAATTACATACCTTTCTCATCAACAAGGATATAGATATCATGCTCGTGTCAGAAACACACTTCACCGCAAAAAGCCACTTCAAGATACATAATTATACAATATATGATACTCAACATCCAAGCGGAGCAGCACATGGCGGAACAGCAGTAATCGTCAAAAACAAGATTAAGCACCATCCAGCTCCAGACACGAAACACAACTACCTACAGGCAACCAGTATAATAGTCGAAGACTGGCATGGACCACTGACACTCTCAGCAATCTACTGTCCGCCAAAGCACACAATCCAAACCGACGACTTCAACAATTTCTTCCAAACCCAAGGAACAAGATTTCTGGTAGGTGGAGACTTTAACGCCAAACATCCGTGGTGGGGCTCAAGATTGCCGACCCCAACTCCCAGGGGACGACAACTATTTAAATCCATACAAGACAACAACTTCCTAGTTCTCTCAACCGGGGCACCAACTTACTGGCCATCAGATCCCAAAAAAACGCCAGATCTAATCGATTTTTGCATCACCAAACAAATAGGACAGAACTACACCAGCATTGCATCCAGCTTGGACTTATCATCAGACCACACGCCTATCATAGTATACATCAGTTCCAACATAATAGAGAAAAGTCTTCCACCCAAACTACACAGCAAAAGAACAGACTGGGACAAATATAGAGAGATCCTCAAACTCAAAACCAACTGCAAGATTCCGCTAAAAACTCCTGAGCAACTTGAAGTGGCTATCCATAAACTCACTACTGACATCATAGAAGCTGCCTGGGAATCAACACCCAAGCAAGCCCCCACAAACTCGCGAGAACAACTCACAACTGAAATTCGATCTCTAATAGAACTCAAAAGGCAAGCAAGAAAAAGATATCATCAATTCCGCAGTCCTTCCGATAAGACAATACTAAACAGGATCACAAGGAATCTCAAAAACACAATAGCACACGAAAAAGAAAAAGCCATCACAAACTACCTTGAGAAGCTGACCCCGACTAAAGACACCGAGTACTCTTTATGGAGAGCCACTAAAAAAATGAAAAGGCCACAAATTCCTATTCCGCCAATCAAACTGGACAACAACTCATGGGCCAGAAGCGACAAGGAAAAGGCAACAGCCTTCGCCAACCACCTGGGAAAGGTATTTCAACCGTTTCCAAGCTTAATAACCACTGAAGAAGAAGAGGAAATCCGAACATACATCGCCGCAAACGACAACCCTCCGATGCCACACAAACCAATTAAACTTAGTGATGTATTGATAACAATTCGTCAAAATATTAACGCTAGAAAATCCCCAGGTATAGACCAAATTTCCGGCAAAATGATTCGAGAGCTTCCTACTATATGTGTAAGACTACTAACCATCCTCTTTAACGCGGTCCTACGCCTCAATCATTTCCCACACCAATGGAAAGTAGCTCAAATAATACTAATACCTAAACCAGGGAAAACCCCCGAACAAATCACCTCTTACAGGCCGATCAGTTTACTTCCTCAATTTTCCAAGATTCTGGAAAAACTAATTCACAAACGCCTCATAGAGCACTCAATCGCAAACGAAATTATACCACTCCACCAATTTGGTTTCAGAGGCAAGCACGCCACAATAGAACAAGTCCATAGAATAACTAGAGAAATATCCAACAATCTTGAAAATAAGAAATACTGTTCTGCAGTGTTTCTCCACGTATCACAGGCCTTCGATAAAGTTTGGCATACAGGACTCCTCTATAAAATCAAAAAAAGTTTTCCACACAACATCTTCCAGCTACTGCAATCCTACTTGAACAACAGGCACTTCATAGTTAAATATAACAACGAGTTCAGCGACCTTGAAGAAAGCAAGTAAGGTGTCCCACAAGGGAGCGTTATCGGCCCACTTCTGTACACCATTTTTACTGCCGACCCACCTATTACACCCAACTCCACGACCGCTACCTTCGCGGATGACACCGCAATACTGGCAGCGGACACTAACCCCACCAAAGCGAGCGAACACCTCCAAGTACAACTCAACGCTATCGAAACTTGGTTCAAAAAATGGCGCATTCACACAAACGAAACCAAATCCAAACATGTCACCTTCACTCTCAGAAAAGAAACCTGTCCTCCAGTCTCCATCAACAACACCCCAATCCCACAATCAGCAACGGTCAAATATCTAGGAATCCATTTAGATAGGAAACTAACCTGGAAACACCATATCTGGAAAAAGAGGCAACAACTTGGCACACTAATAAGAAAAATATACTGGCTAATAGGTCCTAAATCGAAACTATCACTTACAAACAAACTCACCACTTACAAAACTACCATCAAGCCAATATGGACCTACGGCATTCAACTGTGGGGTTCATCAGCCAACTCCAACATCGAAATCCTTGAGAGGTTTCAGTCTAAAACACTCCGCACCATAACCAACGCTCCCTGGTTTGTCACCAATAGATCCATTCTAAAAGACCTACAACTAACGACTGTTAAAACAGAGATTAAAAACTTCACAAACAGATACACATACAGACTAGAAGACCACCCAAACACACTCGCTAAAGAACTTCTAAACGAACCATCAGATCCACGCAGACTGAAACGTCACAAACCCCTAGACAATAAGAATAGATTTTAAGCTATAATAATAATAAATGACGATCTCAATTTGTGATAACTAGTTCTTAAGGACACCAAAGAAGGTATGAGTCGATGGACAGAGTACCTACGTGTTTCTTTTAGCATTATATTTTCATATTTTATAACCAATAAATTTGCTTATTGTTATCTAATTTATAACAGATTGCGAATAAACTTGTGATACAAAAAAAAAAGGTACCGTGGTTGACCTGAACGAAAGGTCTGGCCAGTGGGCTGCGTCCTCGCTAAGCCACGACGGTCCGTGGTGCCACAAGGAGTGGTGAGTCAGAGCGTGCACAGGTATACCGCGAGAGATTAAATCCGCGGGGTTGTGTTCCGACGGAACATGGCGCCATTGGTGCGGTTGTGAGCACGATTGAATATCGGTGATGCGATGGGACACGAATGTTTTTAGGAGGTGAGGAGACGTATTGATCCAATTAAGCACTATGGTGGAATCTGACCAAAAGGTAGTTGAATCGAAATCTAAATGTTGGAAGGTAGTGATGATACTCTTGAACAGTTTTATCAATAGTTGTGCGGCACAGAGTTCCAATCGCGGCAGAGTGACAGTCTTTAGCGGCGCGACACGAGATTTGGAGCACACGAGCCTGGTTTGCACGCGCTAGTCGGAATCGGCGGAACGTATGTAAATACACGCGCCGTATGCTACTTCACTCGCGTCACAGAATCCATGGAATTCCAATGATTGGAAATTCTTCACGATTGTGCAACGGGCGAATTTTATCTGCGCTATTAAAGGTAGCTCGTGACAGTAATCATGCCACTCGCGGTGGAGGTTATCGGGAAGAGGGTCGTCCCATTCTAGGCTGCATTGCCAGAGTCGCTGTAGTATAAATTTGGCGCGGATGATTACAGGTGCGAGTAATCCTAACGGGTCAAACAGTTTGGCGATTGTCGACAAGATAGTTCTTCTGGTGAGTGTGGTCGTGTCTATTGGATTGGCGGTGTAATGGAAAGTGTCGGTTCGCGCATTCCAATACAACCCGAGCGTTTTTATAGTATCGTCGGAATCGAGGGTAGGATGCGTGTCGGATTCGCGCGCGAATAGCGTTTGGATAAGTGGGCTGTGGTTCGAGGCCCATTGCCGGAGTTGAAACCCGCCGCGATGGCATAATTCAATTAGTTCATCGCGAATCTGTCGTGCTTCCTCTACAGTCGGTGCTCCCGTGAGCAGATCATCCACGTAAAAGTGTTGTCGGAGGATGGAGGTGGCGAGAGGAAAATTATCCTTTTCTAACTCTGCAAATTCCTGCAGAGTTCGAGTTGCGAAAAAGGGTGTGGCGGATGTGCCGTAGGTAATAGTGTTCAACGTATAAGTTTGGATGGGATCGGTAGGAGTTTCGCGCCACAGGATCTTTATTTTCAGCATCTAGCGGTACTAAAGTCTTTTTCGGCCCAATGTTAAACTTCAGATGCTATTATTATGGACATATGAATTTTCTAATTTTTTTTAAATATGGCTATCGTCAACATCCGTTCACCCGCTCAACGTTACATATTTTTTTGATTCAAAAAATTTGTTAATTAGGCGATTTCCATTAATAATTAGTTACGAAAATGCCCGTTTTTCGTTATTTTCCGAGTTTTTGTACAGTATACCGCGTTATACCGGATTTTCATCATATTGTTACCTCCCTGGCGTCGCGCGCTTTCTGCAATCTGAAGGAATCCCCGTGATGATCGAGTTGGAATAGCGACAGCGTTGGTTGGTTGTTTATTGATTAACAACCGTCTAGGAGAACCTCCGGAACTGTCTTAGAGAGAAGACGTGTTGTGATGTCGAGCAGTCTTATTTAATAAAGTGTCCTAATTTCTTGTTCAATCGTTGTCTGAATTCCCGGGCGTAACAATATACAAAATAAAGATTGATCCTTGGCGAACCGAAATTCATTTTTCTTATTTTGCACAATTTTGCACATCTAACCGAAAACGGTCATTATATAACAAATATAGGTGTTTTTCATGCAAGTAGCGAGCTGCAATACATTTTTCATATAAGTACCACAATAATTACGTTTCGCAGGGATATCACGCAATGCCTTGGGGTAATTGACCAGTGCGAATCGGTAAATAATGCGAATAATTTACAATAATGAAGAAAATGCAGAGTGAGCCGATATCTATGTCTACCTATGCCTTAAATATTTTTGACAATTTTATAGATAGCAAAAAACTGTTTACAGCAAAGTTGCATGGTTCGGGGTTGCCGATCGGATGGAAGTATGGGGATGTTTTTGCAATGGGGTAGTTTTTAGTTGTTAATGTTATCTTAATTTTTTTAAATGGGTCCACCTACTTTCTTCTCGATATTCTTGATGCTGACGTCTGGACGAATTCAACGACCTATAATAAAAGTTGATTGGGGGTAGTTTAGCCCCCGGAGGTTGTAAATGTTTATCGCTAAATTCTGACAAACCATGCGATTTGGAAAAAACTTTATTCAACCGAAGTTAAGGGGGAAATCCGGGTAAAACAGCGAGCGACAATCCCACACAAAAACAGGCCGAAATAGGGTTTCGGAAATTCCATATTTCGTTGTTATTTGAGAACGGATTGAGGTGGGACTGGGCTCATTCGAAAGAGGAGACTCTAACGCACGGAGGTACAGAGCGTTTTTCTAGAAATTCGGTCTAGGTTCACAAATCTGAGGCTAGAAAGTCGGCCAAGTTGAAGGGTTAGAACTAGTTCGATATTTTTCCTAGAGACCGAATTTCTAGAAAAACACTCTGTATCTCCGTGCGTTAGAGTCTCCTCTTTCGAATGAGCCCAGTCTCACCTCAATCCGTTCTCAAATAACAACGAAATATGGAATTTCCGAAATGACATTTTTGTTGTTATTTTCGACCACGTGCTTCTTTCGAAGAGTTACTGTTTTATAGTTGCTAGATTGCGGCGGTCGCGCACGCAATGCAACTCGGTTCGAGGGTTCGCTAGGGAAACGGAAATGAAGGAGAGTAATTTCTTGGGAAGACACAATTTTAATTTCACACAGTATTATTTTTATTTTAACGATATACACGCTGACTTAATTGTATGTCTTAATTTGCCTGGCGAGGAAATGCTCGGCGAGCAGCGGCGTCCCGTTATCCAGCAACCTGGAAACAAAAGATCACAAGAATGTTGGTAAACAGTTCGATACTTCAAGCGAGGCAACAGCGAGCACGAAGCACTCGCAATTACTCTCTTATAACTCGATATGGACTGTAATGATTTGATTTGATTAAATCGTGAAATTGGCAAAACCAATACTTCAATTTCTTTTCCTTCTCCGAGACAGAATTTCTTCAACACACAGGAGGTCGTAAAGCTCCTATGTGTGTGCGATTTCTTGATGGGAAATTAATTTCCTCCGAATCGCGAAATTCTCCTTACTGCAGAACTTGGAAATTCGGCAGTGAATCGGGGAGCCTGCGTTCAGCGACGCGCGGGACGGTAATCCGTTCCGCTCGTGACCGCGAGACAATAGCGAAGCTGATTATCGCTCAATCACGATAACCAGCAGTGCGATTGATCTCTTTTATTCAAGAATTTATTCTTTGAATGCGATCACGAAGGTAGTCCGCGAAGGAAATAGACTCATGCAAATCTCGCGAAGCGAGTATTAACCAGGCTGGAGGAATACAAACACGAGGATTACTCTCGGATTGTTCCGTGTGCTCAGCTCTGTGGTTGGCATGTAAGTGACGACTCGTCTTCGATGCTTTCCAAAGGAAAACAAAGACGAGTCGTACTTAGGTGGCGTTTGATAAGAATTCTATTAGCACTTACCTATCGCTCACCTGTTGGTTCTCTCGCGTACAATAAAGGAAATTAACCGGTGAAACCGTTCGAACACGCAACTCAGTCGGGCGAGTCGACTTTTCACTCTTCACTTTATTTCACGGAAATGACCGAACACGCAACTCAGTCGGGCGAGTCGGTTGTAAACATTTCTCTTCATATACTAGCGCGTATCAACGGATATTAAACACCCCGCCCCCCTTGCGCGGCTCGCGCAACGCAAGAGGGGTACGAGCTAGTAAACGACCGCGAGAGAACCAAATGTAGCACCAACACCAAATAAAATTTGAAATGAAGGTACTTACTTAGGGATGCGGACGGCGGAGGTGTCGTCGTGCTGGCCGCATTGGTCCGGGCTCCCCTATCCCGGCGAGGCGATCTAGAGTCGCCTGCGGGATGACTCCAAGCGCTGACAGCGTTTGTATATATACATTCGCCGCGTTCTGTCTTCCCACAAAGGTTGGACGTCGTGGAGCCTGCAGCTGTTGTTCCGGCGGTGGTCCTCTACGGCGCCTCCGGGGTACTTCCGGTTGCTGCTGTGGAGGTGGTTGCGGAGGTTGCTGCTGTTGCGGCGGCTGCTGCGGTTGCGGCGGCGGGGTCGGCGTATATACCACCGACTTGAACCGGCCTTGGCGGTCCCACTTGAACCGGTAGCTTCCTCCGGCCGCCGGGCAACGGAACCTTCGCCGGGTCGTGGGTATGTGCTCCGGCACCCTCATGACCGTCCCATTTAGATCAAACACGAGAGGCCGTGCTTGTACCTCGGGAGGTGGTGGTGGCGGTACTCCGGCGACCTCGGGGACGGCTGGCGGTACGTTTGGCGCGTCCGCGATCGGAGGCGCCGGATCCTCCGGCAATGCTGGCTCCGCGGGAGGTACTTCCGGGTCGCCGGCCAGGCGCAAACACGCATCGAATTTCGCGTGGAAGTCTCTCATGTTGCTGATTGATAGCGCGAATAGAACTGATCATTAGAATCAGTTTCTTCGATGAGGAAGCCTCGAATTCGAGATTCTTCCTATTGTTTGCGTTAATCCCTTGGCGTTGAGGTAGGGAGAGGCAAGTCTTCCCGATTACCTTATGTTTACCGCCAAGGGGGGCCAAGCGGGGTTCAAATTCAAACTCTGCGCTCTGTTTTGAGCGAGAGTTCCGCTTGGCTGATCGTGCGTGCTGTCTCGCTTTCGCGCGAGCAGCCGATATATTTGGAGGGTTCTGGCTCATCCACAGGCAACTTACACATGCGTGTTATCGGCCTTGTGTATGTGGCTTTACCTGTGCGAACTTGTACAACCCGGATAAGGCCATCCTTACCGGGCAGAACCTTCTCGATTCTTCCCATCTCCCAATGATTGGGGGGAAGAAGCGGGTTGTCGAGTACGACAACATCACCAACGCGTAATTGTTCACGCGTGGTTTGCCACTTGTAACGATTTTGGAGAGATGCGAGATATTCCCTCGACCATTGTCTCCAAAATTGTTCATGCATTTTCTGTAGGACCTTCCATCTATTTAATCTCGATGTAGGCTCTTCAACTACAGATTGCATTGGAATTGCGTTACGCGCACTTCCTACCAGGAAGTGACCAGGGGTCAATGCATTGAACTCCTCTGGATCTTCGCTTAACGGCGCAATCGGGCGTGAGTTCAAACTCGCCTCGATTTTGCAAAGCAATGTTTGCATTTCTTCGGTGGTCGGCGTGAATTCACCCAAAATTCTTTTCAGATGGTGTTTTACTGATTTCACGCCGGCCTCTTGCAATCCACCGAAGTGGGGTGCACTGGGTGGATTAAATTTCCATTTAATCTCCAGTGCGTTGCATTTTTCTCGCATTTCCGGCGAATTGAAGCTTCGTGCAAACTCACGAGCTAATTCTCGATCAGCTCCGACGAAGTTTGTTCCATTGTCGCTTCTCATTAAGCTAGGAATACCTCGTCGTGATACAAAGCGATCGAGAGCGGCTAAAAAAGCATTAGTCGAATACTCGTGTACGAGCTCGATATGCACCGCGCGTGTCACCATACATACAAAAACTGCGATGTAGGCTTTATGTGAGACTTTGCCTCGTCCGGCGGAATCGCGGACTTTGTAGGGTCCAGCGTAGTCCACTACGGTCGTATTAAACGGCCTGGCAGGACGACATCTATCTGGCAACAAGTCATTCATTTTTTGGGGGGCGGTTTCCGCTCTCCATCGCGTACACACCACGCATTGGTGAATTATCCATCGTGTGGTACTGCGACAGCCAAGAATCCAATACCGCTGTCTTACTGCATGCATTGTTAATTGGATTCCACCATGCAATGTATTGCGATGGCATTGGCGTATAATTAAATTAGCTACATAATGCTTGGGCATTACGATGGGAAATTTGGTCGCTGGCGGCAAGCGCGAGTGACGGAGTCTCCCACCAACTCGCATGACGTCATTCTCATCGAGAAATACGTCGAGCGAGCGTAGCATCGATTTCGCTGGAATTGGCAATTGTTTCTTGAGACAATTATATTCTTGTGCGAAATGTGTTCGCTGCAGATGACGAGCGATACGCTCAATTGCATCTTGCAGCTCGGAAGGGTCAAGCCACCGGTCAAACGGATCATTGGCTTGCCCTTTCAATTTTTTATAAAAGCGGATGCAATACGCGATAACGCGTATCAATTTGCTCCACTTGGAGAATTTGTGTAACAAATTCCAACTTGAAGATTGGGTTGCAACGTGGGTAGTGACCGCACGCTTCCCTTCTTCCGTGTTGAGGTCAGTTTTATTTACTGGCCATTCCTCTTCTGGTTTAATTAACCATTGTGGACCTTGCATCCATAGAGGGGAGGAGAGCAGATTATCTGCCTCGACTCCGCGCGAATTAAGATCCGCGGGATTAAATCGAGTGGGCACATGTCTCCACTCGGCATTTGGCAACGCTGTTTGGATTTTGGAAACTCGATTAGCTATTAGAATCTTCCATGTAGATGGATGTTTCCTTATCCAGGCCAATGTTATGGTCGAATCCGACCAGCACACAATACGATCAACTGAAACTGTCAGCGACGTTTGTATATGTAGCATAAGTTCCGATAATAAGACAGCACCGTTTAATTCTAAAATCGGCACACTCAACGTCTTAATCGGGGCTACTTTTGTTTTGGCCATCACAAGCGAAGCGAAGACTTCGTTTGTTTTGGTCCGCACGCGGAGGTAAACAGCCGCGCTGTACGCGGCTACCGAAGCGTCGCAAAATCCATGTAGCTCGATGGTATCGGTCTCATTGCCGTAATTCAACCATCGAGGGATTTTCAATGAGGTCAGTTTTGACCAGTCCCCACAGAACTCATTCCAAGTGCTGTGGGTGTTCGCTGAGACTTGTTCGTCCCATCCAAGTTTCTCCAACCATAATGACTGAAGTAATACCTTGGCGCGAATGATCACGGGCGATAACCAGCCAAGCGGATCAAATAATTTAGCGATCTCTGAAAAGAGCATTCTTTTTGTCGGAGGTGTTGTCAGTGGTTGATACCGCTGCAAATTAAAGTGGAATTGGTCAGTAGCGGGAAGCCACCGCAGACCAAGCACTTTAAGCTCCGATTCATCAAACAATTTTAAGTCGACGGCGAGGGAGTGGTCACCTGCGGGGATATCCGACAATAATTCCGAGTTATTGCCGGCCCATTTCCGCAGGTTAAAGCCGCCTGCTGCAAGCATCTTGCAAACTTGCATGCGGATTTCCCTTAATTGTGTTATGGTGTCAGCGCCCATAAACACATCGTCAACATAGACGCTGGATCGCATGATCTCAGCGCCGAGTGGATAGCGTTCCGCTTCGCGCGTCGCTAACTCCAAGAGTGTACGCATCGACAGATACGGAGCACTCGCTGTACCATACGTAACTGTATTCAGTTCGTATGCAAGCAGCTGTTCGGAGTGGGGATCGCGCCAGACGATGTTCTGGTATACGCGATCTTCCTTATGCACGAGAATTTGTCTAAACATCTTCTCGATATCTGCGACCAGTACGACACGATGCATTCTCCAATTTACAAGGAGAGACGTAATGTCCTTTTGCAGTCGTGGTCCTACGTACTGGATGCTATTTAGTGATTGTCCGCCTGTGGTTTTGCTGGAAGCATTAAAGACCACTCGGACTTTGGTCGTCGCGCTGTCTTCGCGGACGACGGCTCGATGCGGTATAAACACGCGGTGTTTATCAACACGCTCGAGCTTCGTCATATGATTTAATGCCTCATATTCTGCGAGAAACGCTGAATATTCGGCGAATAGATTCTCGTTACCTTTAAGTTTCGTCCACACACGACCTAATGCAGAGACGGCGCTTTTTAATGACGGCCCTAATGCTTCTGCAGGTCGTGGGTGCTTAAAAGGTATACGTACAACGAATCTCCCGTCGGGAGTTCGTTTGACAGTGCTTGCGAAGTGTGCTTCGCACGCCTGTTCGTCCGCTGTTAATGCATTTTGGTGTGGGACCTCTTCGGTTTCCCAGAACCTGCGGAGTGTTGCATCAATTGACTCGAGCGTTGTGCAATGCAGGGTTTGCACTGGCTCGCTCGGTCGGACAGTCTCGCCGGTGGGACCAAACAATACCCAACCGAAAACTGTTTTTGTTGCCACGGGGAGATTATCTCCCATTATACGCATCTCTGCGAGAAGCGTTCGTGGCATTAAATCGGCTCCGATCAGCACTTCGATTCGTGCTTGATCGGAGGGATTCGGATCTGCTAATTCGAGATCTGCGTATCCTTGCATGATACATGCAAGACGTGTTGGCGGGCGATAGCTGGTGATGCGTGGCACCACATACGCACTCGCTTCGTACAGCGGCGATAAATCGCTCGCTCCACTGAACCCAACATTTATTTTGTGCTTGACCTCTTGGGTCTTGGTTGCACCGAAGCCACCGATGGAAGCGGAGGCTTTTTCTTTACGTAGTCGAAGGTTGTCGACTACGTCATTGATCACAAAGGATCTTTGCGATCCTGGGTCAATAAGTGCTCGCGCAATACGCGTAGCACCATGTGGACCGTGCAAGCGAACGAGCGCGGTTGCGAGCGTGATTTCTTGCTCGACCGTTTCGCTGCTCGTGCTGCACAGCGCTTGCGAGGCCGAAGGAGGATTATCCTTCTTCGGCTGCTCCTGTTTTGTTGCTGGCGCTTGTCCAGCCTGCGGACGCGCGCTTTTGTTTTGCGTCGCGTTCGCGGTTTTGGTTGCAGGTCTTCCGCGATACGCGGGCCTTGCAACGGGATTGGCGAGATGCAACAGGGTATGATGCTTCCCATTGCACTTCTCACATCCCTTAGATTGTGTGCACTCCGTGAGGGTATGCCCTGCACGGAGGCAACGGAAACATACGGGATTACCTCGTAGTGATTCCATCCGCTTTTCCGCGGTTAACCGACGGAAAGCGGGGCATTCTGCAAGTCTGTGCTGTACTTGACAGTACGCACAGACGCTTCTTATTCCAGTTTGATTTTCGTGAGCTGTCGTATGACAGTTCTCACGTTGTTTTGATTTCTGCGCGGTTTGGGTGGCCTTCTTGGGCGCCAAACACAACGCAGCGTGCATTTGCCGCTTAAGAAAAGCGAGCACGATTTTAAAATCGGGATATTCCGTGGAGTCTTCCACGGAATGCTCCCAATCGCTGGCAAGCTCGCCGGTGAACGATTCTGTCACCAAATAGGCGATCATCCACTCCCACAATTTCTCAGGAGTGGCTCGCTGATTCAAAGCAGCGAGGCAGTTTTCGACTTCGCTGAGTAAGCCCATCAGACCCTCAGCGTCATCTTTGCGCACCTTTTTCAACTCGCACAGCCGTTGAAAATGCGCCCTAATGATGATTCGGGGGTTATCATAACGCCCCTCCAGAGTCTTCCATGCTATCGCAAAATTTCCATCCTCTATGCTCAGCGTAGAGATGGCAAGCAGCGCGTCGCCTTGTAAACACGCGTTTAGGTATTGAAGCCGTTGCGCGTTCGACAACGCTTCATTTCGCGTCACAGCGGCTTTGAATAGCTGTGCGAAGTGAGTCCACTGTCTCACATCGCCAGCGAATTTCGGGAGCGTAAGCTCCGGAAGTTTTACGCGAGGACGTTGTGACTTAACGTCCTGCGTTAGTTCCGATGAGGCTTTCGAGGTGGACGCTTCCGTTACATCGATTTTCAAGCGGTCCAGCTCTTCCGCGAGATACTCGCGGCCATCCGTTACCTCTTCCCTTATCTTTTCGTATAAGGGATTTGCGAAGTATGGGATGGTGCTCTTTTTCCCCGGTGGACACATTACGAGTAACCGTACGTGTCGCGCTTTAAAATCGGTCCAGGCTTCTATCAGCCTGTCTTCTTTTTCGCGCAGGAGGGCGAGCGTATACTTCGCCCTTCCTTTCTTTTTTAGGTTCGGGATGAGGCGGAGGATTTCCTGGCTGTCCAGGGCTTGTTCCTCCAGCATCGCCCGAAATTGCCGTTCCTCGTCACTGTCCTCGAAAGAGGCAGAGAGGTTAGGGGGGTCTTGCGTCCCTCCTGGCATTGTGCGTTTATGTGTCTAGTGACTCTCTTAGTTAACTCTCTTCGCTAACGAATGAGTTACTTGAATTCAAATCCGCAGCGAATCCGGCTCGAAGGACCTTGTTTTATAGTTGCTAGATTGCGGCGGTCGCGCACGCAATGCAACTCGGTTCGAGGGTTCGCTAGGGAAACGGAAATGAAGGAGAGTAATTTCTTGGGAAGACACAATTTTAATTTCACACAGTATTATTTTTATTTTAACGATATACACGCTGACTTAATTGTATGTCTTAATTTGCCTGGCGAGGAAATCCTCGGCGAGCAGCGGCGTCCCGTTATCCAGCAACCTGGAAACAAAAGATCACAAGAATGTTGGTAAACAGTTCGATACTTCAAGCGAGGCAACAGCGAGCACGAAGCACTCGCAATTACTCTCTTATAACTCGATATGGACTGTAATGATTTGATTTGATTAAATCGTGAAATTGGCAAAACCAATACTTCAATTTCTTTTCCTTCTCCGAGACAGAATTTCTTCAACACACAGGAGGTCGTAAAGCTCCTATGTGTGTGCGATTTCTTGATGGGAAATTAATTTCCTCCGAATCGCGAAATTCTCCTTACTGCAGAACTTGGAAATTCGGCAGTGAATCGGGGAGCCTGCGTTCAGCGACGCGCGGGACGGTAATCCGTTCCGCTCGTGACCGCGAGACAATAGCGAAGCTGATTATCGCTCAATCACGATAACCAGCAGTGCGATTGATCTCTTTTATTCAAGAATTTATTCTTTGAATGCGATCACGAAGGTAGTCCGCGAAGGAAATAGACTCATGCAAATCTCGCGAAGCGAGTATTAACCAGGCTGGAGGAATACAAACACGAGGATTACTCTCGGTATGTTCCGTGTGCTCAGCTCTGTGGTTGGCATGTAAGTGACGACTCGTCTTCGATGCTTTCCAAAGGAAAACAAAGACGAGTCGTACTTAGGTGGCGTTTGATAAGAATTCTATTAGCACTTACCTATCGCTCACCTGTTGGTTCTCTCGCGTACAATAAAGGAAATTAACCGGTGAAACCGTTCGAACACGCAACTCAGTCGGGCGAGTCGACTTTTCACTCTTCACTTTATTTCACGGAAATGACCGAACACGCAACTCAGTCGGGCGAGTCGGTTGTAAACATTTCTCTTCATATACTAGCGCGTATCAACGGATATTAAACAGTTACCATCCGCCGTTTTTAGTTCCGCGAGTATTTCTTAGATGGGGGCTTTTTGAAAACGGTTACCGACGAAAAATATATAGTACATTGTGGGCCTCTGCGCCAGATCTGTGACGTAACGAGGGTAGAGGGGAGAGAGGGGACCCGCCTTGTGCGACGAAGACCCGACAACCGATGCCTGCGGCCAAATTATGTATAATATTTTTTACTTCTAAATTTCCCACGGCGTTTTACAAAAATTATATCATGTTTGGTATCATTTTAATCGGCAAAAGCTCTGCAGTATGATAGTATAATTTTCATGAACAAAAAATTACAAATAAAAACTTTGCAACTTGGATTAGTATTAGTCACACCGATATTGACCCTCGATGAGTGCCGGCTACCTGATCCCATACATTGTAAGTATTCTTTCTCTTTCATTCCACCACTATCTTCTTCTATATAAGCACGAGAAGGGATATGGGATCAGGTATCCGGCGCTCATCGAGGGTCAATATCGGTGTGACTAATACTAATGCAAGTTGCAAAGTTTTTTATTTGTAATTTTTTGTTTATGAAAATTATACCATCATACTGCTGAGGTTTTGTCGATTAGAATGATACCAAACATGATGAAATTTCTGTAAAAACGCCGGGGGAAATTTAGAAGTAAGAAGTACGTGTATACATAATTTGGTCGCAGGCATCAGTTGTCGGGTATTCGCCGCACAAGACGGGTCCCCCCTCGCCCCTCTACCTGCGCACGTCATAGATCTGGCGCAGAGGCCCACAATGTGCTATATATACAGTGTGCTACATGCTGTCGCTATTACCGGCCCTGCACGCGAAAAATCAACTGTTTGACCGACCACCCAAATTCAAAATGGTGGTCGGACGCATTTCCCCCTTAAACTGTTTGGATCAGACTACGAGGTTCCGCTGATAAATGTTTAAAAAATTAAATATTTATATGTTTTTGTTTAAACAATGTTGATTTTTGATAACAAAACCGTATTTTTGTTAAAATTTTAATAAAATGCCAATGTAAACCCATCCGTTTTTTTGTCACGCGAGACGGTAAAATTGTTAATAAAATTGTAACTTACATCTGTTTCGTGTAGTTTCATTTTATGATCATGCAATGTCTAGGGATGAAGGACAAGGGGAAAATCGGCAAATAATGCGAATAAATACAATAATAAAGAAAATATATTCAAATGAGTAACAATAAATATATACATGTAAAAGTCTTAAAATATATACTGTGACGTTGCACTTTGCAACGTCCCAAAAATTAGTAAATTCCCGGCACGGGAGTAGCGACGAGCACACCTCGGGGCCTCACCAAGAAAATGAACGCCGACTAATGCCCGGTGAATCCTTTTTTTTATTGCCAACGACTACCACCGAGGACGACGGTCGGAGCCCAAAGCCGCAGGGACTGCTTCCAGGGGAAAGAGTCTGCAGAGGAGGCCGGATTCCCGCCCGGAGCGCGGTAAATACCGGACGTCCACCGGGGGAAGAAGTCGCCGCGGCCGAGGCAGGCCCCGTCAAAATTGGGGACGGGATACCTCGCGGTACTCCAACCCAACGATTCCCGGGGGGAAGGCGGGTTGGAGGGACCCACCGGCCCCAGGGGGGTTGGTGCTCGGTAGCGCGGGTCGACTACCCTTTCCGACCCCGCTGGACCGGAACGAGAAAAACGGAAGGAACCTGGGAGAACGGCAGCATCCCGCGGAGACAGCAACAAGAGGGCCCATTTTCCACCACCGATCAGGCAGAGCAGTCCAGGGCAGCAGTCACCAATTATCGACCGTCAATTTATGGCGTGGCGTTTCATGAGGTTTCCGGGGTGGGGGTAGTCGCGTTAATTAGCATGCGCAGGAGATCCTCGCGGATCGCGCGGATCCGCGAGGAGTCCTCTTCGATCACCGACCGCCGACGAGTGAAAACGTGAAAGAGTAGTAGTGCGAGTTAGAGAACGAGAGAAGCGACGAGAGAGGACCACGAACACCCCAGCAGCCGAGACGAGAAAAATGGTGAGGTGAACAGATTAGCCCTTTTCGCGTTGCGAGCTTTATTGCGTGATATTGATTATTTGTGTTATTGGGTGATCCATTATCTTTCGTTCGGCCACGTTCAAATTAAAAATCCACGTCTCGGCTCCCTCTCCGTATCGCTTTGCGAGCAGTATAAGAAAATTGTCGTCGCGGTAATCGAGTGTATCTGTTCCGGGAGTTGTAATAGTAGGATTAACGCGTGTAATTCCGCCTTAGGGCGAGGTCGTTTTTCAATAAATTGTGCCAACTCTCGGAGAACGAAATTTCTGTGACTTTAATTTATATTTCGCCCTATCCAGTCCTGACGATCCTCTCGAATAACCGACCCCACCCGCTGAGCTCGTTAGTATCGCGCGTAATTTCGACTTGGGGAAGAATTCGTTTTTCGGTGTGTGGGGTCGAGACTCGGTCGCGTAGACCAACTGTATCGCGATTCCAGTAGTATAAATTAAAAGCGGGAGAAATCCCGTGGCACGCGAGTGCCTGGCGCCCATAGAAGTCTCGACAGTAGAATTTGATCCGCGGTTCCCCAAGTCGAGTCCAAGGAAATTTCATTGTTCGCGTGAAGTCCCGCTAGCCAGGGCAGTTTCGCGAAGTGGGTGCGGACTTTACGTGACAATACATTCAAAGTATTAAACTAATTATAGAAAGACAATACACATACATAGAAGCTAGTCTGAATCCGAATTACTATTGTCAGAGTCTGTTGCCGTATCAGAGTGTGGTGGTTCTTTTAATAATTGTAACATATCTGGTGTTATCGCGTGTTGTTTTGTTTTCGGCAAAACTCGACAATTTGAAATCACAGGATCTGATGAAATTAATAATCTGTGTAGTAAGTCCTGGTTTGTGTCCATTCTCGCTGTCTTTCTGGTGAAGTCTTCTCTATACCGCCTGGAGTGTTTATTTCTTGCTTCCTGGGCCTCTTCTGAAAATTGCCCAATTGGCACAATACAGGCAGCTATAATTTCTTTGCCGTGGCATAATATTTTATGCACAGTGCCGGGCATGAGATACCAGTTATATTCTCTGAGATACAGGTCGAAAGTATCTCGAGTATACTTCTCGAATTTTTCTATATCGATTTCGTAAGTAAGATTAATACATTCTAATATAACGTGGAACCGTTTCAACAATATCAGACACATTTTCGTCAATACTTTCAATCATTTTCACCAACACTATCAAAATACGGTTTTTGGGTTACCGATGGGCTTCGTTCGGCCACGTTCAAATTAAAAATCCACGTCTCGGCTCCCTCTCCGTATCGCTTTGCGAGCAGTATAAGAAAATTGTCGTCGCGGTAATCGAGTGTATCTGTTCCGGGAGTTGTAATAGTAGGATTAACGCGTGTAATTCCGCCTTAGGGCGAGGTCGTTTTTCAATAAATTGTGCCAACTCTCGGAGAACGAAATTTCTGTGACTTTAATTTATATTTCGCCCTATCCAGTCCTGACGATCCTCTCGAATAACCGACCCCACCCGCTGAGCTCGTTAGTATCGCGCGTAATTTCGACTTGGGGAAGAATTCGTTTTTCGGTGTGTGTGGTCGAGACTCGGTCGCGTAGACCAACTGTATCGCGATTCCAGTAGTATAAATTAAAAGCGGGAGAAATCCCGTGGCACGCGAGTGCCTGGCGCCCATAGAAGTCTCGACAGTAGAATTTGATCCGCGGTTCCCCAAGTCGAGTCCAAGGAAATTTCATTGTTCGCGTGAAGTCCCGCTAGCCAGGGCAGTTTCGCGAAGTGGGTGCGGACTTCACGTGACAATACATTCAAAGTATTAAACTAATTATAGAAAGACAATACACATACATAGAAGCTAGTCTGAATCCGAATTACTATTGTCAGAGTCTGTTGCCGTATCAGAGTGTGGTGGTTCTTTTAATAATTGTAACATATCTGGTGTTATCGCGTGTTGTTTTGTTTTCGGCAAAACTCGACAATTTGAAATCACAGGATCTGATGAAATTAATAATCTGTGTAGTAAGTCCTGGTTTGTGTCCATTCTCGCTGTCTTTCTGGTGAAGTCTTCTCTATACCGCCTGGAGTGTTTATTTCTTGCTTCCTGGGCCTCTTCTGAAAATTGCCCAATTGGCACAATACAGGCAGCTATAATTTCTTTGCCGTGGCATAATATTTTATGCACAGTGACGGGCATGAGATACCAGTTATATTCTCTGAGATACAGGTCGAAAGTATCTCGAGTATACTTTTCGAATTTTTCTATATCGATTTCGTAAGTAAGATTAATACATTCTAATATAACGTGGAACCGTTTCAACAATATCGGACACATTTTCGTCAATACTTTCAATCATTTTCACCAACACTATTAAAATACGGTTTTTGGGTTACCGATGGGCTCACCGTTAGCACCTATTCTCTCTCATCTCGTTATGCAGGACTTAGAAGAACATTGTTTAAAATCATTACAATTTAACGTCCCTTTTTACTATCGATATGTTGATGACATCTTAACCTGTATTCCGTCAGATCTTGTTGAATCCACGTTATCAATTTTCAACCAATACCACCACAAATTGAATTTCACAGCTGAACTTGAACAAGACAACGTCATCCCTTTTCTAGACGTTATCTGCATTCACGATAATAACAATATTATTACCAATTGGTTTCGTAAACCCACTTGGTCTGGTAAAATTATAAATTTCAACTCCAATCACTATTTGAGCCAAAAAATTTCTATCATTTTCTCACTAGTGGATCGTGCGATTTTGTTATCAGATGTTAGATTTCATACATTTAATTTAAATTTAGTACGGTTAATCCTCATCACAAATGATTTCCCTCCTGAGTTAATTAAAAAACACATTGGACGCAGACTTTTCTTGTTACACAACCGTAACCACAACAACAATAACAATATCTCTTCGAACAGCAGCAACAACCATGACATTACCATGGAAAATTTACTTATTATGCCGTACGTGAAACATTTTTCGGAAGCTATTAAAAGAAAACTGAAGCAGTTCAATCTCAAACTAATTTTCCAAAATTGCAACAACATTAAGAAATTAATTGGCTCAAATAAAGACGGATTCGATTTCGGTTTTAATTCTGAATTAGTTTATAAGATTAAATGCGCTGATTGTAACGCTGTGTACATCGGTCAGACTAAGAGGTATATAAAAGATCGTATCCGTGAGCACAAAACCAATATTAACGCATCTATTACTAGCCATACATCTTTGACAAACCACATGGTTTCTAATTTTCATGCTTTCGACTTCTCTTCAACTACAATATTGTCGCGAGAATCTGACTTGTTTAAACGATTAATTCTAGAAATGTTGCATATCAAACATAACAAAGATTCCATTAACAACAGGACTGATATTCAACACCTCAATAATACGTACGATTTTCTAAGGTTTTAAATTCCACCTCGTAGTCTGACATTATTATGGTTCTGTTTGCTTACTCAAGATTTTATTAATATCTTAGTTTTTGTATTTTATCATTTCGAATCTTTACGCGCCTGCGTGCGCATTCATTTACATAACTTCGACCCCTTTGCGCCTGCGTAAACAATCCGCCATATTTGTATCCGCTTCCGCTACCGTCAGTCATCATTATGTGAGGAACTCAAGTAGACACGTTTTCTGTTCTTCTCGTCGCCGAAACTTGGCATAGCTTTAAGGCATTCTAACATGTGTTGCTTGTTATTCTGAAAAGTGTTTTTCCTTTTATTTATACGACAAAATACTGTTCAATTTGTTTATACACTCTGCAATCACAGAAAACTGTTAATTTCTGTTACTGTTGGAAAAATGTTTTTGAGGTTATGTGTTCCGCATCTGACCACATCCGTCATTGTGGTAAGCTTCTGTCGCATAATCTCTTTACTGTTTGCTCATTCTTCAGTTTTTCTCACCGATTATACACTTATTTTAGGTCTCTTGCCCACTCAAACCTTCAGCCTTTTATACAGGTTAGACGAAGTTTTTTGCCTTACTCTTGCACACTTCTTCTTTTTGTAACATCCTCTACAGTGGGTGATTCATTGTGCATTCTCTTGGTTTTATTCAGGATCCTTTTTTATTAATATTTTCTACTGACTGAAGAGGACGCGCTAACTTTTGCGTCGAAACGTCTCGTATTGCTACATTATACGACCTAGATCGAGTTGTGGCAACAAAAATATATCCTTTAGTGTGGTATCTAATGGTTCGATTTTCTCGGCCGCTTTCCCAGTCAGGCAAGATCGTAGATATTCAAATTTCTGTGTATCGCGGAATTGCGGGTTGTTATGAATGGCAGAACGGAAGGCGTCAGCAAAACCTGGCCAAGCTTCATAGCTTCCACTAAACCGGGGTAGTGGAATCGACGGTACTTTTATATGACATTGCGCATCGGTCAACGGAGATAGCATAGATGTACGCGGATCGGTGTTTCCTTCTACTTCGTCTAGGACCGTAGATGGTACATTTCGCTCGGATTTTCTTATTATACCGTGCGCTTTCGCAATGGCTAAGGTGGATTGATTTTCAAAGTCGTGGCGTTCCTGTAAGCGTTGTTGGTAAACTTCTTCATTGGCAATGGTTTCTAGCGCGTCTTGGATGCTTTCAAAGGATTCTATATCTTTTTCTGCCTTGGCGAGGCGACCTCGAAGGAGACTAATCGCGTTAGGTTCTTCCACTTTCAGGTTGTCCACGAATTTGCAGAAGACTGTTATTTTGGATTTAATGGTACCGCGTTTTTTGACAAGGTCTGCTTCGCGAGGTTGCGCGGATTGGCTAGAGATCGACGTAGAGGGATCCACAGTGGAAGTCATTGTGGATGATGGTAAGGAACGCTCGCAGTGGGAGTGGTGCTACCACAAAGGGTATTGAAATTGGAACGACTTACGTTGGGGCTGCAGTGCGGAGGATGCTGGAGTCTGCAGTTGGTCCCGGGAGCGGCTCTGGATCTCAATGTTGGCCTTGTTCCTCAGGTTGGAGCTGCTCCTGGTTTCGGCTAAGCAGCTGGATGCTGGATGGTTTGGCGATGGAGACTTCCACGGTGCGGCAAGCTGGTGGTTGCCACTGGTCAGCGTCACACACGGTCACTTGAATCACGGCTAGTCTTTCCGTTGACTTTCGACACTATGTGCACTTGCTCACGTTGATGGACACTTGGCGCGGAGATGAATTGGTAGCTTCTCCGGTGGATTGGTAGATCCGACTTAGATGGAACTTAGTACTCAATGCTTGCTTGGCGATGTGGAGGCTGAACACTGCTGGTTCAGGTGGATGATGGCGGAGTTCTGACCGCTGATGGATCAGCTGCATCTGAAGATCGGTGGCTCCGGCTCGAAGGACCAGAAAATATGGTGGCGTCTCTCTATGTCAAGTCACTCGTTGGCTGAATGAGTTTCGACTTCGAGATCGACTGGTGAATCTGGTTGGCTTCGACTTCGGGATGGCTCACGGGTTCGAAGGGCCAGAAGGCTTCCTCCAATGATGGAAATCGGAATTTTTGGTCGTCAGGAAACTGACGGGTTTTCCGTATATTGAGTATTAGAGTACAAGTCAAGTTCGGAATCTCGTATTGCGGATCGTTCAAGTCTTGGTATAATTCTTAAGGGGTTACATACAGCGAGAAAGTGGAAAAAATCGATTTTTTCTTTTTTAGGATTTCATAAAGTTTGAATTTCAAAAAATGTGTCCTTAAAATTTCAACAGGTACAGTTACAGTAGAAGTTCAGGCGAAAATGATAGTTAGCTAATAATAATTCGTATACAGAACCTGAAACGCGTTTTTCTCGAAACTCAATTTTTAAAATCGGTGTACACTATATCTCAAAGACTGCTCGATTGAATGATCTGAAATTTACACCAGTTCTTCCTCGAACCATAACGTCCTCGGTGACATTCTTATTTTTTTAAATTTCACTCTCCATTATTTATTATTGCAGAATAAAGAGCCAAATTTGTAAAAAAATTCGACGAAAAATGTTTAATTACCGCCATTTTTAAGAAAAGTAGGATTTTTGAAAAATGTGAGAACGTTTCAGAGGAATATGTGCCATCACCTTTGAAACGCCATGTGCGTTTTTTCCCCCAGATGCGTCATTTCATAGGGACACTGTACACCGCAAATCGCCTTCTTCTAAACCGTCGATTCTACTTATATAGATATCTTTTACATTAATAAATGTTTTTTGTTAAAAGTTTATGGTGATGTTCTGAGTGACCGAACCTATATGGAGAATTCAACCCGGTTTTGATATCTCTTGTAATTTCAACAAAAACAAATACCGAATTTTCCTCTGATTTTTTCGCTTCTCGCTGTATGTAACCCCTTAATATGTTTCGGTCGAAGATCGAAGAGATTCTGCGTCTCCGGGAAAAACGGCAGTACCCGGTGGTTAATTTTTTAGGTGGCGCGAGATATCAATTCGCAAGGAATTCTTCGTGCATAGTCTCAAGTGGGTGGTGATTGATCTTAGGAAGGTCATGATTGGTCATTCGGAATTTTCGAAGTTCCACCCTCGACTGGTTGGTTAAGGGGGGTAGGGAGATTGGAGAGGTGGTAAGGTGAGGTGGACATACGCTGGAGTTTATGGGGGTTTTTGTAATTAGTGAGGTTCGCGGTCGGTCGGCTACAGCTGGAAGTAATTCGGCACGTACGGATTGTAAACCTATTGCCCTTTTTCGGAAGAATGGAAATGCTGGAGTTCGGTTATGGCTCGGATGATTATGATCCTAATAAACAGGAAATAACTGGTAACGGTTTTAGATCGGTAGGCTGGTTCGGAAGATAAAGCTAGTTGTTGGGTCGCAACATATAATTTGTTGAATTTGGTAATTACGTTTGGTTTTTCTTATTATTTTTATATTTGTATATTTTTTATATTGTATTTTATAGTATACATTTCATATTATACATTTTTATATTATATATTTGTTTAATATCCGTTGACCCGAGGGCTGAGCACCTACCGGGCGCGTCTCCGGGTGGCGGATAGGAGGACGGCCGGGGCTGGAGCACGCACGCGACTGCTGGGGTACAGCCGGCCTCGTGGCAGCTGAACCGTGGCGGGAGCGGGGGTGGGGACGGCACCGGTTAGCGGGTACCATACGTGCCTCCCGGGGCGTAAAATCCCTACGTGGAGGGCTAAAGTCCCGTTGCGGACCGACTCCCCAAGCCAAGGTGTAAGCGATCGTGCCGAAGGCTGCGTGGCACCAGGGAGTGGTGTCGCTAACGATGCCCTTGGGATACCTGGCGACCCGCCATTGTATTTACCCTCGCCCCGTAAGCAGGCTCTGCGGGGGCGGACCTCCTTTCCTAGCACTCTCGTGGGATTCTAATGGATGACGCCAATATACGAAACAAAAATAAAAACAAAACCACATGCGCTCGGGCAACTGAGGTAAGGCCGGAGAGCGGCACCCCGATTATTGGGGCCCTCGCCGGGGTAGGAGCTTCGCTCGAGGAGGGACTGGGAGACACTGACGCAGCTCTGGCGGCGGCGGTGAAAACCGGGCTCACCATGAGCGACGTGGAGATGGCAGTGGTAACGGCGGGGGAGCATGCAGATGCTGGACCTGACGTCACGACTGCGATGAAGGGCATGAAACCAAGACGCAGTGGAGCGCAGAGGAGGAAGGCCCGGAGGGAGCGATTAGCTCAATCCGGGACCGCCTCCGAACCGAACCCTGCGGCTGGGGTCTGTGCACAACCGGAGAAAGAGGCGAAAGGGGGCACGGCTTCCGTGACCCCTGGCCCCTCGACCTCCGGGGTGGGTACTGGTGGTACGCCCGCGTCGGGGCTCAAACGATCGAGACCGTCGGAAGATACACCGCCGGACCAGGAGCTCAAGAGGAGGAGAGGGGACATCTTTCCTGCCCCCAAATTCTGCGGGGAGGCAGCAAAGGGGGACCGTAGGGTGGCGGTGGCACTTGTCGAGTACCCTGATGTCACCCTGACGGAGAAGCAGGGGAATGCTCTCCTCCTAGCCCTAGGAGAGGAACTGGACCGGGTCCCGTTAGGAGAACCGGTCCCACGCTTCGACGAGCGACGTCTGGAGCAGAGGGCCCTTCGGGTCACCGGCACGGACGACACCGCGAAACAGTGGCTCAGACAGGCAGTATCCAGGGTACAGCCCTGGCGGAACGCCTCCCTGCAGCTCCTGGAAAATGTGCATCAGCCCAAACTGCATAAGCTGATGACTGTGATCCCAGGCGGGCTCCGGACACGCTTGTGGAATGTCTGGGATCGCAAAGAGGGGTCCAAATCCTTCCAGCTGGTGCTGGGAGTAGATGAGGAGTCCCTGAAAGTGCTGAGGGCAGAGGGTATGACCGCGCACGTGGGACTGGGGAGGGTCCTCTTCAGGGAACCTACCTCCAGGACCAGTGGGACAGCCGGAGGCATCACGGCACGGAAGGACACAGGGGCCGTGATGCAGGATAAGATGACGGACGGAATGGAGGCTCGGGTCACCTCTAAGGTCCCTGAGACCCAGTCGGCCACCGGAGAGGAGGCAGCAGGGGGTGACACTGCACCGACCGCGATGGGACCGAATAAACCGCCCTGCTACGAGGGAGAGACCGCTCACAAGGCGGACCCCTCGGCCGCGGGCGGTACAAACGGAACCAAGCCGTGTGGCGGAGCGGCGGGCAGGGCCAAGGGGAAAGCCCAGAGAGGACGACCTCCAAAGGCCCTGTCGGTCGGCAGGGCTGCCGCGGAAGAGAACCGCAAGGGGAACCAAGGGACTCTGACCTTGGACCCCAAGCGCTTCACACAGGTAGGTATAGGAGGACCACCACACCACCCTCCCAAGAAAGGGGGGGTAAGTGATGGAGGACCACACCACCCACTGGGTAAACGCCACCAGGGCCGCAGGGCCTCATGAGGGGCGGCACCGGGACCCCTAAGGGGGGACTGGGCGCTGCCCAAATCAACCTACAGCACTGCAAGGCGGCCACAGACGTATTCTGTGAGCGACTGGCGCGGTGCCAAATGGACCTAGCACTCATCCAGGAACCATGGATCACCGGTAAACGGTTGGGGGGCCTGCCGACGTACCTAATTCAAGTGATTCAGAATTGTGCGGAGGAGGGCCCATGGGCGTGTATCTTCATTAACAAGAAGCATAACGCCCACAAGTTGGCAAACTTCTGCACGAGAGACCTTGCGGTAGCACGCATGAGGGCAGGAGGGGGTGGTACCGGGACGGACCTGGTGGTCTGCTCAGCCTACTCCCCCTACGACTCTGAGGAACCTCCCCTAACGAGGGAACTCAGGGCCCTCCTGAACTACTGCAAGGAAAAGGGACTGCACCTCGTGATAGGATGTGATGCCAATGCGCACCACACCGTCTGGGGTAGCACGGACATAAACATCAGAGGGACGGCTGTGCTAGAGTACCTCGCGACCACCGGCCTTGAGGTCTTAAACATTGGAGCGAGACCCACCTTCGTCACCCCAAGAAGAACCGAGGTGATCGACATTACACTGGGGACACCGTGGGTGACGAGGGCTATCGCGGACTGGAGGGTCGAAGGGTAAGTAACGCTCTTCGACCACAGGCTTATAACTCTTAGCCTAGGGACGAACATGGACTCGGGCGAAACGGACGCTTACAGGAACCCCAAGGCCACGGACTGGGCCAAATATTCATTGGAGCTGGAACGCAGGCTCCGGGATATCCACAGGTGTCAGCTGTGGGCGGAGAACAGGATCGAGTACGCGGTCTCAAACCTAGAGAACGCGATTACCGAATCCTATGAGGCCTCATGCCCGCTCAAGCAAAGGAAGTGCAGCAAGAGGATGCCCTGGTGGAACGCGGAACTCACGAAACTGTGGACCGAAACCAGAAGGCTGCTCAATAGAGCCATCAAGGTGAAAGAGGAGGCGGCCTGGGAGGTCTATAAGGTCTCTCAGAGAACCCTCAAGAGGAAGATCAGAGACAGCAAACGAGGGGCCTGGAGAGCCTTCTGTGACGAGGCCGAGGCCCTACCCTTAGTGGCCAGACTCAGGAAGGTTTTCTCGACAGGCTCCTTACCACGGGTGGACGGTCTGAAACTGCCGGATGGCAGCTTCACGGAGAACGACCTACAGGCGCTCAACCATCTTATGCAGACCCACTTCCCGGGATCCAGCGCTGTGAACCGGGACAATCCCACCATGGGTAGGGCACCGGCACGCGGCACCGGAGACTGGGAAGCAGCTGCTAGGGTGGTGGATGCGGAGAGATTCAAATGGGCGATAGGCACGTTCCAAAGATTTAAGTCCCCAGGGGTGGACGGCATCTTCCTGGCACTCCTCCGAGAGGGCGATAACGAGCTGGTCAAACTCCTGGTGCCTATCTTTAGAGCGTGCCTCGCGTTGGGCTACATCTCAACAACATGGAGGACAGCCAGAGTGGTGTTCCTGCCGAAGCCAGGCAGAGGGAACTACGAAGAGACAAAGTCTTTCAGACCTATCAGTCTCACCTCCTTTCTACTGAAGACGCTGGAAAGGATGGTGGACAGATACGTAAGAGAGAAGGCGCTGACCGCGAGGCCGGTGCACGACTCTCAGCACGCCTATCAGAACGGCAAATCTGTGGAAACAGCACTCCATCACCTGGTAGGGGTGATTGAGGGGGCGCTGGACCAAAGAGAGTCGGTTCTGAGCGTATTTATCGATCGTATTTATAGGAAATAATACAGCGCGGAGTACAACTCCAAATCGTGCAACTTTATTTGTTGTAAACAACCTGTTAACACGTTGAGCGCCGCGTCAGCCATCGGTGGCTGACACTAGACTTTCCGTTTAGGCCGCGTCAGCCGTCGGTGGTGGACACAATACAGTACCAGCGTCTTAAGCGGCGCGCGTGGCCTGAACGGAAAGTGCTTCGAAATCCGCGTGGCGCTCAACGTGTTAACAAATTTCTGACCATTACTAGGGTACATTTGGAGACTGATTTCTGTTGGCGGATTCGTAAGTGTCTCCAAATATACCCTTGTAATAATCGGAAATTTGTTAATAGTCTGTTTACAATAAATTAAGTTGCAAGACTTGGATTTGTACTCCACGTTGTATTATTTCCTGCGCTAATATTGACGTTACATTTACGAGTTTCGTGTTAGAGTAAATAATACACAATACAAATTTGAATTTTGCAATTTGTAATAGCAGTATTAGCAAATTCATGAGAATTACAAGGGCATATCCAAAGAACCATACGAATTCGTCATCAGATTGAAAGCGAAATTTGTAATTAAATTGTTCATTAGATCAAATTAATTGCATATTACATATTAAATGCGCACGAGAAATTGGAAGTATCAAAAAGCATATGCAAAGTTGGGTAAAATAAAATTTTAGAAGATCACAATTCCACGCGTAAGTCTGAAAGCAAATAGCAAATTCTTTGAATTGCTGCGCATAGAATTGTAATCTTCTAAAATTTCATTTTACCCAACTTTGCATATGCTTCTGATAGTTTCAATTTCTCGTGCGCATTTAATATGTAATACGCAATTGATTTGATCTAATGAACAATTTAATCATGTTTAATATCCATTCGATCACGTAGGGAATTTCCGCGGATTAAAACGGGTAACATAGCGTGCACGAAAGAAATTCGTAGCCGCGATAGAAAATCCGTCAAATTAATCGCGCGTTGTTAAATTCCAGTTAGATCGTCGGTAATTTAGTCGGTTAGATCGCGAGAACAGAGGTTCAAACCTTTGTAGCCGCGATAGGGAAAAAACCGAAGGCAAACTCGCGGAAAAAACAGCCAAACACGAGGCACAAACTCGCGCGCGATCGGTAACGTTCCGAACGTTCGCGAAGGGTCAACGTTTGGCCTCGGGCAATGAACGCGGTAACCCCGGATAGAAGATTCGGGAACTTCAAGATAAAGGATTCGCGAGCAAAGTCATTGTCCGAGGGGAAGAGGAGTGGGGATATTTCCCCCGAAATTCCGCGGTTTCGAAGGTGCAAGGGCTCCGAGAACCGACCACTTGATTTCTGGCTCTTGAAGTAGCAAGACGTCTAGAAGCAAATAGAAGAAGACTGAGACGATTCATTTTCGAGGACCTGCAGGAAAGAAGACCGATTGTTCCACCGTCGTCGTGCAGAAGAGTGCAATAAGCCGACTTCGCAACGCAGAAGAAATACGCAGCCTTCCGCGTAGGCATAAGCCTCACTTCTTGGCAGGAGCCGAAAATCACGGACCATCGAGCAAGTCTTAACTATAAACGCTCGACCCGTGCGCGAGCTGCAGCTTCTACCCGCAAGCAACGACCAGCCGAAAATCGCGGGCCACCGAACGCATTGCTGGTTTAGCAGTTCGACCCGTGCGCGAGCAGGAGGAATCCACGGCGTTTCAAACCGGAGAAGTTACCCTGCAAAGGCTACACCTTTGCAGTCCAGGCCAGAAGCGACGGAGATACTTAAGGGACAGATCGGATCAGACCACAGCCTCGGGAGGAGATACCGAGAGTGCGTACAAAGGTACTCCACCAACGAAAATACAGTCCACAAGTGCAGTATTCAGGTACGAATTTCGATCTATTAGAAAACAGCTGATTCCGTGGTCGGAGCAACGACCTGAGGCTGTTGTGAGCTCGAAATTCGTCGCCGAGCATTGTTGTCACGAGCGGATTAACGTTTGTTGACATCGCGGCGAACTGACTTAGATTCGGAAATCGAAATATAATTTCGACCGAATCTAAGAAACTACTGCAGCCACTACCGAACGCACCGCACAGCTCGAAGCAGGAGAGAATCCTCTTGGAGCTGCATAAATTCGGTGCATAAGGAGTCAGCAATTCAACCACAAAAGAAGAAAGAAGATAACGTGAATATTACCAGTGCGGATACGTGATCGACGAGTGCGAGCGAGAGTGTTTACGTCCCGTCGTCGAGCGAACTCGGCGCGCGACAAACTCTACTTATAAAAACCGCTCCACTTTTTGTTACAGATACCGAGACCGCCGATAATCCGTGGCGAGCCGAGTTTCTTTGGGAGCAGCCGTCGCCTCTATTTACAAATTCTTCTTTCTCTCACGTTATATAAGGTGTCGGGATTATTTGTGAAACCAAATAATTAATTTGATTTTCGGGGAATTCCCTGTTAAGAGTTTTATTAACCTACCAATCCGCCTATCCTATTCTACCGGCCGTTTCCCGCAGAGGCTCGAGTCCTGCGGAGATTAACGTTTATAAAACAAATCATAAATTTCGCTTTCAATCCGATGACGAATTCGTATGGTTCTTTGGATATGCTGTGGTAATTTTTAAGATATTGTTTTTTACTCTAACACGACACTTAATATAAGGACAGGAAATGGAAATTGGGTATACATACTAAAAAACAAATAAGCACACATTGTATGCAATGTGTCGCATAAAACCGGTAAAAGTGAAAGCTGAAGTTAAACAACAGAAATATTGTAGAAAAATAAATGTACAAAAAGGATTGAAATCCCAGGCATACTTGGGGCGCCTATTTTAAGATTTAGAAACTATTCGCTACTTTACGTAATCTACAGGATACGAGTGTTTACAAATACAGTAAAGGTAGTGCACTTATACACGTAGTATTCTCTGACGTAAAGGGTGTGTGCCGTGGCGCCCCAAGTATGCCGGTGCTGGAGATTCTGTTGAGGTCTCAATGAAACGTGCTTTATATTTTTTTTAAATCTGTTTCCGCAATTTTAGTAATAGAAAATATTATATGATTCCAAATTTCCTTGGCCCACATACTTGGCAGACATTAATTTCACTACTTTTTCACCCCATAAAACCACTGCGCTATATGTACTTGGCGCGTTTTTGCACGTTACATGCACGATGTAATGTCATTTTTTGGGTTTTTATATAATCACCCGTATACTAAGTATACTTGAGAAGTTGATATGGTTGCAACTTTATCTTTATCCTTGCTTGCTTTGGTTTGTGCAATTTTATCGCACTAGTCAAGCCGTTATGTCACGTAAGTTCCCTCCGCTTATGGTTAATACTTAATATCCAATTGATATGTTTTTTGTTCACTGTTAGATTTCGAATGCTTTATTGATTGTTTAATTTTGTTTGATAGTTTATCATAGTTTTAGCACTGTTTGTTATAATGTTTAAGACTGCACGTTGATGGTTTGTGCCTTTCTCTTAAACCTTGTGTCCCCAGTTAAAGAGACCCAAGACTTTTTGATGTTGTTAGTGAAGGTACGGTTTCACAGGATCTCGAAAATAGCTATATTCAAAGATTAAGCTACCCGATACCACTGTCTAAAGGATATGTAGATGATATTATCGCTTGCATTCCCAACAATAGCTCTCAACAGATTTTAGACGTTTTCAATGATTACCATCCATTGCTTAAATTTTCAATCGAAGAAGAGAACAATTGCTCCATTCCCTTTCTGGACATACTCTTAAGGGGGTAGACCCGTTGTACGGTTCACAATTTTTCTCGTCGGTACGACAGTCCCTGTGGCCCTGAAAATTGGTATTATTCTTAGAGGTTGTGCTTGCGCGGGGAAAACCAGGTGGTAGTAGTTTCGTATTCCAGAGATTTAGTCAAATCTAAGATATGCCTACAAACTGACCTGCTGCCGTCGGCGTGACATCACGCGGTCGGGGTCCTGGGCCGCCGTCCACTTGATTGCTCCCTTCCATTTGTTGACCTCTTCATGCTTTTTCTATCCTCGTTCCGTTCTTGTCGAAAGGTTGAGATTCTGGCGATAGCTTGGCGACTTCGAAATTGTGGCTGTAAATGCTGAGTTTCCCTTGCCTGTGGAAATAATGTAAATCAGTACATGAACGGATGAGTCTCCTTTGCGCACATTCCACTTTGGACACAGGGCGTTTTTGGAACTTGCGCACGTGGAAACTGCGCACAGTGGAAACTGCCCACGGTCGAAATAGTGTTGAGTGGAAGTTGCACACATCAAATGTGGAAACCGCGCACAGTATGTCGAGTTCACAGTGGACCTTTACCACAGGAAAAATGGAAGTCGGCAGCTGAGTACTGTGTACACAGCTTAACTCTAATCATGCATAATTCATACTGAAGATTTTTCAGGTATATCCGTGGTATTAACTATTGCCATTTGGCCATTATTTGTAAATTATACGTTTGCGCCCCCTTCCCCTCATCTGGCACTGACCTGACCTGTGACTGTAAAGCAGAATGAGACTTATTACGTTTTATAGTCACAACTCAGTCATGCTAATATATGTATGATGTGCGCAGTTTCCACTGCCATGTGTCCTGATTCCACTGTGTCCAACTTCCAACGTGGGCAAATTCCACTGTGCCCGAAAATCCACATGTGCGCAAAGTGGACACTCCCGGGGGGAGTGCTCTCCCCCCTTCTGTGGACCCTGGTGGTGGACGAACTGCTGAGGAACCTCGCTGACGATGGTTTCATTGTGCAGGAGTACGCCGACGACATAGCGATCTCAGTCAGAGGCAAGCACCCGCTCCAACTGTCCAGAAGGATGCAGACGGCTCTTGAAGTCGTGGAAAACTGGTGCACATCCCACGGCTTCAGGGTTAACCCGGCAAAGACGGAGATGTTACTCTTTACGAGGAGGAGGCGCTTTACGTTCAAAGCACCCTCCATTTTCGGAACGGGGCTCCACCTTTCCAGGGAGGTGAAATATCTAGGCGTCATACTGGACGCGAAACTGACCTGGAGGACCCATGTTAATAGGCAGGCCCAAAAGGCGACCAATACCTATTTGGCGTATAGGAGGATGTTTGGGAGGAAGTGGGGGATCAAACCGCGAGTGGTCCGCTGGATATACACCGCGATAATGGTAGCCCAACTGACCTACGCGGCGGTTGTATGGTGGACCTCCATGAAGAGGGACTCACACAGGAAGACAGTTAACAGGCCGTATAGGCTGGCACTCCTGGGCATAACAGGT
The DNA here is from genome assembly GCA_963989405.1 of Trypoxylon attenuatum. Lineage (NCBI taxonomy): Eukaryota > Metazoa > Arthropoda > Insecta > Hymenoptera > Crabronidae > Trypoxylon > Trypoxylon attenuatum. The sequence continues at coordinate 672,130 of OZ022494.1, read as the reverse complement.
GCCCTTGACAGAACACCTACTTTGGCGATGGTCGCACTCCTCAACCTAGCCCTACTCTACGTGATGGTGGAAACCGGGGCAAGGAGGGCGGCTGTCAGGCTGAGGTGGATGGGAATTTGGAATGAAGGGAGCACGGGGCACGCGGAGATCTTGAGAGGCTTGGGGAACCTATGGGGAACCCTTGCCAACGAAAGAGACCGCTGCGAACAGTTTCTCTTTTTCGGGAGAACATACAAGGTGGTCTTTCCGCAGAGGGAGGAATGGTCGGATAACGAACGCACACCCCTATCGCCGGGAGGACTGGTATGGTACACGGACGGCTCCAAGACCAGAACAGGGGTGGGAGCTGGTTTTTGTGGTGAGGGGCTTAGGAAGGAACAAGCTCTGGCCCTGGAACCCCACGCTACAGCTTTCCAAGCGGAGGTACACACTATATGGGCCTGTACCAGATACAATCTGGAAAAGGGGTACATGAACATGCACATCTATATCTGCAGCAACAGCAAGGCAGCGCTTCGGGCCCTCGCAAGAACAACCATCAGGTCGAAACTCGTGAGGGATTGCGCAAAGAGCCTGTCACATCTTGCAGGTAGGAACAACAGGGTGAAGCTGCTGTGGACTCCAGGACACGGAGGCATTCCCGGAAACGAGAGAGCAAATCTGAAGGCGAAGGAAGGGGCCCGATTACCCCTTACGGAACCCTTCCCTCGGACTGGCACCTCCACGGGGGCGCTGAACAGATGCCTGGTGGGCCAAGCGGAAGATCAGTTCACTGGCATCTGGAACCAGACCCTTGGTATGGTGCATGCGAAGGCCCTGCTGAAGGAACCTTCGCCTATAAGGGGCAGGGCTGCATGTGAGTTGGACAGGCCCAGCCTGAGGCTGCTTGTGGGACTAGTCACTGGGCACTGGCACACGAGGAAACACCGAACGCGAGTGGGACTCGAGGAGGACCCAAGATGCCGATGGTCTGGTGTGGAGGAAGAAACGCCTCTACACCTGATTTGTCGATGTAGGGTGTTGGAGGACCTGAGGACCACCTCCGTCGGGGCCCCTTACATCGACGAGGAGGCCGCGGGCCGACTCGGTAATACCGACCACCCGAGGTTCGACCAGAAGGCCGGGATACCGAAAGACCCAGGCAAGGGTAGTCCCCTGGGAGGGCCTGGGTACAATGGTCCGCTGGGACTGAGTGCCCGGTACGCCCGCACCTTAAGAAGAAGAAGAAGAAGAATATCCGTTGATATGCGCTAGTGTTGTGGAAGGAAATGTTAAAGCCGACACGCCCGACTGAGTTGCGTGTTCGGTCATTTTCGTTAATTCGTACGCAAGAGAACCAAAAGGCGGAACAGGTAAGTTCTATAACAAATTATTCTGCACGCCACCTAGTACGACTCGTCTTCGCTTTCCTTGAGAAAGCACCGAAGACGAGCCTTTATTCACATGCTAACAACCGAGCTGAGCAGAAGGAAGCACTCGAGCGGTAATCCACGCAGTCGTATTCCGCCAGCTCGTAAATACTCGCCTCGCGAGACACTGCATGATTAGTAAGCTGTTTTGGAATACCATCGTGGCAGCCTCTGGAAATATCTTACATTTCCAGCAGCAAGAAATAATCAGACGCACGATTATCGCGGTCTCCCGGTAATCGGCTCAGCTATTATTTCGCGGCCACGAGCGTGACGGCTTACCGTCTCGGGCGTGACGAACGCAGGCTCCGCCCAGTCACTGCAAAGACGTTCCCACTCTGCAGTAATAGAAATTGATTGATCCAGAGGAAATCACTCTCTTGCACGAATCAGAAAACGCAGAAGATTTACAACCCTCTGCGCAATCAAAATAATTTCGACTCGGAATAGCAAAAGAATAGTGTAGTGACCCCAAAATGGTCACTACCAAATATGGCAATAAGCACACCAAATCACACATTGGGCCACCGATTGCCTCAATGCCCTAGATAACCGCGGAAATACTGCGCGTTTCGAAATGCACCGTCAGATGCACGGCATGCATTTCAAAACGCGGAAACTAAGACAAATACACCTCCTTATAGGAAAGACCTCAATTTTTAATATAAATATGCGACCGAAGAAACAATCGGGGCTCGTCGCCAAAAGTTGTAGACGCGCCGTAACGCTGGGCGACACTGCCCAGCCGGGACCAACGTTAAGTATAAGATACGCGAGTGTCTTCCAACACCCACTGTAAAACCGGAACTCGAACAATAAAACCAACTGTGAACCAATATTCGGAGTGAGTTCTTACTCTTAAGTGACCAGAGATCCCAAATCATACTCGTACGCGGCTACAATCGGGCAAGTCCAGACTTACCCAGCCGTCAGTACAACATAATTTGGTGGCAGCGGTGGGATTGGTCACATCCGAACCAACGAAGTCCCAAGGCACGAAGAAACAACCGAAGAGACTAAAGCAAGTACCAGCAAATAAGGTATCATCCCAAAACGAATCAATACGTCAAAACGCCACAAGAAGTGGACCGAGGAAAACGACCAGCAGAGGCCAAAAGAAGAGAAGCCCTACACGCGCAGACCCTACGCCACAAGAGGTGGACAACCAACAAATACAAGTCACAGAAGCAGGAGAAGAAAAAGAAAAAACGGTACCAAGAGTAAAATAACAACAGGTGTAATACGCGTAAACAGCGTCGAAAAACAAACGAGCAGTATCGAGTGACAAAACCAAGTGCTCCGAAACCAACCACAGTAAGTGAAATAGAAGAAACTACAAGCGCCGCACGGAAGAGACGACGACAAAGAGCCACAACGCAGAGTCAGCACAAGGAAGTAGAGCAGTCGACCAGCCGATCAACAGTGCCAGCCGAATCCCGGAATTCGCCGAGTCAGCGCAGAAACCAACATGTCAGCAGTCATCCACCTGTGAGTCCGTTCCAATTATTATCCATATTGCGAAAAAATTGTAAATGTCAGACAACCGTCTGTACATCCGATCGATAAAAAGCGATAGGAAATTGTTCCGCCCTATAAGCGAAAGAGCTACCCAGAGCTACCCCGCAGAGCGACCAGCCTCTGTTAGCATCGCTGCACGAGCTCTCTGGAAAATCGCCGCGAGAACTAGGCGCGTACTAGATTTCACTAGCTCACCCGACGAGCCAATTGAAAACCCAGTTCCGACCGATAGCGAACACATAATAGCCGTCCGTGAATTCTCCTTCGGCGAACTAGACGGAAGCCTTTTCCCCGTAGTAGAGCCGCCGCGACCCGGAAGTAGCCACTCGCAACACTCCCTCCTATCCTTCGAAAGCGTACTTTTCCGTCCAAATCCTAACATGGCACAAAACGATAACATGCCTAACGACCTCGACATGGACCACCACGCTGACGAACCAATAACCGACGCAGCTATCGATGAAGAAATAAACCGGCTGCGTAATGAGTTGACGCTACTGGAAGCGCGACGAAGCCATGCCGGAAACACATCCATGGATCCCCCAACATACCCCCTATACGGATTTAGGGACGCCCTCAAAGAAGTCCCGAAGTTCGACGGAAGCTCACCGGAAGCGCTCCGGGAGTTTCTGAGCGCGTGTACCTTCGCGTTCAGTGCGATAAATCCACGTGAGGAAATAGCCCTACTTAACGCAATCAAACAGACGCGACTAATAAAAAAGGCGCTCGTTCAATTCGGACACCGCGAAATGCACGATTTCAAGCAGTTCAAGAAGGAACTAGCGGCATGCTATTTAGGCCGAAAATCCGCAGCATTCCTGCAGCTAGAGTTCAATAGGATCGAACAAAAATACGGAGAAACCACACACGAATTCGCAGCGCGCACCGAGACCCTAATGACAGAATTAACGGCCGCATTAACAGAACCGCACCATACGCCCGACCAAGCATGCACTATACAAGAAATGGTCCAGAAGCAAGGCTTAGTTAATTTTACACAAGGATTGCGAGAGCTAGTCAGGTCGATCGTGCGCGCTAGAAACTATCAAACTTTCCATGATGCCGTCACGGGTGCCACCGAGGAAGCCAGGCTGAGCTATAAGCCGAGCCACAACCCTCCATCGCATCAACCTCGACATCCACCCGCCCCGCGTTTCGAAAGTCACCACCATAGGACAGAACGACCTAATCAATTGCTACACTGTTCCAAATGCGGGAAAACAGGTCATTACTGGCGAGATTGCCGCGCTAGTAGATATAGCAATCGATTCGAGCCAGATTCAAATAATCGCTGTTCGCAATGCCACAAAACGGGCCACTACTGGCGAGACTGCCCCGCTAACCGACACGGGGAAAGATTCGAGTTACCCAAGGCCGAGCATCGACCCGCGGTCAACACGGTTGCGAAACATTGCAACTACTGCAAGCGCTCTGGCCATGGGATAGAAGAATGTAGGGTACGACCGCCGCGGCCGCAATCAACGTATGAGCCGTCGAGCCCTTCCGCCACGAGCCAGGGGAGCCCGCAACCTTCGACCGGTACAGGGATCACGCGACCAACGAAATATGTCGTGGGAAACTGGCGTCCGGCGCAATCTTACGAGAGTGTTGCGTCGTTCAAATAAATCTCTCGTCCAGTAATCTAAGCAATCTGCCCTTGGCGACCGTACCCCTACTCGAAACATGGACAGGCGAAGTACCCCTACTGATGGACACCGGCGCTGCAATTAGCCTCATTAAAATCCGTAATTTAAGAGATGAGGTACCAATGCGAAGAAAGGAAATCCAGATAATCGGCGCAACAGGAGCCCGACTAAACACCTTAGGTGAAATACTAGGGCACGTGCGAATAGGGTCCAAGATAATACAGCAGACCGTCTACGTCGTAGCCGATGATTTCCCGATGACGTACGAAGGACTCTTAGGCATGGACTTTTTCCAAGGACAAGGAGCAAAGCTGGACTGCGAAATTGGAGCCGTACACATCGGTACGGTCTCATGGCCGACGTACTCGGATAAGCCGTCCACCCTTACAGAACTACAACCACGAACGGAAACAATTATCGAAGCGTTAGCGGATAGCAACCAAGAAGGTATAGCGACAGCAACCGAAGTCCAACCAGGCGTGTTCACCGGAAACTGTTGGGTCGCACCGAAGAGAGGCAAATGCGTAATAAGCGTCCTAAATACGACCGATCGTAAAATAAGCATTCCGCGGCCACTCCTACACATAGAGAGCCTACCGGAAACCGCATGGGCACATTCCATCAGCGCAACGCGGAAGGATACACTCGAAAACCGACTCGAGAAGGTACTCGAGCAATTGCGAGTGGACCATTTAAATTATGAAGAGGAGCGCTCGCTAAAGGACATCTGCGGATCATTTGCCGATGTTTTCCATTTAGAAGGCGAACCCCTCACTTACACCTCGACAGTGCAACACGAGATACCGCTGTTAACCAATACAGCGCCCATAAACTCCAAACCCTACAGGCTACCGGAAAAACACAAGGAAGAAATAATTAAACAGGTAGACCAAATGCTAGATGACAATATAATAAGGCACAGCAGCAGTCAATGGAACGCACCCCTACTGGTAGTCCCGAAAAGGATGGACGCCAGTGGAGTACAAAAGCTCCGAGTCGTAATAGATTTCCGCAAACTAAATAATGCCACAATCGGCGATACCTTCCCTCTTCCGAACATCACCGATATACTGGACCAGTTGGGCAAAGCTAAATACTTCAGCACACTAGATCTGGCCTCCGGCTACCATCAAGTAACTATGGCAGAAAAGGATCGGTGCAAAACCGCCTTCTCCACGCCTTACGGCCACTACGAATTCAACCGAATGCCGTTCGGACTAAAAAATGCACCCGCCACGTTCCAGCGTCTAATGAACACCATCCTAACAGGATTGCAAGGCGCCAAATGCTTTGTATATTTAGACGACATAGTCATCCACGGAGCTAGCCTTAAAGAACACAACACCCGACTAACCGAGGTATTATCCGTACTCCGTCAGCACAATCTAAAACTGCAGCCGAACAAATGTGAATTCCTGCGAAAAGAAGTGAATTACTTAGGGCACGTCATCACCGACCACGGGATAAGACCGGATCCAGAAAAAATAAGAGCCGTCAAGGAATACCCGACGCCTCGTTCCCAAAAAAATGTACAATCTTTCCTTGGATTAGCTGGCTATTATAGACGCTTTATCGCCGACTTCTCGAAGATCGCGAAACCTCTGACATCTCTGTTAAAAAAGGAAACTGCGTTTAACTGGACTGGCGAGCAGGAAACCGCCTTCCAGGTGCTCAAGGATAAATTAACCACAGCACCCTTATTGACATATCCAGACTTTAGCAAAGAATTTCTCGTTACAACCGATGCATCCGACCTCGCGATTGGAGCCATTCTTTCCCAGGGAGAGATAGGTAAAGATAAGCCTATCGCATACGCAAGTAGAGTACTCAATAAGGCAGAGCGAAACTATAGTACCACCGAGAAGGAACTACTTGCCATCGTCTGGGCCACAAATCAATTTCGGCCGTACATCTACGGCACCAAATTCAAAATCATAACGGATCACAAACCTTTGGTATGGCTATTTAATGTAAAAGATCCAGGATCCCGACTAATGAGATGGCGACTCAAACTAGAAGAGTATGATTATGAAATCGTGCACAAAGCCGGGAAAGTAAATACTAACGCCGACGCTCTCAGCAGAGTCGCGTACGCGGTAGAAACAGTAGAAAAGGACGACACACCGCCCCGGGAATACAGCGAGGAAGAGAGAAAGACAATTCTGCGAGAATACCACGACACCCCAGTAGGAGGACACCAAGGGATCGAACGTACTATCAACCGAATACGCCAGCAGCACAACTGCAAAGGCATGAGACAAGATGTGACAGATTACATCGCCAAATGTCCGTCATGCCAGAGAAACAAATTAACCAAGCCTACTCGTGTACCCCTAGTAATAACAGATACACCCGAAATGCCCTTTGAAAAATGCGCGTTAGACATAGAAGGACCATTAACCACGACCGACCAAGGCAACCGATATCTACTCACCTTCCAAGACTTGCTGACTCGATTCAGCAAGGCCATACCCATACCGAACCAGGAAGCGAATACGATAGCGAAAGAATTCGCCACAAAAATAATTTGCGAATATGGCATTCCTGAAAAGATATTGACCGACCAAGGAACTAATTTCTTGAGCGAAATCTTTAAAAATACATGCAAACTACTACGTATAAACAAGCTACAAACGACAGCGTACCACCCACAGACCAATGGAGCCCCGGAACGGTCCCACCGAACATTGGCAGAATATCTCCGCCACTTTATAAACGACCAACAAACAGACTGGGATGAATGGATCCCCTACGCCATGTTCACCTATAACACTACTCCCCATACCGCTACGGGATACTCTCCCTTCGAATTAATATTTGGACACCCTGCAACAATGCCTACCTCCTTAACCCTTCCTCCGAAACCTACCTACTCGTACGAAGATTACGCAAAAGAACTTCGCGAGCGGCTACGCGCCACACAGCAAATCGCTAGGGAAAATACTAAGTTAGCAAAAGAGCGTGCGAAAGCGACATATGATACGCACTCGCAGTATAAAAAGTTCGAAATCGGCGACAAAGTCCTCATACACGATCCAACAATCCGAAGAGGCCGATCGAAAAAGTTAGATTCCACTTGGATCGGACCATACACCATAACGGGTAAGCACCCTCCTGTAAATTACACGCTAAAGATAGGCCGCCGACTCGTTAACGTTCACGCGAATCGAATCAAGCACTTTATAGAGTAAATATCCACGCAGAATAAAATGTGCAAGGGGATGAGCGCCAGGACCAGGCCCAAACTAACAAGGGCGATGCGGAGGATCCAACAAATAGCGCATAATCTGAGGGAACACAAGTGCGTGAGGATCCACTTTATGACAGATGAAAGCGACGATTGGTGGACGTAAGCCTTGTGCGCCCGGGACCTCGAACCCGGCACCATGGCCCCGTTCATCCAGCACTTCTTCTACATAGGAAGCAAACCGCCTTACGCACCAACGAAATGCGAAAAGTGCCACATCCCCCTGGAGTGGAACACGAGACCAGTAGAAGAATGTAAGGACTGCCAACCAAGACTACTGGCAATCCTAACCAACTACTTTCGGAACGGAATAGACCCGGCAACCAAAGCAGGGCGATATTATTTCTCCTCCGAAATAGAGCCAGACGGCGAGGATACCTTCCCATGAAATGCGTAGAAGTAAGAAATGTATGAACCAAATGTATGTATAAAAACTCCTAGGTAACAAAAATGTATTCTGTATAGCTAGCGCTAAGACAAAAGAAAAAATATATGTAAACCATTTACTTTATAATGATATATGTAAACCATTTACTTTATATTTTATAATGATAAACCATTTACGAAGAACCGGGAGGTCCTATCCTTTAAGGGGGGAGGGGTGTAGTGACCCCAAAATGGTCACTACCAAATATGGCAATAAGCACACCAAATCACACATTGGGCCACCGATTGCCTCAATGCCCTAGATAACCGCGGAAATACTGCGCGTTTCGAAATGCACCGTCAGATGCACGCCATGCATTTCAAAACGCGGAAACTAAGACAAATACACCTCCTTATAGGAAAGATCTCAATTTTTAATATAAATATGCGACCAAAGAAACAATCGGGGCTCTTCGCCAAAAGTTGTAGACGCGCCGTAACGCTGGGCGACACTGCCCAGCCGGGACCAACGTTAAGTATAAGATACGCGAGTGTCCTCCAACACCCACTGGAAAACCGGAACTCGAACAATAAAACCAACTGTGAACCAATATTCGGAGTGAGTTCTTACTCTTAAGTGACCAGAGATCCCAAATCATACTCGTACGCGGCTACAATCGGGCAAGTCCAGACTTACCCAGCCGTCAGTACAACAATAGATTAAATTCAGGTGTTGGTTTATTCAAATTAACATCAGAAATAACAAACTAATACAGTCCACAATTTAATCGAATTAGAAGATAGCGATTGCGAGTGCTTCGCGCTCGCCGTCGTTACGCTCGAGCGCTCATAACATTGACGCCTAATTCTATTGTACTTTTGTTTTCCAGTCTCACTGCATTTAAGCGCGTCGCTGGAGCCAGCAGCCTCGACGACCACGAACCCATATACAACTCTTGTGTGAATAAAATAAAATCGTGTGTTTAAATTTGAATATCACTGTGTCTCCAGATTACATTTAATCGCCTTCATTTCTGCTTCCATAAACGAACCCTCGAAACAGTTGTACTTCGTGCGCGAACGCCGAAGTCGAGCAGGTCTAAACAATATAGTTATTATATCGTTATAGTCATTTTGTTTTTATGTTTTTTGTAATGAATACTGGTAAGGTCTCCGGCTGGTTTCCCTTACCCTTGTAAGGAATCTTGGTATTCATATTTTCCTGCCAAATAAAGTTTATTTTTTTAGAAGTATATACTTGTGTTGAACTCGCCACATTATTTCAATACCTATCCTTTAGCAATAATATGCTTAAATAAGTAGTGTCTTGTTTTTTCAGAATTTTATATAATGCTCCATTGTCGGGCGACCAAAGGTGCCCCTTTCTTCAAATAATAGAGACTTCAGTAGGGCTAGAGTACGGCTGGAGTTGAGCTAAAAAGTACGCGCATGCGCCAAACGGATACCAAGCCTGGAGACATTGGGACGGCCGGATGGGAAGGATGCGTTGAAGGAGTTCTGGGGTGATATGACGAAAGTGGTACTGGCTGTCGTCAAAACGGCCAGGAAAGAGAAAGAAGAGAGGCGGGTTGCAGGCCGAAGCCGGAAGGACAGACAGAAAGGAGTTGAGGGAGTCAGGCGAAAGGCGAGAAGGAAGAGAAGCAGGACGACCAGGCGTAAGAAGGAGATTGTGGGAGCGTAGCGCTCGCCACAACTCGGCAGGAGAGGAGCTGGCGCAGGTACGACAGGCGAACAGCAGCAAGGGCAGACTTCACCTGGCTCCACAGTATCCTGTATTGAGAAAGAGAATTAAATCTCCTGGTCCTGCAATAGTCGCGACCGTGTGAATCGCGCAGTCTCATCAGTCGCCTGATTTCTAATGTGATCCAGGGAGCCGGGGGCGCCTAGCGACCAAATCTTGCCAAGGCGCCAGTGTGTCTAAGCAGGAAAGCTCACGGGAAAATACGGCTACCAGTCCGTCCACTGTGTCCCAGGAGCTGTGCAGCACCCGCAGGGTGAACTCCAAAAGTGACACGTGCAAGGTAGGCGGGTCGATGGCACGTATGTTCTGGGAGCGGGCACTACGCGGCTCACTCCCTGGATAAGACCGTGCCCCGAGAGGAACGGTCCACCCAGCTAGCCCACAGAAATGGTACGGTCCTTATCACCGACGTGACAGAGGTCAATCCTGGTCGACGAGGTCGAGATATAGTGGGTGTCCACGTGAGAAGCCAGCACTAAATTAAATTCCCGGAACAGCAATCGGAGGGAGCTGGTGTCCGGCGACTCCACGTTCAAATTCGTATTAAAGTCGCCCAGGGTCAACCGCTGCTCGTACCCACGGATGTATTACGCGAGAATCGGTTCAAGAGGTGAGGGGGGTGCACGAGGGGGGCGATAAATTGTCCCGACGACGACGGGCGAAAAAGAGCCTATATTGAGTTCAAGAAAAAAGAATTCCACCGCTGGATCGGACTGCGTGAGAGAGAACGAAGGAGGAGACAAAACACGCGCGGAAAGATGGTTCCGGATGTAGAGGCCGACGCCACCACCTGGTCTCCCCACGCGGTCATCGCGGTTCAGGGTGTATCCCTCTATTGCGCAGGTAGAATCGTCGTCGCGCGGCCGCAGCCTCGTTTCCGAGACGGCAACAATGTCGTATGGCGAAGAAGCCGCATCAAGAGAATCGCGGAAATTCGGGAAGTGAGCTGGGAGTAAGCCAGCGTTGGAGTGGCACACATGGAGACATTGCTGCCGTCTCAGGGCAACGGAGAGGGCGGTAGGGTCGTGCAGGGCACTCGGCGCGACTACCTATTGTAGCCTCGCCGGAATGTCCGAGGCTTGCGAGATAGAGATAACGGGGCTATCCCCGTTCCTCTTAACAAAAATCGCCCCGCTCCGCTGCCAGACGTGGCGGTAGCCGCGACATCTAGCTTCCGTGCGGACGGTCCTGAGAAGGGCTCTGGTCTCGCGCGGAAGATATTCATTGGCTCGCACCTGTCGACTTCCCAGAGTCGCGTCGATGTCAAACGCAAGAAGAAATTTCTTGCGCCTCATCGCCGCGAGAAAGGAGTTTCTGGTCGTGGCGGAAGTGAAGGTGACGAGGATCAGCCGGGGCCGATCGACGTCAGGGGAACCACGCAGACAAGCAACTCTGGAAATGTCGGCAGGCACAAGAGATACCTCAACGGTGGTGGAGAGGCGGACGATGGACGAACGGAGGTCTTCGCTCGGCGTCTCTGGAAGCCCGGAGACGATGCCGTCGGTGGCACGGCGGCTTGTTTGAAGGCGCGAAACTTCAGCAGCAAGAGACTGTACCCTTGCTTAGAGAGCAGCCGACGGTGCAGAACAGGACGAAGATGCGGCAGAAGGAATTCCGTCCTCGAGGGCCTCCGCGTAGGAACGTTTGTCTAGCTCCAACTTCTCGACCCGTGCAGTTAAGGCAGCCTGCTGCGAGCTCCATAGGTTGTCCCTCGCGACGGAGTCCCCTTGGAGGGAGGTGATTACAGACTCTGCCGAGTAGGACTTTGATTCCACCAAACTGAGGCGAGAGGCCAAAGGTTGTGATTTGCGAGGAGAGGTCGAGTATTTGCTTCCTGACGTCGGTTTTGACGGACTCGAAGTTCCTCCTCACTGCTTGCTTGAAGTCCGTGATGGCCATAAGAACCTGGCGCAGCTCGGGCCTCCCGGTGGTGGTGGATGCAGCGGGTACAGTAGAGACAGGGGCAGAGGCCGCAGTCTGGGGCACGAGCGAAGGTGGAATGCCCAGCATGCCGCTCGCGAATTTTCCCGGGCAGGTGATCCGAGGGCCACCCAATCCAAGGATCTTGTGAGGCAAAGCGCAGTCGGGCTGAAAGAGGTTTTCACAGCCCGCGCACTTACAAGGGAACTACTCGAATGGCCCGCCTCCGTTTTTTTTGAAACTTTGCAGGCTTCAAGAAGATCACAAAATAGGACACCCATATTTTTTTAGCTGCGGTAACTCGACTTTAAGGGCTGAAACCACCCGTTAAAGTTCGACTCCTAAATGTCTAACTCGGAAACGGTTAAAGATAGAGGAAAATTCTTTAAACAAAAATTGCACGGTTTCAACGTATTAAAATAAAATACAACAATCCTTGAAAAATATTTATTATTTTATAAAAAAAATGTATTTGTCACATTCATTTCATGAAGTACAGCGATGGTCCATATAAGAAAAAATGTAGCAGTTTTTATTACAAAATCGACACTGTATATACAGGGTGAGTCAGTGATGGGTGCAATAAATCAAATCACGTATTCTGGGGTCAATAGAAGCCTCTAAGTCCGGGAACAATAAGTTGAAATCTCTACCCTTTCCGAGATACAGGGGGTTGAAATTTCAAGTTTTAAAAAATCATATCTTCCGACGGAATAATGCTATCGTTACGGGTCTTTTTCTAGAATGTGTGGGAGGGCCGGAGCTATGTGGAAAAAATAGAAACCATTTAAAAATTATTACTAAGTCGTATTATTATTGATTTTCTTGCAGTTTCTCGATGAAGTTCCAACATTTTCAGGTACGAAAAAAATCACAGTCATTCTGTGATGCATCCAAGAAAATATCGCGTTATAAAAAGTTTAAAATTTTAATAAATGTGGCCAGGATAAGTTATTGAAAGTTTTCCGCTAGAGATTCTCAATCCCAGGTTTATGGCAGTATTGTAGAGTTCATCAACCTGACCCTTTTTTTTCTCTCGCACTGCGGTGTTCGGTAGCAGGCCCTCGAGATAAGCTGGGCCTAACTGACCTAGGCAAACAGAGACCCACCGACTTCGAGCGTTGTACCGCCGCAGTGTCACATGCAGCCATAAACCTAGGATTGAGAATCTCTAGCGAAAAACTTTCAATAATTTATCCTGGCCACATTTATTAAAATTTTAAACTTTTTATAACGCGATATTTTCTTGGGTGCATCACAGAATGACTGATTTTTTTCGTACCTGAAAATGTTGGCTCTTCATCAAGAAACTGCAAGAAAATCAATAATAATGCGACTTAATAATAATTTTTAAATGATTTCTATTTTTTTTCACATAGCTCCGGCCCTCCCACACATTCTAGAAAAAGACCCGTAACGCTAGCATTATCCCGACGGAAGATATGCTTTTTTAAAACTTGAAATTTCAACCCCCTGTATCTCGGAAAGGGTTGGGATTTCAACTTATTGTTCCCGGACTTTTAGGCTTCTATTGGCCCCCAGAATACGTGGTCTAATTTATTGCACCCATCACTGACTCACCCTGTATATCCTTGTATGTGTTTAGACTTTAATATTTTTGTATATTTTATTCTATATTTCTTTATATCTTGTTATATTGTCTTATATACTATACTTTTGTTATGTGTGCAGCACAATCTAAATTTTTCTTCTGTTGACTGTTCTGACGGGGACTTGCATGCCCTAGACCAGAAATAAACATATCGTATCGTATCTCTCTCCTTTAGCCTTGGATCAGACTTGGAGTATCTTTACAGAGGTGTTTCTTCGTAAAATCGTTACACACAGCTGGCCGCAGTTGCTCGTATCGTAATGTTGAACAGCTTCGTAGTTGTACACTATTGATATCGGACCACCATCACCGCCACCCCCTCCTCCTCCTCGATTGAAGTAGTCGATTAATGCCAATGGAGGACGCAGATTGCCAAACGAATCAAAGTATTCAACACGATATTGCTTCTTGATGTATGCAACCCAATGTGTGCCGGGGCCATACGAGTCGGCTAAATTCATAATGGCGCACTCATTTGCCCGTGGTCTTCTCCAGAATAGACTGTGGCGCATGAAGACACCTTTGAAGTGAGGGATCGATCTACAGGCACGTTCCAACTGTATGCCGGTTGTTGCTGCACTACTTCTCAAACGTGCTTGACGCTGTTTCGGCCTTTTATTAACTTTTCGTTGCAGTAGTCGTAATTGTCGCCGATGTCGCCATCTTTGTCAATCATTGTTCCTCTTTCCTTTACTATGCATAATGATAATAATGGTTTTAAACTCATTTCAGTCCTTTTCTTCTCTTCCTTTTGCTATCGGTATTAATACCGTGTCCACGTTTGTAGGGGACTAGGTAAAGACCACGACCACGCCCTTCCAGCAAGGCATTATGACGTTTCAGTTCCTCTAGTTGTCGTTTTTCCGCTTTAGTCATATTGACGGCTGTCGCAATACCGGCTGCACCACCCGCAAGTGAGCCTAGCACTCCGAGAAGTGGAAGTAGCGGATGTATGCCACCGCGTTTTGCAGCAATCAATTTTCTCTTCTTTCTATGACTTCTTGCTCTTCTTTCCTTCTTTCTCTAACACATGCCCATACCTAACTCCCGTTTAATGTTCATGGCGGCCCAAATAGCAGCGGCGGCTAAGCGTTCTCCAATTCCCGCGTTCCTCGCGAATGTTTGTTCTTTAGCCCTTGCCGCCAATTCGTTTTCGGCTTTATGTCTCTCCTCGAGGTCCTTGTGAATGGAATAGGCAATGTCGTGATCGTTACAAGCCGAATCCAGGAGATTTTTGCCCACTTGGCCCGAGGCTAACCTCTCCTCTAGACGTGTTCCCGGCCCACAAAACTGATAGCCCGGTATGTGTAATTCCAGGGGCAACTTATTTATGACTGAGTTTAATAAGCTGTCGCCAGAACCTATATTACTATTCGCGCGATAACGTTCACTCTTCGCCATTATCTCTGCAATACTGACGAAAACGGGGAACTGTCCTATCTAGATAAAATGTGAATGGCGCTGGGAACGATCGTCATAAGCGGAAGCACCGTTGCACAGTTAATACACAACTATGCGTTTTGTCAAGCAACCCGCAGCAATTCCTATACGTAAAGGCGTACTTCTTGACGGTGATCCGCAGAATGGGAATTATTACCGTCGACATGGCGAATTATTACCGAACACCATCCGCGGTATTATATGCGGTCCATCCAATTGCGGTAAAACAAATCTGGTAGTTAATCTAATTGAATGTTCCAATGGTCTCCTATTCGAAAATGTCTATGTGTATTCCAAATCTTTGCAACAGTTGAAGTATCAATACTTGGAATGTATTTTATCACCGGTGAAGGGGATAGGCTACTTTACTGTGTCTAATAACAGTGACGTTATTCCGATTGATCAGGCTCTGTCAACTTCAATTTTCATATTCGACGATGTTGCATGTGAAAATGAGAATTGAATAAGAGACTACTTTTCCATGGGTAGACACTCTAATATCGATAGCTTCTACCTATGTCAAACGTATGCAAAAATTCCGAAACATCTCATAAGGGATAACGCAAATTTTCTAATAATATTTCAACAAGACATTATTAATCACGAGCATATTAATGTCGACATGAACTTCGACGATTTTCTTAAACTCTGCACACACTGCTGGCGAAAAGCGTACAGATTTCTTGTTGTCGACAAAGATAGCGCGATTCAAAGGGGTCGCTACCGAAACGGGTTTAATGAATTTGCCATTATCGAATAGTATATTAAAACTATAAGACAGACCGTCTTTACGCCTCAGTGCCAGTCGACGGCTGTACTGTATGCGAACGGTATAGAACATACACACACACACACATCGACATGAGTGAAGTAGTTAATGAAGGAAGAGGTAGAAGCGTCGACGAAACAGCAGGGAGGAAGAGGCGAAAGAATAAAGCACAAATTTTGCAAGAACTTGCAAAAACGAGTGATGTGATTCGACAGAAGTATACGGAGTTAAAAATTGGCAGAGTTGAAGCTGAGGAAAAGTTGGATAACGCGTATAGACCTATTATGAAATCTCTACAACGGCTAATTCCCCATAAACCTGATCGAGTGTATATGAAAGAGAAAATGAAAGATGAGGAGCAGTCATGTAGCGATGAGTCTACGGAGAGTTGCAACAGCGATACCACCGACACTCTGTATGTGGATGAAAAGTCCGTTCATACTGATGATGATGATGATGCAAACGAGACAAGCAGAAGAGCAGACAATTCGAGGGAAAAGAGAGTCGTGACTACAATGGTATCGTCTACTCCGAACCAGAGCAGGAAACTGCATTGCAGGAAACTGATTACTGCTATTCGCCGCCTGAAACAAGTGCTAAAAAGACCGAAGATAGGCATCATTGTTTTCGTTGTCGTTGTCGATTGATGAATTCCGTACCGTTCACGAGGAGGGAAAGAGGAAGAAGAATGAAGCAAGTATCACCTTGTCCTCTTCCATAATCATCTTCTGCTTCTGCTGCTTCTGCTCATCAACCAACGACTACGACGACGCCGACGACCTCTTCAGCCTCAGAGAAGTTGATAGTTGACATTCTGCAAAGTCCTACACCGGAAGTGAAAAGACTCCTTGAAGAAATTCTTGGAGCATTAGCACGGAAATATATCTCACATTTATTTGGGTCTGATACTAAAAGGGAAATTGACCATGTTTATGGGGTGTACCTTAAAGAGAACACACCCATGATAGGTAATTCGCCATTCGATGTTGGCAAAAACGATAATATTATCATAAGAAACTGTGAATATCCGAGTACAGAAGGACTGTACGAATTAATCGTTAAGAAGAATCCAAACCCAAAGGCGTACAATCAGAACGATTTGGCCAATTATAAGAAGATATTGGAGCAAACGAATGCACATCATCGAGAACACCAACTATCAAATCAGATACTTGGCTCCAAGAGCGACAAGAATAAGAAGATCATTAGTCCTCCAATGACGACGACGGCGACGACGACGGATGCTATAAGTTTGGCAGTTCAACAACGGCAGCCTTCCACTACAACTACTACTAGGTCAAAACATGGAAAAGGTATAATTCCCGGTCAAATGACCGTGAATGATGTTCCGATAGACTACGTACACTGGAACGACCCCAACGAGCTTGTTGAGAGGTTGAGAGTGCTAATCTCATCTAAAGCTGCCGGACACGCCGGACATGATAATGAGATATTGTCAATAATTGAGGAATTGGAAGAGGCGAATATTATATAAGCATCTAATACGTACGCGAGATCTATTTAGTATTAGGAATGTCGGTCAATAAGTTTGGCGGTACGAGGAATTCGTTGACAGACGATTCAATCGTCGATAGCAACAGTAAGAGACAGCGTGTGCTGCTTTCCAATCCCACACTCGATGGGCATGATGCGCAAAATCGGCGAATTTCAAACGTGAAACAAGCAGTGGAGCATAGCGATGCGATAAACAAGAACTATCTGGATAGTCGTATTCTAAGCTACGACAAAGCGATACGTACTACATTTTTCGCTGAACTGGATAAACGTGCGCTGAAGACAGATTTACACAATGTAATGTAACGTTGCATTTTAGAAATGCACGTTACCAAAAGGAACCCTGCTGGGTCCCCGCAAGAAATCTTCGCACGCCCCGAGTCCG
This sequence comes from Trypoxylon attenuatum, assembly GCA_963989405.1. Classification (NCBI taxonomy): domain Eukaryota; kingdom Metazoa; phylum Arthropoda; class Insecta; order Hymenoptera; family Crabronidae; genus Trypoxylon; species Trypoxylon attenuatum. The sequence continues at coordinate 654,541 of OZ022494.1, read as the reverse complement.
CAAGGGAAAGCTAGCGCCACCCACCCGTTGTGGAAATTAGCCAACCTGTATATTAGAGGTCCACATTAGTATGGGCGCCGGGAACGGTCGGATTGATCACCCGATCGAGCCCGGTGGCCCATAACAGCGTATAGGAGAGAGAGAGAGGGAGAGGACGAGAAAACATCCAGCTGAGCCGCCAGCCATACACCGGAGCCACGAGTGGGAGCGGGAAGGAAGGCTGCTGCCGGCCGAAGGTTTCAACGTGCGAAAATCAATGCCAGGGGGGAGTGTCCACTTTGCGCACATGTGGATTTTCGGACACAGTGGCATTTGCCCACGTTGGAAGTTGGACACAGTGGAATCAGGACACATGGCAGTGGAAACTGCACACATCATACATATATTAGCATGACTGAGTTGTGACTATAAAACGTAATAAGTCTCATTCTGCTTTACAGTCACAGGTCAGATCAGTGCCAGATGAGGGGAAGGGGGCGAAAACGTATAATTTACAAATAATGGCCAAATGGAAATAGTTAATACCACGGATATACCTGAAAAAATCTTTAGTACGAATTATGCACGATTAGAGTTAAGCAGTGTACGCAGTACTCTGCTGCTGACCTCCATTTTTCGTGTGGTAAAGGTCCACTGTGAACTAGACATACTGTGCACAGTTTCCACATTTGATGTGTGCAACTTCCACTCAACACTATTTCGACTGTGGGCAGTTTCCACTGTGCGCAATTTCCACTTGCGCAAGTTCCAAAACCGGCCCGTGTCCAAAGTGGAATGTGCGCAAAGGAGACTCATCCTACCAGGGACTCCATAGGACTCCTAGGACTAATTGATTGCGATTTTTCCCACTCGTAGCGCGCACGTGCTTACCGCTTCCTGTCTGGATCATCGTTTCCTCATTCGATTCTCGGAACCCTTAGCGAGCAGACGTGTTCCTTTAAGTGCGAGTATCAAGGCGTATTGTAACGGGCGTGTGAACATCGGCACCCATTGTTGTGAGGAAGCGAGGATCCGGCAGGACCGGTAAGTCCTTTTTCTCGTATTTCTTGGGCATGGGGCACGAGCGCAAGTGCCGCTTTCCCTCTCCTCGGGTGTAATAGACAGGTTAGCAACAAGTGGAATTGTGAGATAGGGCGTGGGTAGGCGTGAGGCTTTTCGGTGGCGAGCGGTCAGTAGGGGGGGAACCGATCCACGTGCGTGCGGAATAAATAGGGACTGTCCGAGGCTGCGTGGCGGGGTTTCGGGCCCGAGGCCAGTGGGCAGCGCACGTGGCCCCTCCGAGGAAAGCTATCGAGGGCTCGCTTTCCCGTGTGGACTCGGGAAGCTCCCGGGAGCTGTTAGCGTAGAATCCGTTATCGTAGTTTGAACTCAGCCATCGTGGGGAGCGCGAATCTCCCCAAGAGTAGGAAATAAGTTGATCGGGCATCCCAAGCGAATAAAATAGTCAGTATTGCATGATTTAAAGGATTGGTCGCTGAAGAAATCTGGAACTGTTGGGTTCGACCGCGTGGCGGAACTCGGAAGAGCCAGCGACGCTATCTTGGGCGCAACCGCGTGCGAGTTCCACCGAACCCCTAGAGTCACGACCACTGAGCAATTGTCATCTCTCTCTTGTTATAATTTGGGTCTTTGTTTTCGGTCCATTCCATCTTTTTACGGGACCTAGTCCCTTATTTATCAATAAATTATAATATATACAGGGTGAGTCACCCAACTCTAATTTTTTAGATATTTCCGTGAGATTTGGAAATAAGCTAAAACTGTCCAGGGGAAAGTTGTATGACTCGAAGAGATTCATAAGACGGCACTATAGGGATGTTTTTTCGAAGGGGTAGTTTTTAGTTATTAATGTTAACTCGATTCTTTTAAATGGGTCGACCTACTTTTTTTTGATATTCTGAATGCTGAGGTCAAGCCGAATTCAACGAGCTAGGGCAAAAGCTGATTGGGGGTATTTCATTCCCCGGGGGATTGAGATTCTCTATTGAAATATCTCATGAACCATAAGGTGCAGAGAAAATTTTCTAAAATGAAAGTTGCATGGTATAAATGGGGCTTTCGTCTCCTGTTAATTATTTTTTTCAATTGCAATTATTTTTATAAAATTTTATAAACAATTACGTGTTTATGAATGGAAAACTATTTTTTTGATTCCATCGTGATGCAGGATCGCAAGACGAATAGCAGGTCGCTAGACCCATCCCAAAAAAGTACCGAAAACTACCAGCTTAAATAACAAAGTAATAGTGCGGAGTAGACGAAAATGTAATAAGGGAAAGTGGCGCAACTCAAGGAATACTTTGGAAGGGCATCCAAGAATTCACGAAAATTTCATTTGTTTAAACATTTTATTCAACATGCATTTTTTTGTTTATGAAATTAACAATTCATTGTAAACAGCTGAATAGAGGAGCTCATGCCGAATGCGGGAAGCCCGCACACATGGCCAATAACCGTAAAAGTAAGATAACTACAAACTCAGACGCTACATGCTACTGTCACGTCCCGAAATGGCGCGGTCAAAAATGGAGGACATTCGAACTCGCCACTCCTGTAGACGTGATTGTATTTGTCTGTTTTGCCCCTGAAAAACCTAAATCTCCATTGGCAAGGATACGGTCGCTTGGCTTTTGGCGGGCAATGGAATGGGGATCGTTGTCCTCCCCGAAGAGTGATTGCAGTTTGGCGGCTAGGCGCCGGATCTTACGGGCAATCTCCTCGTCGGTAAACCCGGGTAGGTCGAGACTCTGCGGCTGACCGGGAGGCTGTAATGGAGCTGACCGAGCTTCAGTCGCGAGAGAACGAACGATGTTGACCTTGTCCACGAGGATTTCGTCTGAGAGGACCGCAGGTGCTGCACAACGTCCGAGCAAAGTACACGAGCTGGCTGGTTTGTACGTGGAGCGGAGAAACTTTAGGTGGTTGTACTTCCAACCTCCGCGACGCGTTTTCTTGGCCATGAGACGATCTGTTACCGATGAGTAATTCTCCCCTTGGATTCACGCACGGATGAGGATTTGGAACGCGGGACGTCCAGCGTGCATAAGCCCTGCCTGCACCGCGAGACGCGTAGGAGGAGGCGTGAAAGGGTGCGGAGAGGAAGGAGATCAAACGTGCATAAGTCCTGCCTGCACCGGATGATCTTGTCGGGAGAGGGTAGATGTTGAGATTCTGGAAGAGTTGGAGTTCCTGAGGAGAATTTCTGGTCGGAGACACGATTTGAGCCGCGGTTCGATTGAAGGATAATGAAGAACACTTGAATTCTTAATACTGACGATATATTGTTACACGGAATTGGTTCGTACGCCGGAAAGGATCCCCGCTCAGGAGAACGCAGCGCAAAGACGAACGGTGTACAATATGAGATCGCGAGAGTACAGGATTTCGAGGTTCTATAACTGAGCGGTACTTGCTCTGACCAATTGACTTCCAACTGTCGAACTGGTCAAAAGACAAAAGACTAATGCTTACGGTGGTCGCTTAAATACCCCTGGTGCGGACCTCGGAGAGGTGAACAGTACCCCGTTATCTGCACTTAGTCCAGGGGATGGGGTTATTGTTTTGTCTATTACGTGATAAGGTAATGCTGACTGCACCTGCGGGTGCGTCATTGCAGCGTCCGCCGAACGCCGTGCTACTTGATCCCGGTGGGACCCACGGTGGACGCTGCGCGGCTCTTGTTATCTTACTTACTAAATTCCTACGGCTATGCTTATATCTAAAGTATAATTTCTTGGTAAAAATAGGTAGGGTAGAGGGGGGGGGGGGATGGGTGTTACACTACACACTAATATGGACCGCTTAGGTCGCCGATACATAAAACACTATAATAATGATGAATAAGAAATAATAATAGTTTTATTACTGCTGGTCTCATGCTGCTGCACACTGAGAGTGAATAAGGTAAATTTACCTGTTAGGCTGTGTTTAATATCCGTGAATACGCGCTAGTGTTGTGGAAGAAATGTTTAAAAGCCGACTCGCCCGACTGAGATGCGTGTTCGGTCATTTCAGTTAATTCCAGTAACTCGTACGCGAGAGAACCACCGGCATGCAGGTAAGTTCTATAAGAAGTTATTTTGCACGCCACCTAGCACGACTCGTCTTCGCTTTCCTCCAGGAAGCAGCGAAAACGAGTCGTCACTTATATGCGAACAGTCGAGCTGAACACAAGCCTGCCTAAGCGAGAGATAATCCTCGAAGCAGCACTGCCAGCCGACAACACTTGATTTACAAGTAGTCGCATGCCCTAAAATCTAGAAGGAAAGCCTTCGTGGCAGCAACTGGAACACATCCCATTTTCCATAACCAGAAACAATTAGAAACACGATTATCGCAGTAGCGCGTCTTTGCAGTAACCGAATTGCTTTGATCAAAAGGAAAATAATTTTCTAGGATAACGATCAATATCCGCAGAGGATTTACGACCCTCTGCGTGCTCATACCAATTTCGACTCGGAATTAGAGACAAGTAAATTAGATTCTGGTGTTGGTTTATTTTAAATTAACATCCAAAATAACCAATTATACAGTCCACGAATTGATTGAGTTAGTAGATAGCGATCGCGAGGACTTCGCGCTCGATATCGTCAAGCTTGAACGCATAATATTGACACTGATCTATTGTGCTCTTTGTTCCAGCTCACGGGACTTCACGCTTCGCCGAAGACAGCCGAGCAGCCGCTGCCTCGGCGAGACCTCCAGTAGGATTATACGATGTGACGTTGCATTTTGCAACGTCCCAAAATTAGTAAATTCCCGGCACGGGAGTAGCGACGAGCACACCTCGGGGCCTCACCAAGAAAATGAACGCCGACTAATGCCCGGTGAATCCTTTTTTTTATTGCCAACGACTACCACCGAGGACGACGATCGGAGCCCAAAAGCCGCAGGGACTGCTTCCAGGGGAAAGAGTCTACAGAGGAGGCCGGATTCCCGCCCGGAGCGCGGTAAATACCGGACGTCCAGCGGGGGAAGAAGTCGCCGCGGCCGAGGCAGGCCCCGTCAAAATTGGGGACGGGATACCTCGCGGTACTCCAACCCAACGATTCCCGGGGGGAAGGCGGGTTGGAGGGACCCACCGGCCCCAGGGGGGTTGGTGCTCGGTGGCGCGGGTCGACTACCCTTCCCGACCCCGCTGGACCGGAAAGAGAAAAACGGAAGGAACCTGGGCGAACGGCAGCATCCTGCGGAGACAGCAACAAGAGGGCCTATTTTCCACCACCGATCAAGCAGAGCAGTCCAGGGCAGCAGTCACCAATTATCGACAGTCAAATTATGGCGTGGCGTTTCATGAGGTTTCCGGGGTGGGGGTAGTCGCGGTAATTAGCATGCGCAGGACATCCTCGCGGATCGCGCGGATCCGCGAGGAGTTCCTTCTTCGATCATCGACCGTCAGGGAGGATAGTACGAATTTTGAGATCTCTTCGATCATCGACCGTCAGAGAGAGTAGTACGAATTTTGAGATCTCTTCGATCACCGACCGCCGACGAGTGAAGACGTGAGATATTAGTAGTGCGATTTTGAGAAGAAGAAGAGCGGAGAGAGCCTGGAGAGACGATTAAACAATTGGGACCAACTGCAGCCGAGAACAACTAAAATGGTGAGGTGAACAGAGTAGCCCTTTTTCGCGTTGCGAGCTTTATTGCGTGCTATGGATTATTTGTGCTATTGGGTGGTCCATTATCTTTCGTTCGGCCGCGTTCAAATTCACTTCCACGTCTCGGCTCCCTCTCCGTATCGTTTGCGAGTATCGTAAGAAAATTGTCGTCGCGATCGTCGAAGTGTATCTGTTCCGGGAGTTGTATTAGTAGGTTGTCGCGTGTTATTCCGCCTTAGGGCGAGGTCGTATATAATAAATTGTGCCGACTCTCGGAAACCGAAATTTTTGTGAATTTGATTTATATTTCGTCTTATCCCGTCCTTACGATCCTCTCGAGTAACCGACCCCACCCGCTGAGTTCGTTAGTATCGCGCGTAATTTCGACTTGGGGAAGAATTCGTTTTTTGGTGTGTGTGGTCGAGACTCGGTCGCGTAGACCAACTGTATCGCGATTCCAGTAGTACAAATTAAAAGCGGGAGAAATCCCGTGGCACGCGAGTGCCTGGCGCCCATAGAAGTCTCGACAGTAGAATTTGATCCGCGTTTCCCCAAGTCGAGTCCAAGGAAATTTCATTGTTCGCGTGAAGTCCCGCTAGCCAGGGCAGTTTCGCGAATTGGGTGCGGACTTCACGTGACAACGAATAATACGAATATACCAATTATACGAATGAGCAAATAAACTCTGAAATTCATAATTGAAATCGACTGTGTGTCGTCTCTCGAATTTAGTCTCCCTTCATTTCCGCTCTCATACGAACCCTCGAACGAGTTGCACTTCGCGCGCGATCGCCAAAGTCTCGCAACTATAAAACAGGCTGCTAGCTACAAAACACACATACGAAAACTGTACAATTTGTTATTAGGAAAACAAGTAATGTATCCAACTATTGCAAACAGGCATCGTACTTACGATTCACAGATGTTGAAACTGTTCTCCGTTGACCTCTATGCATTTGTTACGGGCTAGCCGTGCGAGACCGTTTTTATATCCGTTTGGTTGCGGAAAAACGTGTGCTCGCTCCTAAACCTTTAAGGATATGCGAGCCCAATCAACAGTCGCCAATTCGAATAAGCCTGAGATTAAATAAGTTCCAAACACATCTCACTGCGCTGGTGTCAATGAGCACTATTGGCAAAATAATACCTTTCAGGCAGATTCTCCTTAACGGCCGAAGCTGATTGATACAGGAATTGGATCAGGTTAGGAAAAACACAGCTTGAGGTACCACCAGGCTACGCAAAGCGCCAAGTCTCTCTCAAGTCTAACGTGCTTTTGGACTGGTAATCCTATTTATATAATCGTTCTTTAAACTACCCAATTGTTCCTTGATTCGCGAGGGTGTCAGTCCGGAGGCCAGTTCTACCTGATGTATAGTCAGATCTTTAATTGAGGTCCAAACACATCTCACTGTGCTAATGTCAATGAGACCTATTGGCACAACAATATTAATCTGATAATACCCAGATCGATCCGAAGGTCCCCAGAAAGGAAAAAGGTGTAGGATGGCTAAAGGTAAAAGCTTGGGGTACCACCAGGCTACGCAAGGCGCCAAGTCTCTCCCAAGAGTTATATTACCCCGGGTAGGAATAGTTGAGCGGCTAAATATTCCTACACTAAATGTGGGTTCTATGTACGATGTCGCTTTCAGTATTGTACGCTATGACAGGTGGTAATTGAATGTAGAAAAGGAGTAATTGACATGAAAAATAAGGTAACTATATTGAAACAATTGCAGAGAATGAAGTATACAATCGTGTTAAGTGTGTGTTCGTTTGTTACAAAATACCTTTGTATAATCCTCGTCTGTTCGTATAGAATTGATTCGCGGCGTAATTGAATGCTTACAAGAGTAATCGCAACTAATGCAATGATTTGGTCGAAAGTAAGAAGTACGATCTTCCTCGGGGTAACCCCCTACTCCAGCGTCTGATTCTTATAAAGAGATTCGAATAGTTTGGTCGAAAGTAACAAATACGATCTTCCTCGGAATAACGCCGTATTCCAACGTCTAAGATTTGATAGTGGTTTGGAATGCTTCGAAAGTGCCTAGCACGATCTACTACAAGGAGGACAGAGCTTCGCCCTTCGGGAAAGAATCAAAGACTGAACTCCGGAGAGAACTAGCGCGGTCGATCCTCGGAAGGGCAGAGCTTCGCCCTTCGGAAGATCAAGCTACTAAAGACTCTGATGTATAAGATTTCGGACGGTTTATATAGTCGGAACCAGCGCTAGTTTGGGGTAAAAAGTGGGGTAAGGCCTTCGGATTTTCCTAGACAAGCCCTAGGGTGTGGCCGTATGACTCAAGCGCGTCTTGAGTGCAGCTGTGTATGAATCACTGCAGTAGGGGCTGCATGGGAATGTTTACAGGACTGAGAGATTACGTTGGGTGCGGTTTGAGCTTGAAACTAAGATTTTAGTTGAATGCTAGAATATTCTCGATTTTTAAAGTGGAAAAATTGCTTGCGTAAAATACGGACGTAACACATTTATGGATCCGGTCTCCCATCGCTCGTTGCACACGTTGAAGTATATCCGTACTGATATTGCAGCATCCGGCTTCGATTCTCCGTTTCATGTTCTCGGCTGTAGTTCGGACCTCTTCATAAACTTTGTTTTTGAGGTGTCCCCATAAGAAAAAGTCTAGCATATGCAGAAATAAGTCTATACATATGCAGAAATAAACCCCCAATGAAAGATTATAATTTGTAGCAGTTGCTGTTACTTTTAGGAATTCGTCATGGTGATCGATTATCACTCTTAGTATTTATAGATGATATTACGTTTTCCATAAGTAGTTCTGTGATGAACATAGAGCGTAACGGAAGTGGTAATAGTAAAGGTGGTAATATCATCAATAGGTTAATTGATGCATTGCCAGTTGAAATTCATTTGCCTGGCTATCAATTTTGCAGACCCGGTACACGGTTGAAGCATCGTTTGGCACGAGGCGATCAAGGAATCAATCCTTTGGACGCTGCGTGTAAAGAGCACGATATTGCGTATTCGTTGTATAAGGACTCTGAAAAACGTAGTATCGCTGATAATATCCTCAGTGACCATGCACGAAGGCGCATAAGGGCAAAAGTCGCTCGTTTCGGTGAGAAGATTGCTGCATCTTTAGTGTGGAGTACAATGAAGCTTAAAAATAAATTGGGGTTGGGAATGTCACTCAAGAAAAAAAGCGTTCATGTAACGAATCAAAGAAAAAAAGGAATAACCGGAGAACGGGAAAGCGTTCTAATAGGACTTTGCCAGTTGCAAAACGGGGCGGTTTTCTACCATTGTTTCCCGCGTTGGCAACATTAGGTGCGCTCGTAAGTGGCGCATCATCGGTGGCCAAAACGGTAAGCAATATAAAGAACCAACGAAAAGAACTCGAGGAATTAAAGCGACACAATCAAGTGATGGAGGGGCGCGGATTATATTTAAAGCCGTATAAACGTGCATATGGTTTGAGTGGTGTGATGAGGAAAAAAAAATGAAAACAGGAGCAGAAAAAATCGATAACAGGTATACCTGATAATGGAGTAACGTCCGATACACAATTAGACCAAGCATGTGCAAATGTACCGTATTTTCGAGGAGTATATATGCGTGATTCCTTACCTTTAACGATGCGTAAAAATGAGTGTGCTATTGTCAATTTAGATTGCCGCACTGACCCTGATACACATTGGGTTGCATATATTACACGTGGAGAAAATGTGCAATATTTCGATAGTTATGGTAATTTAAAACCTCCACGCGAACTCATTAATTATTTTTTGGCAAAAATGTTAAAATAATATACAATCATAAAAGTTATCAGAATTATGATCAAGAAATGTGTGGGCAATTATGTATGCCATGTATGCCAATTATGTTATGTCATATTCGTGGGTATCTTTAACGTTCAGTTGCGTAACGTTCTCACGATATGTCTTTCACTTTTACGCTCACAGGAAAAAGCAGCGTTTTGTCATCTAATTATTTTCCACCGATTAATTTGAGCGATGGAGAATACGAACTTGGTCTTATTGACTTTGAGACCTATTATACTATACCAAACATTAGCAAGGCAAATAAGAATAACAAATTCTACTACGATAAGAATAATGTAATCACAATTCCCGATGGCTCATATGAATTACATGCAATTAATAAGTATCTCAAACGTGCGCTATTGCAGCGCCAGCCGCGCGGACGACACAAAAGAAATGCTAATAGTGGAGAAAGGAGTAATTTTGACGATATTGATAACGATGTTGTGGAAGATATTGATGATGAAGCAGAATATCCTTTGGTTATACGTGCAAACACCAATACAATGAAGAGTGAAATACAGTGTGCATTCGAGGTTGATTTTACTAAATCGAATAGTATTGGGCCGTTGCTAGGATTCTCGGAGAACCGAGTTCTTAAGCCGAATGTTTGGCACGAATCCAATATACCGATAAATATTATAAGTGTAAAATTGATTGGTATAGAGTGCAATGTCACAGCCGGTGCGTATTGTAATGGTAAACTCATGCACACCATTCATGAGTTTTCGCCGTTGGTTCCTCCAGGATATAAAATCTCGGAAGCGCCAGCACGGATTACACTGTCCAACAAAATTTAACTTTTTTTAATTTCCGGAATATCTGAAAGGTGATCCTTGTAGATTTTGGCCTCCTAAAAACGAATCCAGGGCCCGTTTTTGTCCTAGACCCTCAGTTATTGAGAAAATCAAATTTGAAAATTTAGACCTTTTTCCAACTTTGAACCGAATTTACCACGCATCTGTTAACGTTGGACAATTTTTATTAATGGCATCGGATTCTGTGAACTTTGACGAATAAAATGGTGTATTTAGGTTATAGGATATCTAGTTGCAAAGTTGTTAAAACAACAATTAAAGCCAGCGGGACCCGATTTTTGTGCCAATCTTTCGACATTCTTTTCGATTTTACTCCAAATTTGGGGGTCTAGGAAAAAATCGAACTAGCCTACGCGATAGAGCAGACTTTTTTTTATGGAAACCCATCTTTACAAAGTCGCGAATGTGACCCGTTGTTGCAGAAGAAAATAAAATATTCGTTTATGTCATGCGGTGCGCGCAGTAGTTCTTCCGGTCTGTAGCGCGCAACGGCGACCACTCGGGAACGACAGTGGGTCCCGTTGCGCGCGAGAACCACTGCGCGCGCCGCATGACATGCACGGATATTTTATTTTCTTCTGCAACAACGGGTCACATTCGCGACTTTGTAAAGATGGGTTTTGAGGTTGTACCAACACGAAGTATTTTTTTTATTAAAATTTGAACATTTCCGCGTAAAACGCCGGGTCGCACATCCTGGTACATTTATTAGTTTTCGAGTTATGAATTTTTGAAAAAAAGTTAATCCCAAACTTTGCAGTTAAATAACTTAAAAACTAATAACGATATCGAGGAACGGAAAAAAGCATTTTACAGGATTCGACAAGAGCTACAAATCTGTGAAGTTAAAAAAAAATCGGGAACCAAGTGTGAATCGAGTGTGATCATTTGGCGTGGAATCGCTCATATACCTCCCGTCGGAAACTTTACGAAACGCATTGTTGTGTATTTTTGAAATAAATTGTAACACAGTCATATTTATATACATTTTCACAAATGCTGATAAATATTATATTTTAGATACAAATACATATATAGGTATATAAATTTAAGAAACACATCGCACTACTACTCTTTCTTACTATCCCCGTTTTTCGCACTTTTCTCTATGTTGGCTAAACATATTGCCGACAATTCGCAATCTATCAACTAATTCTCCTCAAAAATGTCGGACTCGGTAATCGCTCTCCATGCATCATAAATATTGCGTTCTGTAATAACATTCTTGAACTTGATAAACTTATCGACAACTTCTGAACAATTTAACGCCAACCAATACATCATCTGATTTATGCAAAAATCATAATTACATATTTTTGTTAATGTTTGTTCTGTAACCATCATTGCCGTGCGAGCATTGTAAAACTCAATTATTTTTTTGCCATACATTTGCGTTGTTCGCATGCAAAAATCGTCTTCTAAATTAACCCTTATTTCCCGATCAGTCATTAAACCACGAATATCACAGGTCATTAATCGTTTCCATGCACACATGGAAAAGATCATTTCTGAACCATGGTTACTGCCTATTGCCAGCTCAATGCGTGCATCCAAAGTCCCCTTGAGACGGGTATTATTTTTGAGAATTGAAAGGTAAAAACCCACACCCGGCGCGGCCTGGGTCAAGGGCTGCCGGGGCTCATGAGAATGTAATTAACAGTTTATTATGCCGCGTGACTAGTAAATTGGGCGCCAGCCGATTTCCCCAAATCGGCAAAGAAGAAATAACAAGCTAATACCCCAGGGAAGTGGCAAAGTTGGACGACCCAAGGAAGCAGAGTGATTTGTTCGATTCCCAGCAAATTATGAAATTTATTGACTCACTTTATGTGGTTTGGTGATGCTCCTCGTTCGTTTTGGACGTCTCACAGAGTCTAACAAACAACGCGTATAAAAACGGCCTCTTTGTCGAGACTTCGGTCGCTTACTCGCTATCGCGCGCACAATATAAAGTAATCTTCGCTGCTAGTGACAACTACGCCTATTCGCTAGCGGGGCTTGAGCCAGAGTCTCGGACGATCGATCTCTCATCGATCGTTGCTCGCGTTCGCCGTCGATCGGGCGTCTTCGGTGTCTTCGCCCTCTATCGTGTCGCGACAATTACATTTTGGCGCTGCGGTCTTTGACGAATTCGTTGTCAAACGCAGGGACCCTTCGATACGTCGAGGGAGTCGCGGATTTCCCGTCACACCCTTATTAGAATAGGAATGGGCGGTGCAAATACCAATATCTAAATATTTACAATAATTTTTTGTTAATGCATACCGACGACCTAATATGCGTGACCCTACGCAAACGTTGCTCCGTATCTTCCTCTTTGGTTTTTCTTCGGATGATGTCGGTTGTTGCTTCGCTTCAAGCTCGAACGCTGCTGCTGCTGCTGCTGCTGCTGCCCATGATGATGATGATATTGATGGTAATACCCGTTCTGGAGAACCAAGCAACGCTGATGTTTCAGCATCTGATGCACTGGGTGATTGTCGCGATGATTCGTTCACTATTCGAAGTCTTGTCTGTAGAGCAGGAACGAATGGTGGCAGTGTTTCAGATTTAGGCAATAATGATTGAACCGCAAGCCGTTTTTTAAGACTGTTCCTACTGAAACATAAAAAACAATTTGATTTAAAAATTAAGTAATATAACATATGATAAAACAGCTTAACTATAATACATACCTTTCATTAGATGATTTTAAATCATTATCACCATTATCATCATCATCATCATCACCATCATCATGGCTACACTTCATTTTCTTATGCTGATTAAAATACATTCTTTTTTTTTTAGCAGTAATAATCCACCATTCGTCGCCTGCGACACAAACTGCAATTTTTTCTATAGGGCGGAGGTCCGTCAATGTGTGAACGATCTTCTGGCCGATTATAATGGTCTTGGCAACGATGATATCCTTGGATTTCCGAATCGTTCTTTAAACGTAGCGGCAATTTATCCCACAAAATATCGATGAATGGCTTCAAAAATGATAAAAGGAAGGCTTGGTTACATCCATCAAATCTGACTCTGCCAAAGATAAAACTTTTATAGGATCAGCCATCATAAATAAATGACGTAATAAATTAAACTTCGAAGACGTACATTTCGTTGAACTAGGCCAGGCAGAACTAGTGGTATGCAAATCCTTGCGCTATTATTTTATTGTTAACGTACCGGAAACGAAAACGCATTTTTCTTCTCCTTCTCTTAGCCAAATCCCTACCATTCCTAATCTCAATTCCATTATTTTCTTCGAAGGCAAGTCGTTCTTGATGAATGTTTCTTCAATGCGATAATGCATTCTCCTTCTCTTGGTTAAAGATAACGATAGTTGAGCTCCCTTCGCCTCGTAATTACATATGATTCTCTTATTTTTTGAAGGCAAATCGTTCTTGCCAAATGTTTCTTCGATGTTGTATATCTAAAATTGGACTGAGAACTCCATCAACACGAATAATTCGAGTTTTAAATCGCTCATTGTCCCTCATTATTTCTTCCCATGATCCTCCTCGAGCAGCACGATAGGCATACCTCCAGTGTATCATTTTATGAACAACTGGATTCAAATTAAATTGCACCTAAATAATTTTTATCTCTTTTGAAAACGTTACTATGATCAAAAACTATTCTTTTACTTTTATTACGATTCTACATTAATTTCTTTATTTGTTCCTTAATATCGTGCTCATCGTCATTGCAATTTTCATTCACATCGTTGGGATCACCAACAGCACTATTCGCATTATTTTCTTGATGCTCGATGCATAAGACAAATCACTTTTTGTATGGCCAGAACGCCGGAACCGAAATCCTGCATCGAACGCAGTCTTCGGGGCATCGGCCGTACTCTTTGCTCTTGTGCACTTTTGTAACGTTGCACATGAGATATTTAAGATTCTCTCCACTTTTCGATCCGTGCCATACGGCAGGAAAACCACTACCGTACGTACAGATGCCCTCGACACATCGACAGGGTAAAATCCTAAAACATCCCGAATAATTGGGACAACCACCGCTGCACAGATATCCTCAATACACGATTATGCATTAAGTCAACTCTGACATCCTACTCTTAATTCTTTAAATATTTAATAAATTATGTTTTATAGTTGCGAGGCTTCGGCGATAGCGCGCGAAGTGCAACTCGGTTCGAGGGTTCGTATGGGAGCGGAAATGACAGGAGATTAAATTGAGAGACGACACACAGTTAATTTCAATTATAGATTTCAGATGTTATTTGGTGCTTAATCGTATAATTTGTTCTAGTATTCTCGCCGAAGCAGCTGTTGATCGGCTGTAGTCGGCGAAGCGTGAAGTCCTGAGAGCTGGAACAAAGAGCACAATAGATTAATGTCAATATTATGCGTTCAAGCTTGACGGTAGCGAGCGCGAAGTCCTCGCGATCGCTATCTACTAATGTGAATTCAATTTGTGGACTGTATCAGTATGTTACTTCTGGTGTTAATTTAAATAAACTAACACCTGAATTTCTGTAATTGCTTGTTCTAATTCCGAATCGAAATTAGCATAAATACGTAGAGAATTGTAAGTTCTCTACTGCTGTTGATCCGAGTGTAAGAACAAACCTACGTCTGGATCAATTGATTTCTTTTACTGCAGAGAGTTGAAGTCTCTGCAGTGACTCAGTGGAGCCTGCGTTCGAGACGCGCGAGACGGTAATCCGTCACGCTCGTGGCCGCGAGACAACAGATAAGTCGATTACCGCGGGACCGCGAGTATCGTGATTCTAATTGTCTCTTTCTTATGGAAATTCAATAGCTTTCCTAGGCAGCCACGAAGGTGTCCCAATTAGTGTGCGTATGCAAAAACTTGAGAATCAAGTCTAGTCAGCTGGCAAGATCGCGTCGAGGATTATCTTCTCGTTAGGCAGACTTGCTTTCAGCTCGGCTGTTTGCATGTAAGTGACGACTCGTCTTCGCTGCTTCCTGGAGGAAAGCGAAGACGAGTCGTGCTAGGTGGCGTGCAAGATAACTTCTTATAGAACTTACCTGCATGCCGGTGGTTCTCTCGCGTACGAGTTACTGGAATTAACTGAAATGACCGAACACGCATCTCAGTCGGGCGAGTCGGATTTTAAACATTTTTTTCACAACACTAGCGCGTATTCAACGGATATTAAACAAATTAAGTAAGTCAACTCGGACGTCGTACTCTTGTTCTTTAAATATTTAAGATTCTCTCCGCTTTTCGATCCGTACCATACGGCAGGAAAACCACTACCGTACGTACAGATGTCCTCGATACATGTGCAAGATAAAATCCTAAAACATCCCAGATAAAAGGCAACCACCGCTGCACAGATATCCTCAATACACGATTATGCATTAAGCCGACTCTGACATCGTACTCTTACTCTTATTCTTCATCACACTAACGCCATCTATCGGCAACAACGCTCACCCCGCGTCATTGACACTCTGCGGTTTCGCCTTATCGTTGGGGGCTCTCTTCCCCTAATTCAATTAACAGTAGCGAAAGACTCGAAACTCTTACTCACTCTCGTACTGTAGTGACAGATTAGAACCATCATTCTCTTTCACATCTACCTATCTCTCTCATCCTCCTCCCCATGCTTATCTTCAATTATAAATCATCTGAATTCAATTAACTTATCACCTAATCGTATTAACTTATCTCCTAATTCAATTAAGGGGAAGGACCATTCAGTGGAGGGAGGGGATGATACCCTTTCCTCTTACTGACGGGGTGGGGGGACACCGGATGTTGTGGGTTTCCTTATCTCTTATCTATTCCTAGAAATCCTTATCTATACCGGATGTTGCGGTTGGACAAACCGGATGCCCACTTCTGTCGCAGAACCTCCATAGCTATACTAATCTACATGGGTGATACGCCACATGTGCTGTATACAGCGTCTACGCGGCCATATTCTGGGATTTCAAATTCTTCGTATAATATCACTTTACAATGACCGAGCGAATGAAATTTATTATTGATAAAGAAAAATGACTTTTTTGTATTGTACATAAATGAAATGATGTACCTTGTTTAATCAGATTTCGGAAATTAATAAAAATATCCCCAGATTAGTTTAACCATGTTTTGTTGTCACAGGTCAGGTCAAAATTACGGTGGGCGCCGACGGGGCGGGGCGGGGGGCGGGGGGGGGGGGGGGCATATTTTTTGTATATCACTTATAGTCAATTTTTGTATTGTTCATAAATCACATTATACTTTCTACTTGGCCCACATCGATGCATTTTGAATGCTGTTTTGGGATATATATCTACTTTAGTACAAGATAAGTTTATATTTTTCAGTACGATATATTTTAGTGTAAGAAAACAAATGACAGTAGAAATAGTAATAATCGATAACGTCAAAGTTGATAACAAAAACAAAAATTATAGTTATTAAGATCTGTCTGTAGTTACAAGACAACGACTTTAATAAATGTGTTCTACGTACCTTTGCATCACGATGTAACGACCTGGATGGTGTCGTTTCCGTGGTTGTAGAAATTTCCAACAGGCGAGCGGCTGCCTGTCGATTTTGTGGGATAGCGTGGATTCGTGTGATTAGGGAATTGAAATTCGAGGTTTGAAAGTACTTCTGTGACTTTATTGTTTTGTGATTTTTAACAAGTGGTGTGTTTTGCCTGGTTATCTAAGTTTAACAGTGGCGTGAGTCGGGTTTCGGCGGTGGTGATTACTTTAAGCGAGTTATTCCTTTTGGTTACTAGTGTTTTGGGAGTGAATCCTCTCTTAACCAGTCGCTACCAGTACCCGATGGTGGTGGAGCGGTCTGAAATTGATTGAGGTTCGATTCTACGTGTTCGAAGAATGTGTGTGAGAGCTTAGCCCGACTAGTCGCTGCCAGCACGTAGTTGTGGTGAAGCGGTCTGCAACCGGGAGAAGCTCGAGTCGGGTTATGATTGTGATTTGTGTAATTATAAACCTTTTTTGATCAGTCGCTGCCAGCACGTAGTCGTGGTGGAGCGGTCGGCAATCGAAAGAGGGTTTGTGATCTATCGCGGTATGCTAATGAAGCCGTTCTGGCCAGTCGTTACCAGCACCGAGGTGGTGGAGCGGGCTGTAACCGGAAAGGGTTCGGTATTTTCCTTAGGAGTGTAGGTATTGTTGGACCAGCCGCTACCTGTACCGAGGAGCAGATTAGCGGTCTGAAATCCTTAGATACTTTGGCTCCAGGAGAGGTTTTGCTTGCGCTTATGCGCGAACCCGACTGACTAAACTAGAAGATTTATGCGGCTTATATACTTTCTATCATCTAATCGCGAAGCTCCTCTATAATCGCCTTATGTTTAATAATATATGGTTTTTCCTAACAAGTGTTCTTATTGTTCCTATATCCTTCCTAATGCTAGATGTGGTGGCGCTGCGTACTATACGGGTATTGCTATCTTTGTTTTCCATGGTAAGTACAGGTTATCTTTGTCGTATGTATTCGTAGTATCTCTTGTTACGCGTTATTTCCTAGGTTACTACGTTTTAAATATATGTACACACTTAACTGATGTGAGAACTGATCGATTTGGCATGATATTCCAAGCATCTATAATATTGTGTGTATGCAATACATAGCCTTGATGTATATTGACAACAGACATAGCCATTTATGTGGGTTTCCTACTGCTATCAATACTGACTCTCCCGTTTCTTCAAACTATCGCATACAAACAACGCACATTCCAAATTCATGGCCTTCAATTGCTAAAATTCCGTCTGATATAGGGACCGTCTATTTTGAAAATGGTACAACAAATTCATTTTCTTCTGTTTCAAGAGACTTAATATTAATTAGCATATTTGCCATTTTAAAAACATCGGTTACCGAATTATTTCAAGTCTGACAATGTCCCTCCTAACTTATCGATATCAGATTTGATTATATACATTTCTCTAAAATACGCGCATAGTAAATAATGAAATGAATAATAATGATTAATAATGATTTATTATTAATCTTGTGCAGCAGATTAATAGTTTATTTAACATTAGTTCTATCCTTTTGGACTTGGCCTGCAATAAATCATATCTCTTAATAATAATATGCAGTGCATTAACTTCAAATATATGCAAATTAACAAATTATTATTATCAATGTATTTCAATAACTAATTCAAATACAAAACAAGGAGGTACAGGTCAATGTGAGGGTAGAGACGGTGGAGGAGGCTCAGCCCGAGGAAAAGACGAAGTGGTGGAGGTGGAGGTGCAGGTGGAAGCCGGGCAACGGGAGTGGGAGAATGGCGGCGGAGGTTGGGGTGGAGGTGGTGGTGAAGGTAGAGATGAATATGGAAGTAGAGATGGCGGTGGAGGTGGACGAAGGGCCGGAGAAGGTCGAACAGGAGGAGGAAAAAAGTGTTAAAGGTGGAGGTGATACTAGAGGAAAGGTGGAGGTGAGGAAGGGTGGAAGAAGAGGAGGTAGAGGTGGAGGTGGAGGTGGATGATAGAGAGGAGAAGGGTGAAGAGGAGGAGGATGACTGAGGGGGTTGGAAAAGGTGAAAACAAAGGACGAGGGGCAGTGGACAAGAGAGAGTCTCGCGAACACGTGGCCAGCGTGACAGACGAAACGGAGGAGACGGAGACGACGCTTCTTAAAATTTGAGCTATATTTAAGGTCTATTATCTCCACGATGGATGAACAAATTGTTTATAACAATTATGCAAATTTGTCACCTGGGCATGGGCATTTCAGAAATTGTTTATGAAAATTGGGAAAATTAATTTGTTTATGGAGTTTTGACATTGCAAGGACAAGAGTAGCTTCTGTCTCCGGAATAGATACAAGGTCTTTTTCTACTTGGCCCGAGACAAGACCTTGTCTCTTGATATCTTCAATAGTTGCAAGAAATTCGGGTCCGAAAAGTTGCAACTTATGTAAAGAGGAGGAGAATTTCACACCTCGGCTGCGTCTGTTTGTGTAACGCCATCAGATAGGGGAGCTCGAGAAGGGTCGCTGTCGGTGAGTCATCAACACATACGCAAATATAAAAGTTTGTTATTTATAATTTGTTCTACATAAAAATTATATCATTGGACGGCGCAACCTTCTCCGGTAATTATTTACAATTGGGCACTCCTCACCGATTTGGCTGAAAATTGAATATGTTGTACTCTTCGATACGTAGATTACATATTTGCGAATAAAAATTACCGATTTCTTTCTATTCTTAAAATATTAATGATTATATGCGCGAAAATGCACTATTCTTTACAGGCAGTCTATGAAATATTCTTCTCCTTATCGAATTTCATGCATTATCATTATACACTGCTCAAAACGGACATGGCATAGAAAAATTTTGTTGAAAAATAGGGCAAATTGGATTGACGATAACTTGGTCAAAATTAATCAAAAAATTACGATTTTTTTTAAAATTGAATATAGAAGGATATGAATTTTATAGTCAAACTGAAGGACTGTTAGCTGGAGCTAGGTAGATCTGCATGGGTGTTGCGGCACATATGCTGTGTACAACCTGTACCCGGCCACATTCTGGGATTTCAAATTCTTTGCACACTGCTCAAAACAGACATGGCATAGAAAAATTTTGTTGAAAAATAGGACAAATTGGATTGACGATAACTTGGTCAAAATTAATCAAAAAATTACGTGTGCAGTAACGTATGTGCAAAATCCGACCGACAACCTCCCCGTGGTGCACATTGGGTAATACCGATGCCGGCGGTACTGTAGCAACGAAAATGGACGGGTTGCTTTAAAACACGATAACTTTGGAACGAAAAATCGTAGCGACTTGAATTTTTTTTGTTTTAAAGAGGAAGATTCCGCCTTCCTTTTGCCGGTTTTGGAATTATCGGGAAAAATTTTGCTGGGTCCGTAGGCTTTGTTGAATTTTGCAAATTTCGACATGTTAAACATGACCTCAGTTTTAAGAGTTTGTAGCAGCAGGCGTGCATCGAATTTAAATTTCAAATACAGGAATCGAAAGTAGAGACTTCAGGCTTCAATTTAAAAAAAAATCGTAATTTTTTGATTAATTTTGACCAAGTTATCGTCAATCCAATTTGTCCTATTTTTCAACAAAATTTTTCTATGCCATGTCTGTTTTGAGCAGTGTATTATACGTTAGCGCCCCCTTCTCCTCATCTGGCACTGACCTGACCTATGACTGTAGAGCCTAATGACACTCAATACGTTTTATAGTCACCAGTCAGGTCAGTGCCAGATGAGAGGAAGGGGGCGCAACTGTAAAACGTGATAAGCCTCATTATGCTTTACAGTCACAGGTCAGGTCAGTGCCAGATGAGCTGAAGGGGACGCTAACGTATAATATAATGATAATGCATGAAATTCGATAAGAAGAACAGTATTTCATAGAGTGCCTGTAAAGAGTAGTGTATTTTCGCGCATATAATCATTAATATTTTAAGAATAGAAAGAGATCGGTAATTTTTATTCGCAAATATGTAATCTACGCATCGAGCTCTATAACATATTTAATTTACAGCCTAATCGGCAAAGCGCTACCTATTGTTATATAATTAGTTAACACAATTATTGATATCTCAAGAACGGAAAGAGAGCGACAATTTTTGCTTGCAGATCTGTCATCTACGCATTCAACTCTACCACATATTCAAGTTTCAGCCAAATCGGTGAGGAGTGCCCAATTGTAAATAATTACCTTTTCTCCGATAGAAATGACACCAAACAAGACATAATGCGGTACATATTTGATGTAGTTACAGCAGTTTTAAAACTAATCGTGTCTCACTGAACACACGAGCCGGCGCTCCTCTTCTTTCTCTTGGGTCATCCTTCTCTCGCTCAGACACCGACCGGGCACAGCCGATGTCTTCGCCTCGACGATAGTTGCAGGCGAGAGCAACTTGCCTGAGCGAGAGAAGGACGACCAGAGAGACAGAAGAGGACCGCGCTACCGACCTGGCACAGCCAAAAACTTTATCTTTTAAGACTGCCATAACTTAATCAAATATGTACCGAACTATGTCTTGTTTGGTATGGTTTTCATCAGACAAAGCTGCGCCGTGCAATGATATAATTTTTATGTAAAACATATTATAAATAAAAAACTTTTATATTTGCGTATGTGTTGATGACTCAGCGACAGTGACCGTTCTCGAGCTCCTGTACTTACACAAACAGATGCCGCGAGCGATTACGAGCGATCGGGTCTCGGCCTCGACACGAGTCAGGGTAACAGCTGCTTGGTGGAGGGGATGATTCTGTTGCAACTATCGTAGAGATGATTTCTTGCAACTATTAAAGTTATACAGTATTTGCAGATTGGAGTAGGCATGTGCAGGAAAGTATGCTCCCGACTAGTAATGCCCTAGTGATAGGACATAGTGATTTCCTAGCGACGAGTGCGTGCAGGGTGTTTTTGTGGGAAAAAGAAATACCATCTATCTTTTGTGGGAAGGTATAGCGAGAAGAGGTGCGCGGTATTTCGGAGAAGATGTGGGCGGTCGGCGGGGGCGGGTGGGGGAAGGATCTATAGGTGTCAGTGATTTCAATTTTGCTGCCAAGTACTTTTAAAGCGGGATATCAATTTTTCTCGAACATTTCCACCCTACTATGATGAATTTCGAAGCCATAGTGCTGGCGGCATGCCAGATTTGCATGGCTACAGAATTATTTTGTGCGTTTTACTTACAGCACACGCCAACTGCTTATACAAGTGTACATGTACATCAATACCACAATACTTAAAGTAATAGATTGCTAAATGCATGTTCAAGAAGAAATAATGGTGAACGCTTGTCAGACAAGGCGATTTGTTCTCTCTTAGGAGGTGCTACTCAGAAACATCTTCAAGCTATTTCATTAGTATTATCAGAAGCTCTCTCTTTTTACAATCTTACATTCTAAACTTTCAGCAGCGTCAACTTAAAAGAACCCCGTGACAGTCCATGTTTGAGAAATTGCATGCACCCAGACGTGAGGAGAGTTTTGTGGGTTCGTGGAGATGAACTTGAAATGTGACAGAGCACTGAGTAAAGAACGTTAACAATTTATTGAGCTGAGCAGTAACAATGAGAAACGAACAGTACCTGTGAGTAGCACGTGGGTGTCGATCCACGTGCACGGTGCGCGTGAGGCGTAAATTCACGCACGATGAGCACTACACTTAAACTAGTTGAGCACACGAGTGGAGCACTAAAGAGTTAATCGATGAGACACGAAACTGTAGAGCACTGAGTCGTTGAGAAGTCCGAGAAGCACAAGTCGTTCTAGAAAATCGCGTGTTACTGCTGTGAAAGCCGAAACATAAGTGCCGTAATGGCCGCCAATGTACGACCACGCTGCGAGAAGCCGATGACGCGCATGCATCACGAGCTGCTCTTTGATCTGGCCATCGGTCCTTGATCGATGGCGCCGCGCGAGTCGTCCTTATAAACTAGTTAACCTAATCTAAAGGTAAAATAGGGTTATCGCTAGCGCAATCCGCAACATTCTCCCCCCATCAGCCGTCAGGATGATTCATCTTTGGTGTCTATTTTTAGAAATTTTATTAATGTCTCGTATTTTTCTGTCGTTCTTTCTATGCATATTCTGGTCACGTAGAGATGTTTACGGAACATTTCGGCGGAGCGTATTTCATTTTTACTATGTGCCGGCATCATTGAAGTAACTGTATCTTTATACTGCATAGGTAGAATCATTCACATCGGATACTCGATGAATTATTTGGATATTAGTATAATGCCTGGTTCTAGGCATCCTGTGCATTATTTGAGGGTTAACGATCTAGTGGAACTGCTTAGGCAGCACCGATGGCGATAGCGCTGTATCGCGAGCTCGTGAGACGGTGCCACTCCCTGGACGAATCAATCCGCGCGATCAATGATCGATCCATCGGCGCGGCGCGGATTGTATGCGTTCCGCGTGTGGCGCTAATCACCGGCTTGCGCGACGATTTTCTTGGCGACAACGCCCGGTTTTCAAAATTGGACCAGATAACGCTCAACCACCGAAGCACGCGCTTCGAGCGGTTTCGTCAAGTAGTGAGTCCTCGAGTAAAAGCGACGAAATAAAGGACACCGACTAAACCACGGCTTTTGCGTCACCTCGCTACCGTATCACTGAGTCCACATCCCCGAGCTTTACCGGTCCTTAACCGATCCACCCAGCCAGACGAGAGCACCCCTCGATCTCTCTCTCGGCCACCGAAAACCTCGATCAGGAGTGATTCGGCACAGGAAGTTTTTGGAGTAGGTTTTCTTTGCCCTCCATTTTCGCTTATGCATTCTGCCTCAACCATCTTACGCAAAATTTAATCAACTCTACTAATAGTGTATTCGACAGCTCGTGAGTATTCGTATACTTCGATTGACTAAAGAATTGTCAGTGGTTTTGAAAATCGGTATTCTTACAGATCCGATACTATTTGGTATGAGATGCCCATATCAGCGCAAAAGTTTCTCTTTATTATCAGATTGAGAGGTATGAAAACCATAAACATAACATTGGTGGTATATTCGTCCCATCGATAGAAGGTTTTCCGTCTGTAAAGTTCCTCGTTTTTTAATTTGGATTTTTCTATAGAATATCTTAAATATTCTAGATGGTTCGTTTAGCACTATCCTACTTCATGTCCCTGGAATCTTTCCAATGAGGCCCATAGTGTCAACGTAACTATGTCAATCTTGCAAGATGACAAAAATGCCTACACCTGAGCGTAGTAATTTATCCCCGAGGAGTGCGGAAGCGAAGGATGTAACATGCACAACTCTACATAGTAAATCATGCATTAAAATTCATTAAACGTTGCAATCAAAAAGTGATCTGATACTTGTAACATTACTTACGCCTTCATTGCACTCCGTCGACATACACTGTTTTTTCAAAAGAACAAAATACACTAAATTGCAAGCTTACCACTATCGCTAAATAGCCACAAGTAGAATATGTAGAACAAGGAGAATGCATTAGTTACTTGGCTCTGCTGATTTAGCCGAGTAAGAATCCACTTTGTTTTACCTGTTCTCTAGGCGACTAGCAGTGCACTCAAGTTCCAGGTTCCCGTGTCACACGCAAGGGTCTTAAGTAAAACAAATTGTAATACTAAATTTACTTGAAGCAATACAATCTATTCGAAAATGATACCCGTCGGAGTATGTAGAATTTCAGAGAGATACAATTGTCGGCTCCCTCGGTGTGTTCGTCGACTTTCCATATTATTATGTTATAAGTTATTCATCGGCGCGTGATCACGGAGGGGGAAAAAAGAGTTCTCCTCAAGTTGTTCGATCAAACGCTCCGGAACCGTGACGAGAGATGGATGCGACAAGAGAGCAACACTATCGGATGAACAAGCGCTTTCTGACGGTCATTGGTCTTTGGCCTTATGAAAATAAGAACAAGAAGCTTGTGAAAAATGTGATAGTCGCTTTCTTCATGGCAATGAGTATATTCTTTCAAGTAACAACGTTTATACATATCTTTTTTTCTCCCTACACCACTACTGCATTTATTTATGCACTTATGCACACACTTCGATAATTGCAAGTTTTTTTCTGGAGTTTTGCATAGTAACAGTTGTTTGGCTTGGTGATTGCGTTCAACTGATTTTTAAGGCAGAAGAAATACGTAGAATTATTCTAATTTTTGCGGAATCCAAATTTCCGAAAAGCAACTCGGGACTTTCATTTTGCAGTTAACGACTTTTATAACAGTAGAGTACACTGGCGAACTATTTTTCAAGATTCTGTCCCCCCTTTGCGTTTGCCTCGGCTCTATTTTGAAGTACTTCACTTGCTGGGGCCAGACAAAAACCGTGAGGGAAAAATCAACTGACTTTAACGTGAAACTAATACCAATTACATTTTGTCTACCAGTTCATACGTACAGGTGGAGCAGGTGCTGGAACGAATAAAGCTTGACTGGCTGAATATCGAAAACAAAGATGAATTTTGCATATTCACGAAACACGCTCGTAAAGGAGTACACCTTGCGAAAATTTTCGCATGTATGAGATTTTTTTTCAAGATGAGTACTAACCCTAAACCCTAGCGATTCATTAATAGAAGGGTCTTTGTTATTGTAGCATCGATTTATCCAGCAGCTATTGTTCTGTCAATTTCATTGTTTTCCTCGGGAATTCTTGACATTGTCGTACCATTAAACCAATCCCGGCCACACACGTTTCCATTTCTTTTTGAGAGCTTTTTCGACGTGCAACAATACTTCATCCATGTTGCAGTGATATTCCAAATAATAATTGCTGCTGTCAGCACTACTTTCGTAGCTACAGAGGTTCTGCTCATTATGTATTTGCAGCATGCTAGTTCATTGTTTGAGATTGCCAGGTATCAAACAAATCATGTGTACGTTAAATGTTCATTGAACAAAGAAACCTGATGGAGATATATAATCTTATCAACACCGTTTTGCAGTTATCATATTAAAAAAGTTTGTTCTAACAAATTCATAACGACACTTGATTCTGAAGAAGTCATATTTGCAAAGCTTCTTCGGGCAATCTACATGCACAAAAAAGCATTGCAGTTAGTATTTACTATTTTGCATTCTAATTTCCCCCATTTGTTCATAAAAATCTTTTTGGTCGATCACCTTGTTCGTAGCTTTGCGGAGTTCTTGAAACGGAACTTCATGCTATCGTATTTCTTCTTGATTTGGCTGGGAGTCATATCGTTGAGCACAAATTTATTTCGCGTAAGTAACAAATATACTTTAAGTTTACTGCAATTGACTGCGCGTTTTCGCGAATGAGGTGTCTCGTTTCTTGTAGTTAGCACAAGCAATTCAATCATTGCGAGATACGACCGGAGCATTTATTGCCGGATTCTTAACAATTGCAATACTGTTATACATGTTTCACGTACACTATATCATGCAAGAAGTGACTAACCAGAGCACCCATATTTTTTCTGACACGTGAGTGATGATAAGTAACAGCCTATCATTGACTAAACTTTACGTTCAGACAATACATGTATTTGTCAACAGCGTAATTTCACTTTCTGCTGTAATAATAAATCTTGCAGCTACGATACAGAATGGTACGCAATGCCGGTATCCATACAGAAGATATTAATGTTCACTATGCTGAAAAGTGTATCTGAATTTAAATTCGATATATTTGGTTTGTGCAAGATGGACATTGAAAACTTCGCGGCGGTATGAAATCTTACAATTAGTTAAATCGTATTTATCATTAGTTTTACGTAAAATCGAAACTCAAATGTTTTCCAGATTTCCCGACTATCTTTCTCTTACTTTATGATGCTGTATTCCCAACAGTAGCGTAGGCGGGCACTACGGTATTCCAGTAAATAAAATCCTAGTGCCACAAGGGTTTAGTTCTCCACAGAATATTATTAATTACGCTGTACTAAGTAACAAAAAAGTTTTCCACGCATGAGTTGAATAGTTACATCTACTTCATTAAATCTATCATGCTACTTCTTGCAATCTCTATTAAACCCAGTCCATTTCAGTTTTAGAATATAAGGCTTTTTACAGGAAGTAGAAGAGTTTCATCCTTAATGACAATAAGGTGTCGAGGTGGGTTAATTTGTCCATTCTTCTAATATTAAAAATTACATGCACAGAGTGATCAATCTTGAAAATAAACTTGAACTTGCTTCAAAGAGAAGATGAACTCCCTGTTATCGTTTACCTTCCCCGATTCAATTTAATTTTAGCAGATTCAGCGTAGCGCACGGTATGATTTGAATTTAATGGCAATTAGTAATGTTAATGTGCGGATTGTTTGTCACTGAAGTGCCGTCGTCATCCAGTTTTAATGACCGCGTGATACAAAGGTAAATGGTAACGACCTCGCGTTATTTCGTACTCCATTGAAAAATCTTACTCGCAACTGTGCACCCTGTGAGTATTTAAAATACTACTGCTTTTAATTAATTATCCTGACACACAGGATTTGCACAATATAAATGACTAGTGTAAATATGACAAACTTACCATGTGGAGCAACGCATGTCGACGATATAATGACTATTGTTACCACAACTGATAATTTACTCAAATGTGATTTAATGAACCAATTAAATGTTACACATCATGCGCGACATATGTAAACATTTGACAATCCATTGTGGGAAAATAACGCAATTGAAATTCATATATTAAAAACTGATACATATGTTATAGTAATTTTAATTTAGCAGGTGAAGTTTGCACTAATAAATAAAGTATACTTGAAGGATCTGGTGAAAGTTACTTTCGTCAAGTTTTGTTGTTAGACTATCACTAGATCACCCGGCGACCATGGCTTCCTGAAAGAGTGTAAACCACAATGTATTACTCGTATCTACTACCCCTGTAAAGTAAGAAAGAAACTTTCCCCTCGAGACAGTAAGATTTAAGTTATTCAACAGCTACTATCTACAAAATGTTTCGCTATATGATTGTAACGGACGCTACGCCACTGGACCCAAAACGCTGACACTGCTCTCCCTACTCCGATGCAACACCTTACGACGCTGGACCCACGACGACGACTAGAGACTTACGGACGAACTCTCGAATAGTACAGACCCATTAGACTGACCCGGACTAATATCTATACCGAATAGACCTTCTTACCGCAAACAATGTAATCATTTAATTTCACCCGGAACCTCGGCCGTCCTCGACATTACATGGTGTCAGAAGTGGTCCCTCGACATTACATGGTGTCAGAAGTGGCCCCCTGACAAAATAAGGGAAAAAGACGAACACAGCCACGCAATACTTACAGCAAAGACGAACACAGCTACGCAACATTTCAACAACAGACAACATAACTGGTGTCAGAACAAGCTAGTGAAGGAAAGATAACACGACACACAGAACAGCACCGACAGATGACAATACATACCTAGACAGCAACAGTACCGTAAGTCACATAAAACATAAATTAACAAAACTAACTCACACGAACCATTGCTAACGAAACACTGCTTTTAACACACCGCACTCTCTGACTTATTAAAATTTTACCTGTGAAAAAAAAAAAAAAAAAATCACCGCGAAACCCAAGAACGAGATTAGGATGGAAAAAGAACGTCTACATTTTACATTTCTTTATCGCAAAATAATGTAAATAATAACGAAACAGTTGATATGACGACCAATATTGTAACCTGTAAAGATGCTAAGATCACAAAATTTCACACAAAAAGCCAGCGTTTCGGTCAAAACAAGGGTAAAACAGAATTTCGAGATCTACGTTTTACCTCCCAGTACCGCGACCGTAAACTACTGTTAAATTCGAAAACCAGGAAACCGAAATAATGACGACACATACTGTAACTTTTGAGGATGTATTCATAAACATTCCGACGTTCGACGGGAAGAATATACCAACCGACAGATTTGTACGAGCATGTAAACGCGCGGAGGGAATTTTAAACGAGACAGACCGACAGAAGTTTTTCCAAATGATGCCCTTTAAATTAGCAGGCGCGGCCCTCGATATAGTAGACGCGAAAAAATATAATTCTCTGAGTGAAATATTAAAAGACCTAAAGACAACGTTTACGGAACAGGCAGAATTAGGAGACCTTGAGGCTGAACTGAAATCGACACCACAGAGATACAACGAGACAGTATTAGAATACGCGAGTAGACTACGTAGAATAAAAATTAGGATAGACGAGCGAATACAGGCAGTGTACAATTCAGTACAACACGCAGCATACTTAGACGGCAGACTGAAAGAAATAGAATTAACAACAACTAAGGCGTTTATTAAAGGTTTATGCGATGAATTTGGGACATATTTTTTACACAAGGATTTCAAATCATTCGAAGAAGCGGTAAAGCGGGTAAAAGACATAGAGGACGAAATTAATAGGAAAAGGAAATTAGCAATAATTCGAAAATCAGAGCAAGTAGATTCAATAAACAGCGCCCATGTAAAATTCGCGGATATAGTAACGACAAATGATGTAAAATATTGTAAAGTTTGTAAAAAATTAACGCATAATACGGACGAGTGTACGGTGTTAGACAGGATGTTAGAGGACAAAAACCCTGACGGTAACAGTACCCGATACGAAGAAAGACGCGGACCACAGCAGCACGGATATTACGATAAGAGTTCTCACGACACAGAATCACCTTTTTGGAACGGAAACAGAATACGCTATAGTAGACAAAATTCGAGTAGACCAGATATAGATTTTAGACGAGACGCGCAAGACCGCTACAGAGACAATTCATATGACAGAAGCTACGATAGACAAAATAATTATTCACACGATAAACATTATTCGAATAAATTAAAAGACAATTCAGGCAGTAGGGAATACAACAAATATAGGGACAATTCACGCGATCGAGAATACAGTGGATATAGAGGCAGTTCATATAGTAAATATAGGAATAATTCACCCGACAAAGGTAGAAGCGATTCGAGAGATAGCAACAATAGATACAGAGACAATTCACAAGACAGACACAGACACGAGATGAAGCATAGACATAGGGATTATTCACAAAATAGAGACTACAACAGATATAGAAATAATTCACAGGACAAGAATGCACGCGAATCAAGAGGACGATACAGGGAAAATTCATCAGAAGCAGACAGACGCGACTTGAGAAGCAGGGATAGAGGATGCACAAATTCGGGGAATAAATATGACAATAGGACTAATTCAAGTGATAAGGCAAAAAGTGATAGTAAAGATAGGCTAGTAAGATGGAGTGATATACGAGAAATAAAAGAAACAATCTCACAGCTGCTAAAATACTCCGAAAGCACTTCAAGGAACAAACATGACACGAAATGCGAACTAACCGAATCCGATGGAAATTTTGAATTAGACAGAGACATCACACGACTTTACCGATTAGGAGAACCGACGACGCAAGAATCACTCGAAAATATGCAAGAACCGAGAACTGAACCGATAAGAATTAGATACGGATTTTCAGAAAACCATGTACCACCAACAATTATATTAGAATCGCCGAACATTAAAACAAGACAAGCGAGACTATTTATTGATAAGAACGCAAGTGTAAATCTGATAAAAAGAAGTAAAATAGCGAACAACACAGTTATATATAAAACGATCACACATCAGCTTGTAGGCATTACAAACGATAAAGTAAGAACACAGGGTATGTGCATGTTACAATTCAAAAATTACGACATTGAATTCCATACTGTTCCTGATTCCTTTCCCATACCAGAAGACGGACTCTTAGGCGACCCATTTTTCAAGAAGACGAAAAGCAACATTTTATATTCACAAGGGCTTGTTACATTTGGCATATACAAAATACACTTTAACACACCCGAAACACTGATAGTACCTCCCAACACCACAATACAGACATAAAACAATACCTACACGAAACCGAAATTTACAAGCAGACACAAAACCTTTCGGACAACAATTTAGCACCTTCAATTCCCACTTACAGTTCCTCAGTATGGAAAGATTCTATAAAATCGGATATTAGTGGCAAAGAACGAATGATAATGGTAGACTATACGAAAGTAATTGAAAGAAACCCTGGCGTAACATTCACACACCCAAGAGATAAACCGATAAATATAATTCCTAAGAGATTAAGATCAAGCGACACACATGACTACATACAGGACGATAAAAAGCAAAAATTATATCATCAACATAACATAAGACAGAACAGTACCGCAGATGAAAATACGGAAAATCGAGAGTGGAAAACGCGAGTATATCAAGAGTCAAATAACACCAATTACGAAAGCGAAATAGAAAGTAGCGATGAAGAAGAAGACATGTATTGGACAACAGATGACGAATCAGCAACTTCGAATAAGGACACCGATACGGAATCAGAAGATGAAATAACCGAAGAAGAAGGAAACTATGAGAAAATAAATATCGACAACCAGGCAAGTAATATGGACTGCGACACAGATATGGAAGATGTAATAATTGAGGTAGAAGAAAACAATAACGAAAATAGTAACGACGAAATGGCACATAGAAATCAGGACTTCGATACTGATACAATGCAAGAAAAAGAAGAAGATAATGAAGAGCATAGAATAATAATGAAAATAAAATTAAGAAGAAATGCAGATATTAAGCAAAGTACGAATGAAGACGATATAATAAAAGGAAAAGAGAAAAATGCATTGAAAGAAGTGAACCTGGCAAGCGGATCAGATCCTATAGCGAGAAAAAGCGACCGTCGGCTAACAGACGAAGTATCAAATCGCATAGAGACAGAAGATCGACAGCTCCTAGAAGAATCACAGAAAGAAAATGCTGAAATAAAAAGTAAAACGACGATAAGGCAAACGGAACAAGGACCAACGAGTATAATTCGAAAAAGTGATACAGAGCAACTAACAGAAGCACCACCAGAACCGAATTTTAGATCACCAACGCTCAACGTGAAGAATATTAACATTGTAAGAGAAAGTTACGACCAAACGGACATAGCAATGAAATCAGACATCGAACCAACTTTTCGTTCTCCAACAAAGACACAACAAGATACAGGACAAATCAAAATTATTGTTGAAAAACTAAGCATAACCACCGCAAATCAGACGAAGACGATAAATGACCATGATACACAGACCGATGACGAAGCATACTACACACCGACTTACCACCGAAAACAGCTGACTCCATCTCACACTCAACGGACGATAGGAAACATAATAAACTGTCAGACAAATACACGTAGTGCGGCTAGCGCAGCGTAAATAATTATAGCAATTTGATAACACCAATAATAGCAATTAATACAATACTGGGAAAATTATCATTTTGCGGAAAAGAATAGATAACATGTAGATTATTTCATTTTAAATAGCAAAATTGAACGACAACTAATTGAGCTTACGAGCGAATTCGACATATCTCAGAGAGTCATAGAATTAACACCCATAACATACAGCAACGCATTCTAACGCACAAAAAAAAAATAATAATCCTTAGTAGAAAATCCCGGCAACTAACCCGTTTATCTAATTAACAAGACTAACAGATTGACGACAAAATACTGTTGACAAAATGACTAGACCACAATAAACCAAATAAGGAATTTAAACTAATCCAAAAAGCAAAAGGCAATAAGACATTACAGGTTACACAGGCATACAGAGGGAGTATAGACGGACAATACCAAGAAGAGAGAAAAAGACATACAGTAACACAAACAAAGACAAAATAAGTATATAAATCGCAAAACCAGAGACAAGGTAACCAACCAGAATAATTCAAAAGTAACAAGAGGTAACAAAAAAAAACACATCCAAAAAAAAAAACAAAAAAAACGAATTGAGGTAGTAATACTATTACTACCTGAGACATCAGAAACTAATAGATATTTATTTTGACAGACAAACAATGACATAAAGTAACGGACGCTACTGACCAATGACCATATGAACGAAAATTGATGCAGGAGCATCAAAATCAAAAGCGGGGGAGTGTAACGGACGCTACGCCACTAGACCCAAAACGCTGACACTGCTCTCCCTACTCCGATGCAACACCTTACGACGCTGGACCCACGACGACGACTAGAGACTTACGGACGAACTCTCGAATAGTACAGACCCATTAGACTGACCCGGACTAATATCTATACCGAATAGACCTTCTTACCGCAAACAATGTAATCATTTAATTTCACCCGGAACCTCGGCCGTCCTCGACATTACATGATTTGACTAATCAACTATCCGATATTATTGCCCAGTTCGCGTAAATTGCCTGCCACTTTACTCTCGAATGTCATTGCACAGAAACTAGAGAGACTAACTTGATGATAACTAAGTTGATATTTGCTTATTCGATAATTTATCGTGAAGAGAACAGCGCTCACAGTAAGAGATGGGTTTTGTTGGAAATCGGTATACAAAGCTGTATGAAATACTCTTATCTTCAACCGGTTTGTGGCCTTTCAATAATACAAACCTAGCAGTTTTACAACGGATTTTTACAATCATGATCTTTATACCAGGCAGCCTTCTGCCGGTACTGTGAATAATACAAACTGAAACTTAAAAAAAATTTTATGTATCATATTTAATCTGCTTCTTCTAAATAGCATGTATTACAGTTGATCCCTCTTGTAGTGTCCAACTACAATCTACCTTTCTTCTTACGGATCTTTTCCTACATGGCAATCTGTAACTCGTTTGTCGTCAAGTACATTGCGTTTAATTTGATTCTGAAGTATGGTATCGAGTATGGTCGAAATTGCTTTTCGCTTCACGTTTTTCGTGGTTTCAACTTCTCAGCGTTTATGCAAGAAATCATTTGCTAACTGTAGGTGCGAAATCTACTTGAGCAATTTGAAGCAGATTGAAATTCAGTAACGAATATCGAAGAAATTAAAATTCTAGAGAAATATGCTACAGATGGTGCGAATAGAATGTAAATGTTTGCTGGTAAGAAATAACAACGTTTAATGTTGTACATTGTATATGGGAAGTTTTCTTACCCTGCTATTACTATACAGGGTGAATCAGTGACCTTGCACCAAACTGAAACCACGTATTTTGGAGGTCAATAGAAGCC
Organism: Trypoxylon attenuatum; assembly: GCA_963989405.1. NCBI lineage: Eukaryota > Metazoa > Arthropoda > Insecta > Hymenoptera > Crabronidae > Trypoxylon > Trypoxylon attenuatum. Next base: position 620,815 of record OZ022494.1, on the reverse strand, counting down.
TAAAAGTCCAGGAACACAAGGTTGAAATCTCAAGCCTTTCCGAGTTACAGGGGGTTGAAATTTCAAGTTTTAAAAAGTCATATCTTCCGACGGGATAATGGTAGAGTCACGGGTTTTTCTCTAGAATGTGTGGGAGGGTCCGAGGTACCTGGAAAAAAATAGAAACGATGTAAAAATTATTATTAGGCCACATTATTGTTGATTTTCTTGCACTTTCTCCATGAACCGGCAACATTTTCAGGTACGAAAAAATCACAGTCATTCTGTGATGCACCCAAGAAAATATCGCGTTATAAAAAGTTTAAAATTTGAATAAATGTGGTCAGGATAAATTAGTGAAAGTTTTTCGCTAGAGATTCTCAATCCCAGGTTTATGGCAACATTGTAGAGTTCATCAACCTGACCCTTTTTTCTCTCTCTCACTCTCACTCAGTCTCTCTCTCGCACTGCGGTGTTCGGTAGCAGGCCCTCGAGATAAGCTGGGCCGAACTGACTTACGCTAACCGAGACCCGCCGACTTCGAGCCTTCTACCGATGCAGTGACACATGCAGCCATAAACCCGGGATTGAGAATCGCTAGCAAAAGACTTTCAATAATTTATCCTGGCGACATTTATTAAAATTGTAAACTTTTTATAACACGATATTTTCTTGGGTGCATCACAGAATGACTGTGATTTTTTTCGTACCTGAAAATGTTGCCGCTTCACCGAGAAACTGCAAGAAAATTAATAATAATGCGACTTAATAATAATTTTTACATGGTTTCTATTTTCTTCCACATAGCTCCCGCCCTCCTACACATCCTGGAAAAAGACCCGTGACGCTAGCATTATCCCGTCGGAAGATATGATTTTTTAAAACTTGAAACTTCAACCCCCTGTATCTCGTAAAGGGTTGAGATTTCAACTTATTGTTCCCGAACATATAGGTTTCTATTGACCCCCAGAATACGTGATTTGATTTATTGCACCCATTACTGACTCACCCTGTATATTCCGTCCAGTCAGCCAACTGACCCTGAAGGAATAATTCTAGCAGTACCTATATTATGTATGATGTACAAGCTAGTTTCAGCAATAAGTAAATACTTTAATTCTCTAATTTATCTGATAACGATTAATATCAGGAATTTATCATTACATTGACAACAATTGCTTCGTATGCAACAAAACCAGTGAACGCAAACAATTAGGACAGTGGTAAATGAAATTATAGCGGCCATTCTGGATAAATTAGTGAACATGCATGTACAATCGAAATTACATATCTGCAACTAAAGCATGTATTTGATAATATGGGAAAGATTATATCAATAATACGGTTATTATATCTATCTATAATTCATTATTAAAAGGTAACACACTTACGTAACTATTCTTCGGCAACGAATACATACTGAAACATATATTCCTTACCGTTCTGGAATAACTAATCCGAAATTACTATGAACAAGAATCAACAAGTGGCACAACATTCTAGCTCAAGTAAGTCGTATCATGATAGGTCTTCCAGTGTGACTAACCGCAAAGAAAATGTAGTAGAAAAATAGAGACGTGTCCGTACTGTATCGCCAGTAGTATAAATTTATTATTGATCATCCAATTACTCTCCCCTTTGGTTATGTCATTATACATAGGTATACTGCAGTCTGCAATTTTTCTTCATTATTCACTATTGCGCTAGGGTGACACCCATTTGGTGTTGCATTAAGTTATCCCACAAAAGCATTCAAAATGCAAAGATGTAGGCCAAGTAGAAAATACACTGCTCAAAACAGACATGGCATAGAAAAATTTTGTTGAAAAATAGGACAAATTGGATTGACGATAACTTGGTCAAAATTAATCAAAAAATTACGATTTTTTTTTAAATTGAAGCCTGAAGTCTACTTTCGATTCCTGTATTTGAAATTTAAATTCGATGCACGCCTGCTGCTACAAACTCTTAAAACTGAGGTCATGTTTAACATGTCGAAATTTGCAAAATTCAACAAAGCCTACGGACTCAGCAATATTTTTCTCGATAATTCCAAAACCGGCAAAAGGAAGGCGGAATCTTCCTCTTTAAAACAAAAAAAATTCAAGTCGCTACGATTTTTCGTTCCAAAGTTATCGTGTTTTAAAGCAACCCTTCCATTTTCGTTGCTACAGTACCGCCGGCATCGGTATTACCCAATGTGCACCACGGGGAGGTTGTCGGTCGGATTTTGCACATACGTTACTGCACACGTAATTTTTTGATTAATTTTGACCAAGTTATCGTCAATCCAATTTGTCCTATTTTTCAACAAAATTTTTCTATGCCATGTCTGTTTTGAGCAGTGTGCAAAGAATTTGAAATCCCAGAATGTGGCCGGGTACAGGTTGTACACAGCATATGTGCCGCAACACCCATGCAGATCTACCTAGCTCCAGCTAACAGTCCTTCAGTTTGACTATAAAATTCATATCCTTCAGTTCTTACTTTTATTTCTGTCGATTCATAGCGGGGTAGGACTTCAGACCACCTAAAAGAAGAACGTTTTTTTAACGTTGCATTCGTATACGAATTAATTCGCCAAAATGTTCACGTATGACATGCAAGAATTGGCAGATATCGTATACTTTTACGGTCTCGCAGACGGGAATAATTATCTAGCAGCACGGCTATGAAGGGAGAGGTTCCCGAACCAGAACACACTTGACACGAAAATATTTAGAGCAACTTATCAACGAAAATGGAGCTGTTCGTGCACGGAGGACTCCAAACGTGGAAGAGGCAGTCATGCGGTACGTGGAAAACCAACCCACGATCAGTATCAGAAGACTAGCTCGGGCCCTGCAACTATCGGCAGCCGGTGTGCACAGGGGGAGTGTCCACTTTGCGCACATGTGGATTTTCGGACACAGTGGAATTTGCCCACGTTGGAAGTTGGACACAGTGGAATCAGGATACGGTCGAACTTGCCCACACTGGAATCAGGACACATGGCAGTGGAAACTGCACACGTCATACATGTATTAGCATGACTGACTTGTGACTATAAAACACAATAAGTCTCATACTGCTTTACAGTCACAGGTCAGGCCAGTGCCAGATGATGGGAAGGGGGCGCAACTGTAAAACATGATAAGTCTCATTATGCTTTACAGTCACAGGTCAGGTCAGTGCCAGATGAGGAGAAGGGGGCGCAAATGTATAATTTACAAATAATGGCAAATAGGAATTATGCATGACTAGAGTTAAGGTGTGTACGCAGTACTCTGCAGCCGACTTGCACTTTTCGTGTGATAAAGGTCCACTGTGAACGCTACATACTGTGCGCAGTCCCCACATTTGATGTGTGCAACTTCCACTCTACACTATTTCGACTATGGGCAGTTTCCAGTGTGCGCTGGTTCCACGTGCGCAAGTTCCAAAAACGGCCCGTGTCTGAAGTGGAATGTGCTCAAAGGAGACTCAACCGTGCACAGGACATTGCGAGAAAACTGCATGCACCCGTACCACTTTAGGAGAGTTCAATCATTGCAGATGGGGACAATTTAGTGTGGGAGGCATTTTGCACATACTTTCTTCAAGAACACCTGTAAGATCCACTATTTTCACGGATGGTTTTGTTCACCGATGAAGCAGGGTTTACACGCGAAAGCCGCTAAGGTCACCCGACCTTTAACCCCTTAGACTTCTATTTTTGGGGACATTTAAAGTCAATGGTCTATACGAGTTCCTGCATGACGTGCAGATCTTGCGGCAGAAGATCATCGAATGCAGTAATATTATCAAGAACACGTCTGGCATTCTGAGGAGAGATCGCCAATCGCTGGAAGAGAGAGTGGATGTGTGCCCCGAATCGCACGGAGGACATTTCGAGCACATGCTCTAATAGTAGTTTTTATTTGTACAGTGTTTTAATATTTATAGTTTTCTGTTAATAGTTTCGTGTTCCTTATTTTTTATTATTTCATGTTAATATTCGTTTGTAAAGAGTTTTAATGGTTGTTATTTGCAATAAAATGGTCTTTGGTTTTTTGTTGTAATGTGTTGTTAATTGTTATTTCCTGTTAACTAGTTATACCATAATCCCGTGATTGTACTCAGCCACAGTTATATGACGGCATGTTACTTCAGCGGCGGTCAATGGCTCAAAGGCGTTACGCTTCTGTTCGCGTAAGACCGAAAGCGTGCACCTAAAAATCAATATTATCGATCCGCTACCTACCGCCATATGGACATCGTAAATTGTATTTTAGGCGACATGCTGTCATATGACTGGTTGAGTTTCACTGCAGCGTAATTTTTAATCATTTTTCATGCCAATATCACATCAGGTAACTAGGTTTTTTATGATTAGATATTTAGAGGGCAAATCAGCGAATGCACCTGATTTTTCTTTGGCCCGAAATGTTCGTCTTCATAGTGAAACTTGTGAAAATTGAATAATAATGCGACTTAACAATAATTTTTATATTGTTTATATTTTTTTTAAGATTCCTCCGGCCTTCTCACACGTTCCAGGAACAAAGCCGTGCATCTCCCATTATCCAGTCGGGAGATATGAATTTTTAAATGTTCAAGGTTCAGATGCTCATATCTCCGAAAGGGTTGAGATTCCGACATTTTGTCATTCAGCTATTCGGGTTACTTTGAGGCCTAGAATATGTGGGCGAACGATCTCCGTGGCTCCGATCTCAAGGCGTCGACGCTACTAGTATACTTTACGAGAATGAATTAGTTAGCGGGCCCTATCCGGATGGTAACTGACGATATTCTTGACACTCGCATTATCTAGGGAAAGAATGAGTGTTCCATTCAACTCTTTGATTTTTTTTGTGTCGATTGATAATTGTTAAAAATGACGAAAATAAAGACAAAGACACGAGAAGCGAGGTAGGAAAACTTTTGTTTACCGCCAGGCTCTTCGCTAGACGCACGACGTTATAACCGCGAAACGGAACGGTCGCGACGTTAGATCAGCGAAAGAGGCAGCGATCGAGAGGACGACGACCTGGCAAAACGAATAGCCGATAGTACAAACAGTTGCCCCCTCTCAACACCGCGAAGAGGAGGTCCCAAATGGATATAAAAGGACGAGCACCCACGAGCCGCGTATTGTAGAAATCTCTTCCAGGAAGTCCGCTACGCCGAAATTTGTCATCGATTCCGAATAATTCAGAAACCTTTTACCAAATTTCGATCAATTCGCGAGAAAGTGTTAGCCGTTTCGAAAGCGAAGCCGCGGATTCCGGACGAGAAAAAGTACTTGACTTGAGTCCACCTACGGGTAGGAATCAGCAATAGTCAAAACTGCGTAGACACCTCTGCTATCAGTAGGAAATACCCAGGAGCGCGGTAACCGGTAATAATTCGTGCGATTTCCACGACTGTCGGGTAGAGTAACTGCATCAAGTCTCGCAGTTCCTAGCACGTTAGCCTGGCGTATAAGCTGCGTGTGAACCGGCCTTAATCGCGTCCCACTTGGAATTCATTCGTTCGATAGGTCGGGAATTGACGTACCGTCTAATCGTTAATTAATCAACGAAGGGAGTAGGACTACGGCACTCTCCCCGGCGGAGTCTTACAAACTTTTCCATAAAACCATTAGAATAGACCAGACAATTCTATCTTTAACAAAACGAAGCCTGCTTAGAAGTAACGTCGAAGAGTTCAAGCGCCTAGCCAACACACAACAAAAACGAACGCACGTTTTCGTTACTGGAGCGCACCGCACTGAGACCTGAAGACTTAAGTGTTTGTGTTGACCAACTTCTTCTGTACTAATCCAATTAGTATATCGAATGCAATAATGCTGTTTGGGTTGGGAATAATCACGTTTCCTTAATTACCCGAATTTCCGCTCCCTTTAAAGCCGGCACAAGACACAAGACGACTTCCTTGTTAGATTAACGTAAAAAAAACAATAATAAACATCACGACAATCCGTGCAGCCGTTGCTAAGGTATAGATTTTATGCTCGAATTTTTCTGCCGGAAACGATCCTTTTTTCGCCCGAGTCTTCGCTTCTCGCTGCGCGAGCGCCGCGCCACCTCGCGGTCTGAAGGACGCAACCTACGAATACTGTACTAGGACGGGGTTCTCAATGGGTCCTACAGAGGTCTCAGGGGGCATCAACTGCTTCCGAATATAGCAAAGTAGAACCACGTGCTCTTCACGGGCCCAAAATCAAAAGATGCGGTAGCGTGTCGCGTCGACGCCGCTAGTATACTTTCGAGGATCTAGTTTTAGTTGTGACTGCTTTTTATTATTCTCGTGCGCATTTAATATGTAATGTGCATTAATTTGATTTAATGAACAATTCAATTATAAATTTCGCTTTCAATCCGATGACGAATTCGTATGGTTCTTCGGATAAACCCTTGTAATTTTCATGAATTTGCTAATACTGTTTACTATAAATTAAGTTGCAAAATTCAAATTTGTATTGTGTATTACTTACTCTATGTAAGTGTATTTTCTATTACTTAATCTATACCACCACATGTAACACGCTGTATCTAACTGTTTACGTCAGAATTAATTATTTTAGGACAAATTATTCTTACAAATGGCGCTCCAAATATACCGGTGCTGCCGATTGGCGCACATACTTGGTAAACATTAATTTCACTAGTTTTTTACGCTATAATACTATTTAAGATTTCGAAGCATTTCTCTGTGCTATATGTACTTGGCGCGTTTTTGCACGTTACATGTATGATGTAATATCATATTTTGGGATAAATATACCCGAAACTCGTGTACCGCCTTTATTACTGCTCAAATTTCGAGTTCGTAAGAATGGTAGTTCCGTTCGGCTTCCGACGTTCTTCAGCTCATAAAATAGGTTGGACTGAAATGTTTTACTCCATCGTCCGCTGCAACAACATTGCGCCATAGCCCTCCTTACTCGCGTCGGTATGTAGTGCGACGTGGCTTTCGCCGCCAGCCGTACTCCGGCCAACTACCGGCCACGTGCTATGAATTTTTCAGGCTTTGAGGTTCAGGTCCTGAGAGATTGTTCGGGGAAATTGGCCGCCAAGTGTGTCTCCGCACTAGAATTCATTCTTTCGAAATTCCCGACCTCGATGGTTTCCTCAGCCCCTTCTTTCCGTGGTCTTGGATCCCTCCCGGCAGCTCGGATGGAATTTTCCTCAGGGAGTAGGCCCGGGCGGAGCCCGGAGACACCCGAAGCCGCGTTCGCACGTACGGAATCGCGCTCAAGGAACTACTCGCCGGAAGTCAAGGTCCCAATAAAAATTTTATTAGAGGGGACCGAGTCCCATAAACAATGCTAACAAATGAGATAATAACCGGAAGACAGTAAAGGTGTTGTCACGTAGTGCACGTGACTCTAACACGGGAGGCCGGTGGCAACGGTTTTTCGCGGGAAAATATAGCGTCGCGGTCCACGCTCGAGTCACGCCACGGGATCGGGCCCGACAATCCCGGGTCGCTTCAGCGACCGATTCTCAATTAATGACACAATTACGTTTTGGGATGCGCTTTCCAATTTTTAGTCCTGAGACTAGACTGCCGAATTAACAAAATGCGTGGGGCCGCTAATAACAATAAATCGACCGGTTATCCCTGCCATAAATACGCTATATAAAATCTCGAGTAACAAATAAATTAGTAACAATTGGGGGAGATTTGCAGTCCCCAAGATGGCGGCCGCACGTTGCCCGTTGGGTTTATTCAAACGATCTACAATGAACAATGGCCCCCGGGACCTTCCCGTGCCGCCACGGAAAGGCGTGCTTCCGGCGGCTTTCCTCGGAGGAACCACGTGCGCTGCCCACTGGTCACGGGCCAGAAAACCCACCACGCGACCTCGGACACTAATTAAAAACCGCACGCACGTGGACCGGCTCACCTCCTACTGGCCATTCGTACACGGAAAGCACTCGCGTCTACCTACGACTTAATTAACGCTGAGTATTCCACCCCGCAAGAGAAAGAAAGCCTTTTACAAAAAAATACCACGTGCCCGAGATAGAGCAGAAAAGAGGAACTTACCGTTCCCGCCAGGGTCGTTTTACACCTTCACAAAATGACGGTTATTCGGCCACACTACCATCCCCATAATCTAATTCGCTTTCACTACTATTAACTCTACGCAATTCGCACAACAGAGAAAATACGTCCGCACTCTAACATAAAAGGCCCGAGAAGTAAGTGACGAACATGGCGACCCTAGCAGAAAGCTGCCGCTACGTGGGCGCTCCTTGCGGAAAATCAAGTAATCAATTAGGTCCTAGCGCGTACCCTAGATGGAGGCTCCGTATTGATTTTCGCAGCTCTCGATCCTTCAGCCGGCAGCGGCTTCGTCTACCTCCTCTGCACTCCTGGCCTTGATGTTCGGCTGGCGGCTCGCCGTCAGCGGTGCTTTCTCTCTCGTTGGTGCAGGTAATCGGGTCCGATTGGGTGATTAATCCGATCGGCCACGGCAGCCACACCTCCTGTAAAGCTCGCAAATCATCCAAACGATTAGGATTATTACTGTGGGTAACCCTAGCCTACCGTTACGGACCCGCGTCGTTGCGAACGTGCTCTTTGATCCTGGCAGGGTTACTTGTTCGTAACGCTGTGCCGAAACGCAAAGTTACAGTAGCTCTGTCTCAGCTGTGGGCTTGAAAATTCTCAACATCGGTTTAGCCGACACGCCGCTTTTAACATCTCGAATGCTCGTAAGTGTTCTCTGCCGAACACAACGGGCATAGCCGGTTAAGCATACAAAAATTGCCCCGTCGCCATTTGCGATGTTTTAAGGGGATGTCTGGTTCACCCAAAGATAACTTGTCTGTAATTTTTAATCGTCTTAATCAAACAGTATTCGAGTAAGAGAGTATTCTTTGAAAATACCTTAAAAAAACAGAACACAAGAACGAATTGAGCTACAGGGTTGAAAAAAGCGAAAATGTAGGGATTTCCTAGCGCAACTGTTACGTCCACGCAGACGTAACGACGGGAAAGGGGTTATTTTCCCTCTCTGAGAGTGAGAGGAAGGGAAAATTGTGAGGATAAATATGTAAACAAAATATATTTCCTTTCATTTAAATGGAGCGCGCTTTGCACGCTCAGCGCACGCCTAGGACAACTGCGCCTATTGGGAGAGGATAGTAGTCATAGACAGATAGAGAACATGTGTGCAGAGAAGATAAACAAAAATTTAAGATATCCAACAACCACCACCAAGTAGAATAAATAGTTTAGAATAATAGTAGAGCAATAGTCATTAATTGGCGTTTCTTGTTTTACAAGTGAGAGCGCAAACCATGTAAATAGTGTACGTAATGTAACTAATAAGCAGGAAATAAAACATAACCTTGTTTTACAGGAAACCAAATCCGTCTATTGTTCGGTAGTTCACACGCGGTGGAATTGATTGACTGATTGAGTCTTTCTTGAGCCTCGAAGGCCTCATCGGGTACAGGCCAAAGCAGATAAATGACCATCGACGGAATCCCGACCCTGACGACGAATGTAGGCTCCCGGTTCAATGTCAAGTCCGTGTGAATAAGCGCGCGGTTACTGTAGGGTAGTACAGCGGCGAACGGCCCGGTGATTGACTGGTAGCGAGACCTGAATAGCGAGCGGTCCGGTTATTGGCCGGTGACGACACGCAACGCGCGAGCGGCTCTATGATTGGTCGATTACGATATTTCGAATTCTGCATTGTTCTCGGGCGTAAATCGACGGCTAGTGTCGACGGCCGTATTGTTTGATATTCCGAGTTCCTTCAACTATTATAATAAACTATTTAGCTCGTACTTTTTCTGTCGTTACGTCTATTGCAGTATTATTTTCCTATGTTGTTGTGCCTGTATGGGTTTCACCGGATTCGACGGTACTCGGCCGTTCCCACCGTACTTGCACGGTCGAGTTGTCCTGCGTTTCCTCTCGGGCAGCGCGCGAATCCGAAAAAACACCTGAGCTAGCCGCGTCGGGCGATTCGAGCCAAGTTTCTTTCCGCGATTCGTGCCAGCATTCGATCTCGTGTTTCTAACTAGAGATGTTGGTCCTCTCGGAGGCCTGGCGCCCAATTCCGAGGTCGGCGAGTCGCGGGGAATCACAAAGGAGGGTGTCTATGGTGCTTTTGCGAGCGATTCCGGCCGCGTGGGCGGGTACGGCCGGCAGCGCGAGCTGATCGTCGTCGCAATATATTGATATTTTACACTACTACTATCTAATCGTTAGTGAATTGGAAACGCAAATGTGGCACCACGCCGAGCGGTATTTTGGAACAGGGTTATGCATTGTCAATTTCATTAGTCCTGGAATTACTGAAAAATACATAATACCGCGTGGACTTCTATACTGCCCAAATAAGATTAATAATTACATGAGTAATATTGTAATTATTTAATTAAATACTTTTTCCGAAAATTAATTTGTAATGCACACAAATAATTAGAAAATAACTCAAGTATTTAATAATTGTGTTATAGAAATATCTGAATACTTAAGTAATTTTGTAATCCAATTACCGATCCAAGCCGGATCCAAGCGGACACGCGCGGAATCGAGCGAAATGGAACGGACTCGAGCAGAATCGAGCGGAGTGGAGCGGCCTCGAGCAGATTCGAGCGGAATGGAGCGGACTCGAGCAGATTCGAGCGGAATTGAGCGGACTCGAGCAGGATCGAAAATACCGTAGGTCATGAAGACTATACTTAGCAGACTGGCTAACTGAGAGACTGACTAACTGACAGACTGTGACTAACTGACAGACTGACCAACTAACAGAATGACTAATTGACACACTGACTAACTAACTAACTGAGTTGTTACAGATTAGTTGTCAGTGGCAGTCTTTTCGCATGGAGGTTTAAAAGATGTTCGTCCAAAGAAAGTTCTGGGATACGCGGCATGGGGTCAAACACAGCCTCTTTATAGTAAGCATTAAGGCCTGCCCCACCCCGTGGCCAGATCCTTCAGCAAACAAATCCAAGTTCGGCAACACAGCCTCCGGCTGTTCATCGTATGCAAAACAATGGCGCGTGCAGGCCTTAGACCTCCGAAGGCTACGTGACGTCGGGCCACTAGCCAACTTCGGTTCCCGGCCTGCACATTCTCTCTCTCTGACACTTTCCCTCAAAGGACTGTAATTGTCCTAAGTCCCTATCGTAAAGCTGACGAAAGACATTCGCCAGGCAGGTCACTTGATTCTAAGTCCCTTAGGAAATAGTTTGACGCTGACATACACACTATCTAACCGACAAATTTACTAACTACCTTGGTAACGAGCTTATTTAACTAACTAAGTAGGTAAGACTCTTGCCTATTTGAAAAAGTCAATTAGCCAAGTTAGTTGGTTAGTTAGTCAATTGGTCAGTTAATCAGTTAATCAGTTAGACAGTCGGTTGTATTTTATTTTAGCAATTGTATTTCAATTCTTTGTTCAATCAAGTACTCCGAGAAGAATTTTTGCTTATGTCTAATTCTATTTCAAATATTTGTACTTGTATAGTAAAATGAATGTGCTTGGGACTGCCCACCACTTACTTCAATGAGTCGGTATGACTCATTCAAATCCACTCGTATCCGCTTGAAGTCACTCGAACCAATTCAAATTCGCGTGCAAGCAGTAGTACATACACAGAACATGGCAGTTCTTTGAGGGATCAAGAGACAAGGTCTTGTCTGGGGCCAAGTAGAAAAAGACAGACCTTGTATCTATTCCGGAGACAGATTGTTACTCTTGTCTTTGCAATTTTAAAACTCCATAAACAAATTAATTTTTCAAGTTTTTATAAACAATTTCTGAAAGTCCATGCCCAGGCTACAAATTTGCATAATTGGTATAAACAATTTGTTTATCCATCGTGGGGACAACAGATCTTAAATATAGCTAATAGCTTTTAAGAAATGTCGTCTTCGTCTCCGTCTTCTCCGTTCCGTCTGTCACGCTGGCCACGTGCTCGCGAGACTCTCTCTTGCCCACTGCCCCTCGTCCATTTTTTCACCTTTTCCACCCCTTCAGTCATCCTCCTCCTCTTCACCCTTGTCCTCCCTATCATCCACCTCCTCCTCCAACTCCACCGCCAATCTTCTACCTCCATTTCCTGCTTTTTACTCCACCACCTCCTTCTCATCTACCTCCCCAGTTGCCTCTATCACCTCCTTCTCCCCCTACTGACCCACCTCTGTCGCCTCCCCCCAACCCCCACTCCTTCTTCTCTTCTTGCTCGGCCTCCTACTCCACCTGTTCGTTCTCCTCCTCCACCTTAACCAGCTCTTCTCCTCCATTTGCCTGACCTCCACCTCCACTTCCTCCCCCTCTTCTTCCACCCTTCCTCACCTCTACCTTTCCTCTAGTATCACCTCCACCTTCACCACTTGTCTTCCTCTTCCTGTTCAGCCTCCTCCGTCCCTTCCGCCACCTCCACCTCCACCTCCTTCTCTACTTCCATCCTTCACAATCTCCTCCATTCCTCCACTTTCACCGCCACCTCCAAATTCATCTTTACCTGCACTACCACCTCCGCCACCACCTCTGAACTACTTCTCCCCCTCTTCTTGCTCGGCTTCCACCTCCACCTTCTCCTCCTGCTCTTCCACCCTTCCTCACCCCCTCCTTTCCTCTGCTATCACCTCCACCACTTTCTCTCCTCCTCCTGTTCGGCCTCCTCCGCCCCTACCTCCACCTCCACCTCGTTTTCGACTTCCATCCTTCACAACCTCCTCCTTTCCTCCAACTCCACACCCACTTCCACATTCACCACCACTTCTTCTAGTCCTCCTGCCCGACTTCCACCTGCGCCTCCACCTCCACCATTTCGTCTTGCCCTGCTCCGCCTCATCCTCCACCCCCTGCCCGGTTTTCACCTTCTCTCCTACTTGCACCCTCCAGTACCTAGGTTTTTCCTCCACCACCTCCACCGTCACCGTGACCTGTACCTCCTGATTTTGTATTTCACTTATTTACCGAAAGTCACTGTTACATCCAGCAAATTTTCGATACATAATTTTATTAATATTGTCTTTCAATATAAGTACGCGATAGCTTTAAGAGCAAAAGTCGGGAAGAAACCGGTAGATGGCGAGCATAAACATCACAGTTCGCGCATTCGAATAGTACACAGTAGCAAAAAAAAAACATAGAACTAGATAAGCGGATTGAACATCAATACAGATATATTGCTCGTAGGATCTAATATTGATTCTCCTGATGATAGATGGATTCGAGGATGATGATCCTCGAACCCATCTATTCAACGTAAGAATATATAAACCAAATGATGAACGCCGAAAACAGAATACGGAGATCACTCTCTCTCTGCCACAAACGCTTCTCCTCCGACTTCCGCACACCCTATTATATCGCTTTATTGCACCACTTAATCTAACATTACAAATCCTTAATTGTTACATCTTTTGTTCATTTGCTTACTCCAAAGTTACATTTGCTTACTCCTAAGTTATACTTGTTCACTCGTAACTGCTTAAATCTAAGTCTAATATTTTCATCTACAAACTACTTTAATAAACTACTTTTATTCCTTATATCTTCCATCTCTTCATTTGCCTTTGGTCTTCCGTTGGTCTGTCCCCTTGGGCCCCACTCCTAGGGTGAATTATACCCGGCAGAGTGTCTGAAACACATAGGTGAAATTAAGATCCCGCGACAAACCCAGAGGTGAACTTTGCATTACCTTCTGCATCGGTAGGAACACCTCTCCTTAAATCCCAGGCCGTTTGGTAGCTGCCTAGTGTAGCTCACGGCCGCCTCCTCTCAATTCACTGGCTACTCCTGGTCTTCCCTCCTCATGGGCTGGGTCCGGTCCTCCTGAACCAGAATTCAATTAACAATCGTAGGGAATAAATCGCGTGTTTCTGGCTGCGGTGTACGAATCGAAAACTCCGGTTTGTTTATATCACCGGCGTTCACTAGGGCAAGAAGTGTAAACAGTACTTACCGCGTTACTTAGAAATTCGGGGTAAACACAGGCAGCACTTACACGTTCATCATGCCTAATCCAGCATCAATCCGTATGGTCTTGCACCGCGAATTCACTTGATCCGAAACCTTAGTCGCGACCACGCCGCATAATGGAACTAATCACTTTTCCTTCTCGCGACGTCATTGCGCGTAACCGCAGTACACAGTGCAACAACGCCAAACCCAAGAAGCGCACCCGTCGGGCCGGACTCCGAGTCCACTTAAAGCGGCTCCACCGAAAGACAAATACCCCGGGCGAGTATTTCGACGGACTCATCGGGGAGTATGATGTTGACTATATTGCGATATCAGAGATAGGAATCCACGTTATACGCTCATTTTAATGCACGACATCCCAACACGGTTTATAAATTGAATCTTCAAAATACCGCTCGGCGTAAACTAAGTAATAGTAGTAGTCAAATTAGAGTACGGTTATATGTCATACAATTACCGTCCACAAATTCTCCCCTATCCCACCATTACGTCTGCTTGGGCGTAACAGCCATTGATAATAATTTGTGAATTAACAAAGGTTTGAAGTTAATGTATTGGATATTACTAAGGGATAAGAATTTATTGAGGGCCAATTTCAAAGGATGGAACTAATTAATGTTAAACCATTAATCTGCTACACAAGATTAATAATAAATTGTATCCGCAATTTATTTTTCTAGTTAGTTGAACTAACCAATTTATTTATTCATTTTGTGTAATGTAAATACAACAATTTGTTTGTTATTAATGTATGTTACAAAGCTATTTTATTATTTATTAGTCGCGAATTTTGCCGTTGATTTGCTTATTCATATTTCATTTCTAATATACAGGGTGAGTCAGTGATGGGTGCAATAAATCAAATCACGTATTCTGCGGGTCAATACAAGCCTAGAAGTCCGGGAAGAATAAGTTGAAAGCTCAAACCTTTCCGAGATACAGGGGCTTGAAATTTCAAGTTTTAAAAAATCATATCTGCCGACTGGATAATGCTAGCGTTACGGGTCTCTTTCTAGGATGTGTGGGAGGGCGGAGCTATGTGAAAAAATAGAAACCATGTAAAAATTATTATTAAGTCGCACTATTATTGATTTTCTTGCAGTTTCTCGATGAAGCGGCAACATTTTCAGGTACGAAAAACATCACAGTCATTCTGTGATGCACCCAAGAAAATATCGCGTTATAAAAAGTTTAAAATTTTAATAAATGTGGCCAGGATAAATTATTCAAAGTTTTTTCGGGGATAAACCCGGGATTGAGAATCTCTAGCGAAAAACATTTAATAATTTATCCTGGCCACATTTATTAAAATTTTAAACTTGTTATAAGGCGATATTTTCTTGGGTACATCACAGAATGACTGTGATTTTTTCGTACCTGAAAAAAAGAATTTTATTCTTATTACTGAAATTACGGAAACAGATTTAAAAAAAATATAAAGTACGTTTCATTGGGACCTCAACAGAATCTCCAGCACCGGCATACTTGAGGCGCCTATTTTAAGATTTAGAAACTATTCGCTACTTTACGTAATCTACAGGATACGAGTGTTTACAAATACAGTAAAGGTAGTGCACTTATACACGTAGTATTCTCTGACGTAAAGGGTTATGTGCCGTGGCGCCCCAAGTATGCCGGTGCTGGAAATTCTGTTGAGGTCCCAATGAAACGTACTTTCTATTTTTTTTAAATCTGTTTCCGTAATTTCACTAATTGAAAATATTATATGATTCCAAATTTCCTTGGCCCACATACTTGGCAGACATTAATTTCACTACTTTTTCACGCCATAAAACCACTGCGCTATATGTACTTGGCGCGTTTTTGCACCTTACATACACGATGTAATGTCATTTTTTGGGATTTCAATCCTTTTTGTACATTTATTATTCTACAATATTTCTGTTGTTTAACTTCAGCTTTCACTTTTACCGGTTTTATGCGACACATTGCATACAATGTGTGCTTATTTGTTTTTTAGTATGTATACCCAATTTCCATTTCCTGTCCTTATATTGAGTGTCGTGTTAGAGTAAAAGACAATATCTTAAAAATTACCAGAGCATATCCAAAGAACCATACGAATTCGTCATCGGATTGAAAGCGAAATTTATGATTAAATTGTTCATTAGATCAAATTAATTGCATATTACATATTAAATGCGCACGAGAAATTGGAAGTACCAAAAAAGCATATGCAAAGTTGGGTAAAATAAAATTTTAGAAGATCACAATTCGGTCTAATGAACAATTTAATCTCAAATTTCGCTTTCAATCTGATGACGAATTCGTATGGTTCTTTGGATATGCCCTTGTAATTTTCATGAATTTGCTAATACTGCTATTACAAATTGCAAAATTCAAATTTGTATTGTGTATTATTTATTCTAACACGAAACTCGTAAATGTAACGTCAATATTAGCGCAGGATATAATACAACGTGGAGTACAAATCCAAGTCTTGCAACTTAATTTATTGTAAACAGGCTATTAACAAATTTCCGATTATTACAAGGGTATATTTAGAGACACTTACGAATCCGGCAGCAGAAATCAGTCTCCAAATGTACCCTAGTAATGGTCAGAAATTTGTTAACAGTTTGTTTACAATAAATAAAGTTGCACGATTTGGAGTTGTACTCCGCGCTGTATTATTTCCTGTGCTTATATTAACATTTACGAGTTTCGTGTTAGAGTCAGTAATACACAATACATGGTATAAATGGGGCTTTCGTCTGCCGTTAATTATTTTTTCTAATAATTATTTTTATAATTTATAAACAATTATGTCCTTTAACAGTGATTGTGATGCAGGATCGCAAGGCGAATCCACCCATCTGCAACATAAAATCGTTTGAGACCCACCCTTAAAAAGTGTAAAGGACTACCCTCTTGAATAACAAGAGAACGGTACGGTAGAGAGAAAAATGTTATAAGGAAAAGTAGGAAAAGTAGGAAAAGTAGGAAAACTCAAGGAATACTTTGGAAGGGCATACAAGAATTCACGAAAATTTCATTTGTTAAAACAGCTTAAACATGTTGCAAATTACATAAGATTAATGTATGTCATATAAAATAATATGGTTTCATATTTGCTTTCATGAAAATTGTATTTTTTACATGTTTATATTAAAATTCCTACTTGCGCGACTTTATTATTCTTGTAATTATACGTACCGTAGGTACATCAGAAGTGTGAGGTAAAATTTTACCAGTTGGATTTGCAATATAAACATGTAATAAATATCATTTACAAGAAATTAAACATTAAACGATATAATGTATACATGTTACATATAGTATATCATACATAAGTTTGTATTGCGACGACGTTCCGCGCGCGCCGCCGGCCGTACCCGCCCACGCGGCCGGAATCGTTCGCAAAAAGGAGGTCCGATGTTCGCCCCTCGCTGATTCCCCGCGATTCGCCTAACCCGCGATTGGGCGCCAGGTCCCCAAAAGGACCACTATTTATTAATGAAGGTGCGAGCTAGGACGTTGGACCGAATCGCGGACGGAAAGCAGGCTCGTATTGTCCGGCACGGCTAACACCGGTCTAGGTCGTTTGGGTCCAGGCTGAGCCCGAGGGAAAACGCAGTCTGGCTCGGCCGCCGCAGTACGGTGACAACGGCCGAGTACAATATCCTGTCCTGAAAATCACGCATGCAAAGAACACACCGAGAAATACCCGCGAAATAAGCAAATTGAAACAGAAAGAACGAGTAAACGAATTTATTCCATGAGTAGTGGTCAGTCGCAATGGTTCACAAGATGGCCGCCGAGGCCGGTCGCCGATTTCCGCTCGAGAATACCGTCTATTTCGAATTTTGATCCGCGGCCAATCACAGGGCCGCTCGCGCGTCGCGTGTTCCTCGCGGCCAATCACATGCCCGCTCGCCAATGCACACAGTTAACGCGGCCGCACGCTCTTAACAAAAGACT
The DNA here is from genome assembly GCA_963989405.1 of Trypoxylon attenuatum. Taxonomy (NCBI): domain Eukaryota; kingdom Metazoa; phylum Arthropoda; class Insecta; order Hymenoptera; family Crabronidae; genus Trypoxylon; species Trypoxylon attenuatum. Next base: position 602,955 of record OZ022494.1, on the reverse strand, counting down.
CGACTTAAACCGGGGAGTTTACACACTTCTTTCGGGCGAGAATTCCTTTGTGGTCCTAATCCAGCTATGGCCTGTACCCGATGAGGCCTCCGAGGGCCGGGGCCCCCCCTCGATGCCGTCGCTCTACAACTGCGACTTTGTTTCCCCGGTACGTTACCCCCCAGGACTCTAGCACCCGTTGACCACAAAGAAATTCTCTCCCAAGCACTGCACCGAACCGCACCGAGACCCCACAACGATCGCACGCACACCAAAAGAACGCAAGAAGGAAGAAATGCGCCACTTACCGTCTCCGCCCACCTGCTAACCTCCTACACTGCTCCTTGGACTCGTTCCACACGGCCGAAAAGCACCGTCAAATTACACCGAACGCGGCCGAGGGACTCTACTTTGCTCTCTATTACACCAACTCAATCGGTCCGAAGCTCAAAATGAATGAATACTTCCGAGAACGCTAAAGTGACTACTCACTACGCACGCCGGAAGTCGAGTGTCGCAGGTTAGCACGCGGTCGGAGACGCGGGCCCATGCCGCTAGTGACGCCGCCTAGACTTGGGGTGGTTGCGCTAGAAAGGTCCCCCGGCGGCCGACAGGTGGTGGGTCCTGTCCTATTTTGGATATCGATCCTGCGGCCTCGATCCCTCGGGTTGTGCTGCTTCCTCTGGTGGCTGCTCTGCGACTCCTCGTGTATCCAGCTGATCGTCGGCCGTGGTCTATCGGGGTGTCGACCGGGTGATCAATCCGGCCGACACCACCGGGTTTTCCTGAGACTTAAATACAGTAAGAGCGAAAAGGGTTAGTATTATTTTATTCGTCGGTGCGTGTGCTTGGCCCTTCGGAACGCGAGCTCCCCCCGGTCCGGCGTGCGCGGTTAGATTCCGCGGAGGTGGGCGGTGACGGAGCGGGTCATCAAACGCTTCGTCACAGTATATAAAGTACTGATTAACTTGCATCTGTTAGATTCAGTATTAGGAAAGGTTTGTCAGGATAAAGATTCGAGGCGTTAAGGAGTACTTTTCCCGAGTATGGTTCTGGGGTAAGTGCCGTGGGGTCAATCACAGTCCTCTTACCAGAAGACACTGCGTCCTTCCCCACTCCGTGGCCAGATCCTTCAGGAATCGTATCCCTAAGTTCGGCAACGCAGCGTCGGGCTGCTTGCCATTCTTTTACAATCACACGTGCAGCCCTTAGACCTCCGAAAGCTAGGTGACGTCGGGCCACTAGCCGACATCGGTACCAGGCCTGCACATTCTCTCACTCATGCTTTCTCTCACTCAAGTGGCGTTAACTGACCTGAGTCCCTATCATAAAACTGTCATAGGACACTCTTCAAGCAGTTCTCTCAATACCAATTTCGTTTAAAATAATCTCGACGCTAACACGGCCAATTCTGACCTGCTTCACGCTCTCGGGAAGCACTCACTCCTGCCGAACAATGCAATATCAGACCGAGGCACCCAATAACCGATTAACGCAACACTATCTCCGTTCCAATAATAATTTCTACAGTTACACCTGCAACTCTAGTCTTTTTCTCCCGGGCGATATAGCTTGCCATCCTCAACATGCCGAACCTCGCACAGTCAGAGGTCGAGTCCCAGGTGTAAAACCACGTGAGCCCATCGACATGCTTGCAAGCCATTCGGTCAGAGGTTGATTTGGTAGGCCCTGCTAAAAACCCAAAACGAGGCTTTACGCTACTCTCAACATGCTATCACGAATCCAGTCAGAGGCCGACTCCCAGGTGCGCAATCCCGCAACACCACCTGCGACATGCTGATCGTGATCAGTCAGAGGTTGAATAGCTAAGCTCTCCTAAAACCAAAGACAAAACTTCGCGCTGCCTTCAACATGCTGACATGAATCCAGTCAGAGGTCGACTCCTTGGTGTGCAATACTGCAACACCACCTGCGACATGCTGATCATGACCAGTCAGAGGTTGACTACCCGGCAACTTTTATCCCGAACGAGACTCTACGTTAATCACCAGGTGCTTCGTCTTAACCGCCCGAACGACAATAAACTTGGCTCCGTCGAAACGCTCAGCAGTCAGACTCTCGATCCGTGATAACTCGACTTTTACACCGAACAACTAAATCTTGAATTTTAACAAAAATAGAATTTTAACTACCGTCAAACATTCATCACAACAAACATTCTCAAACGGTTAGGAATGATATGGAGGAAAGGAAAAAGGAAACGTGAAAGTTTCTCTAAAATCTTTGTCCCTATGTGGATCAACGCACACCATACGCTGACACGCGTTATCCGCGACGACAAGGCAAGCTTCACCACCGCCTTCCCATTCGCCACGCCGGGGACGCAAACGGTCTTTCAATGCCACTTACGGCCTACCGCTCCTTCCAACAATTTCGTACCTGTCCTTCACGAGGACCTCCCGTATCATAAACGGCCCAACGAAATTCGACTCTAATTTGTCCTGATCGATATTCTCATGGAATAATTTAAGATGATCAGCCCATCGACAGTAAAATCGACACTGTTACTGAAATCCGGCATAATTCTTTCGATCACGACAGCTACACTGCTGCACTCGATTCGCGTCCGTACAGGAATCTAAATGAGGTAAACTCGACCAACTTTTAAATCGTAGTATTCACGGTCAACACAACCGTCCTGGCCATCTCGCTCGGCCATTCTTTCTTTCTTTCTCACTCCTTTGCGTCTCTACCGCCAAAAGGTTCGTTACCACAACGACGTAACGTCCTACCTGGCCATTCGCACACGGAGTACCGACCTCAATAAAATGAATCCTCTCGTCTAAACCGACTCGATCGACTCACGCCAAACAACGGCAATCTCCCTCAAAAACCTGAGACATCTCTAAGCCAGATAACGAGATCATCGGAATTACCTGCACAAATCTAGCAAACCCGTCAACGACCAAAACTACACGTTGATAACTTTCCTATGTTCGCTCGCACGATTCCATACAACCGTAATGAAGCACGTTCCCAACCAGTACACGCGGGAATTCCAATGCGTTTACTTCTACCAGCATCTCCAGTTCAAAAGAGTAAAAATCCAAGACATTTCTGGTGTGGTACGCTCACTCTCGTACGCTAACACCCGCTTTATTCCGTCTACTCTTCAAAACAACATTCCTTCAAACTCAATGGGACTTGCATCGGTATACAATTCCATATCTCGACCCAAATCAAAATTCTAAGTACCGAACTTGAAGGTAGCGTTCACAACACGCATGGGCGAGCGTCCTATCGCTCATCATGCCACACAAACAGCTTATAGTTCTCATTTCAACCGCATGATCGGCGCGGCACAAACAGTAAATTCCGTTACGTACAGTGTCTAATATTTAAAGCAACTCTTGGTGCGTTTAGCACATCTAATTCCTGTCGCAAACTTTCGAATGCTCTCTCAATTGTATTCAGTCGTGTATTCAGTTGTTATCTGTTATCAGTTATCTGTATTCAGTATTCAGTTGTGTTCAATCAGAATATCCTTCAGGTATACCGGGCGAATAGTCGCTGCAATTATAGAATTGCAACGCTTCTAACCGCCGCATTTTTGCCCTTCAAAAACCGCTGAGGCGTCGTAAAGCCCAAATACATCCAATGATATTGTCATGTTCGTCGGACGTGACGAACGCAGTTCTACCGACGGAAACTCATACAATGGGAATCTAATATAACCCTCAGTTGCCAAACCCAAAATCACAAAATGATTGCCTTTATGCAATTGATCTAATCGATCCTCGATCAACGGCAATCGATATCGTCCTCTAAACCATAAAATTATACTGCTCACGGAAATCTACACAAAATCAATCCTTTCCGTTTCATTTCTTTATCAAGATCGCGGAACTAACAAACAGGAAGATACTCCCTAAAATCATTCCGTTCTCCACTAGGTCCCGGAAAATCTCGCGCATCCTTTCGCGCTCGGAAATCGAAAGCCGATAAGGTGATTATCCACTACCTTACCTTTTCCTCTCGCAATACAATTCGCAGCCTGCCAGTACACACGGCCCTCACTACGTTACCCATGGTCAACTTCGACATTTTCCTTCCGCAACGACTGCAATCTGCTCTGCACCGCTGCATCGTTCATCCTCACGTTCAGGTAGTCGTCGAGCGAATTCTATATCCATGGCTTCTCCGGATTCACCTCTCGAAATCCGCACAAATTTACCCCAAGCTTTTCTCACATAACTGGCGTTTCATTCCAGCCCTCGAATCACTTTCTTTTCGCGACTCCCGCCAATGCACGCGTGACTAAATTGAGTGGCTTATCCACCGGAACATTCTCAAATAATTGATCGACACAGTCACACAATAGATTGGCATCTTCGCCCACATCCGTGCCTCTAAATTCCGGGAATACACTCAAACACACCGAAAACACTGCGGATAAAGCATTCGCGACAACCGTATTACTCAATCCCTCGAGTACGCGCCTAAGCAATTCCTCGACAATGGAATTCGTTCGCGACCCGTTATTTTAAAATATAGAGACGAGACTTCGTGTCCCACTTCTGATGTTAGATTCAGTATTAGGAAAGGTTTGTCAGGATAAAGATTCGAGGCGTTAAGGAGTACTTTTCCCGAGTATGGTTCTGGGGTAAGTGCCGTGGGGTCAATCACAGTCCTCTTACCAGAAGACACTGCGTCCTTCCCCACTCCGTGGCCAGATCCTTCAGGAATCGTATCCCTAAGTTCGGCAACGCAGCGTCGGGCTGCTTGCCATTCTTTTACAATCACACGTGCAGCCCTTAGACCTCCGAAAGCTAGGTGACGTCGGGCCACTAGCCGACATCGGTACCAGGCCTGCACATTCTCTCACTCATGCTTTCTCTCACTCAAGTGGCGTTAACTGACCTGAGTCCCTATCATAAAACTGTCATAGGACACTCTTCAAGCAGTTCTCTCAATACCAATTTCGTTTAAAATAATCTCGACGCTAACACATCAGAGTTGCAAATTGCACAAAATTAATGTATATCATATACAATAGCATGTTTCGATATTTGGTTTCATGTAAATTATATTCATTACATATTTATATTGTAAATCCTACTGGTAGAACTGTACCTCACACTTCTGATGTACTTACCGTAACTATAATAATTACAAGAATTAGTGTTTGAGTTTGTTGGATTCGAGGTATTCATAACGCAGGTAAGTTTTGGCCATGTACACAATGCTTAAGAGTATGATGAGATTAAAACACACTTTACGTTTCAACTCCCAGGTTTGGAGTCCTCTTCAATTATATTACAACATACTGTCAAGAAAAATAAAAAAACAAACATGAAAAATCTTATCCTTTTCCTACATTTGGCGTTAGGTATGGGACTAGAACAAAGTGCGCAGGGAAGGTGGTAAGTATTAAAATGCTAACTTACTTTAATCGAAGGCTGACGGAGCGCTTTCAAACATGAAAGTGAGATCAAATCAACTGCGTATTACATATTAAATGCGCACACTTTCAAACATCAAACATGAGGTTCAAACATGAACTTTGAAAGCGCTCCGTCAGCCTTCGATTAAAGTAAGTTAGCATTTTAATACTTACCACCTTCCCTGCGCAGTCGTTTCAAACATGAACTTTGAAAGCGCTCCGTCGGCCTTTGAATAAAGTAAGTTAGCATTTTAATACTTACCACCTTCCCTGCGCACTTTGTTCTAGTCCCATACCTAACGCCAAATGTAGGAAAAGGATAAGATTTTTCATGTTTGTTTTTTATTTTTATTGACAGGTTGTTGTAATATAATTGAATTTCATCATACTCCTAAGGATTGTATACATGGCCAAAACTTACCTGCGTTATTTTTATCGGATTCAAATCGAAATTTATGGTTAAATTGTTTATTAGATCAAATTAATTGCATATTACATAGTAACCGCGCACGAGAAATAATAAAGCAGGCACAACGAAAACTAGATCCTGGAAGGTATACTAGCAGTGTCTCTCGATTTTGGGCCTGTGAAGATTACGGGATTTGATGGGAAGCATTTGATGCCCCCAGACCTCTGTACCGCCCATTGAAAACCCTGTTCTAGTTCCGTATCCGCAGGTTGCGTCCGCCAGGCCGCGAGATGGCTACGCGCGGACCCAGCGAGAGGCGAAGACACGGGCGAAAAAAAAGGATCTTTTTTGGCAGAATAATTCGAGCATAAAATCTTAATCTCAGCAACGGCTGCACGGATTGTCTTGTTGTTTATTACCAATCGACGCAGAAAGAATCAAAGAGTTGAATGGAACAGTCATTCTTTCCCTAGATAATGCGAGTTTCAAGTATATTGTCATTTATCATCCGGATTGGGCCCGCTAGCTAGTTCGTTCGCGTAAGTTACTTAGTAGCGTCGACGCGATGAGCTGCGCTCGGCTATACAGGGTGTCCAATTTTAACTTACGCAGCTGAATTTCTCAAAAGTGGTTAGTGCTAGCAAAAAATGTTTCAGACAAAAGTTGTTTGACTTCGAGGGGGACATGTTACGGTGACCTTGTGTTTGATCTTAGAGGTCACGTTCAAGGTCATTTTAAGGTCAACCTTGTTTTTTTAAATGGGAATCCATATTTTTGACCGCAAATTCGGAAAGCGCGGAAAATTCTACGTTGAAATGAGGTGTAACAGTTGGGGTCTGAATGATCCACAAGGTTGTGTGGAGGTCGGTTTTATTTTATTTTCTTAATCCTTCCAACCGGATAACGGATATAAATAAACACAAATTTCGGAGTTAATTTTAGAACAGGATAAATTGTATTAATTTCGAAGGCTGTTCTTGTGTAACGGCTGTTCTGTATAACGGATATAAATAAACACAAATTTCGGAGTTAATTTTAGAACAGGATAAATTGTATTAATTTCGAAGGCTGTTCTAAAATTAACTCTGTAACGAGACGCGCCGCATAGCAACCGCAATATCGATTATCAACGCAGCGGTGGGGAAAAGCATAGCAACGGTTAAGTATAAAAGGTCGCGCAAGGACCGATTCGAGGGAGTTCAGCCGGACTCTCCGGGAGAGGACGAGGTTACCAAACCACGGCCGCCTGGAGGAGTCAGGGAGAGGACGAAGCTACAGCTTCGGCCGCCCGCCGGCAACCGGAGTGGACAGGAGTTTTGTACCTGAGTCACCTCTTGGTGAGGAGAGAACGGCAATGGTGCCGGTCCTCCTCGGAGAGGAGAGAACGGCTAGGAAAGCCGGTCCTCCTCAGAGTGGAGAGTTCGGCTAGTAAAGCCGGACGCCCAGAGAGGATGGTACGGGACAAGCTACCTGGACGCCGGGAAATGGAGAGAACGGCCTAAAGGCCGGTCGCCAAAACTCTTAATAAACGGCACCCGCTACAATGTTGGCGCCCAACGTGGGGCCGGTGCCTTCGACTCTAGCCAGGCTTGAACGCTTCTCGGCATAGACGTTCTCCCAGAGATCTTGGCATGGACCTTCACACCTTCCAACGAGGGGGAGGAGGAAGAGATGAGGTCCTGGACTACTCGCCGGGACGTCTTCGTGTCCAGAGGGGGAGAATGTAACGAGACGCGCCGCATAGCAACCGCAATATCGATTATCAACGCAGCGGTGGGGAAAAGCATAGCAACGGTTAAGTATAAAAGGTCGCGCAAGGACCGATTCGAGGGAGTTCAGCCGGACTCTCCGGGAGAGGACGAGGTTACCAAACCACGGCCGCCTGGAGGAGTCAGGGAGAGGACGAAGCTACAGCTTCGGCCGCCCGCCGGCAACCGGAGTGGACAGGAGTTTTGTACCTGAGTCACCTCTTGGTGAGGAGAGAACGGCAATGGTGCCGGTCCTCCTCGGAGAGGAGAGAACGGCTAGGAAAGCCGGTCCTCCTCAGAGTGGAGAGTTCGGCTAGTAAAGCCGGACGCCCAGAGAGGATGGTACGGGACAAGCTACCTGGACGCCGGGAAATGGAGAGAACGGCCTAAAGGCCGGTCGCCAAAACTCTTAATAAACGGCACCCGCTACAACTCCGAAATTTGTGTTTATTTATATCCGTTATCCGGTTGGAAGGATTAAGAAAATAAAATAAAACCGACCTCCACACAACCTTGTGGATCATTCAGACCCCAACTGTTACACCTCATTTCAACGTAGAATTTTCCGCGCTTTCCGAATTTGCGGTCAAAAATATGGGTTCCCATTTAAAAAAACAAGGTTGACCTTAAAATGACCTTGAACGTGACCTCTAAGATCAAACACAAGGTCACCGTAACATGTCCCCCTCGAAGTCAAACAACTTTTGTCTGAAACATTTTTTGCTAGCACTAACCACTTTTGAGAAATTCAGCTGCGTAAGTTAAAATTGGACACCCTGTATACAGGGTGAGGCACTTGGGAGTCACATCTGAAATAATTTGGTCAGTTTTGAAGATATTCCGAAACTGTTTAGATGAAAGTTGGATGGTTCGAAGGGGCGCGTAAGATGACGGTATGGGGATGTTTTTTCAATGGGGGGTTTTTTAGTTATTAATGTTAATTTGATTTTTTTAAACGGGTCGACCTACTTTTTTTTTGATATTCTGAATGCTGATGTCAAGCCGAATTCAACGAGCTATAGCAAAACATTTTTAAGGGTGGTTCTCCCCCCAGTGGTTGTAAATTTTTAACCTTAAATATAGCAAAAACTAGGAGGCATGGCAAAAAGTTCTATAGGCAAGATTTGCACGGATAGAATGAGGCTATCATTTGGCGGTATTGATTTTTTTTCTATTGTAATTTGTTTAATATTTTTTTATAAAAAAATACGTTTCTTAAGAGTGAACACTTGTTTTTTATTCGATCATGATGCGGGGTCGCGAGACGAATCCAACCATATGTGTCATCAGGCAATTCAAGACCCCACCCCAAAAACTGCGTAAAACTACCCCTTTGAATAATAAAATAAGGGTGCGGTTTAAAGAAAAATGTAATAAGGAAAAGTAGTACAGGTTAAGGGATACTTGGGAATGGCATAAAAAAATTGTCCAAAAATGAATTAGTTTAAGCATTTTAATAACATTAAATATTTTTTTTCACGAAATTAACCATTTATTATGTACAGAGCTGTGGAGGAGTTCACGATCTTTCTGCGGACCTCATAAACTTATAATTTTTTGTAAGCAACTATCCAGATTTGAAGAACTGCAATTGATTTTTTTTTTTTTTTGACGCGGGGGCATGAGGTTTATAAGTTTATAAGTTTATGCGTAACGCATGCGTAACGCATTTCCCCCGCGTCGAAAAAAAAAAAAGTATAGTACGAGTACGCATAGTACGATTCATATTGCTAAGGAATAAGTTTAGGGCGTAAGTATGTTTATACTTTTATGTAGAGCACAAGAATCTGCATCGTTTGATGTAGTCAAAAATATACGTTCCCATTGGAAAAAGGTGCAGTCAAGAGACGCGGCCGCGTCTCGCGCCAAGTATAAAGCAGAGGAAGCACGGCGAACCGCACGCGAGCGGCCAAAGACTCTTTTCCCGAAGTAGAGCGAAGCCCCGTGTATTTTCTCCTATACCGAAATTTGCCTATCTAATATCTCTCTTTCAAACGATTTATGCGACAAACTAAAGACACTAATCGAAAGATTGAATTTTTCTGCGTCGATTAAAACCAGAACGGTACAGATCCGTCCATTGGTTTGCGAGATATCGATTTATGAAATTAATTTTTTGACGGAACGATTCACCGAGGCTGTGACGTCGATCGTGACGTCACGCCTCTTCTTCTCCTTCGCCTTTCTACTAGTGGGGCCTCTGCACTCTACTCATACTCGCCTCCTTGTCTACCGCTCGAGTTTTGAAGACTGTCCTTGTTCAATGTCTGTCCCTGTGCTCATACCTCTGTCCCTGTCAGTACTTGTCTCCTCGTTCCTCGTCTACGGTCCGAATGCTCTCCTTGTCCATCGCTCGGACTTCTCGCGCCTACTCCTCTCCTTGTCTACCTTCACGGAACCGACAGGGACAGAGGTATGAGCACAGGGCCAGACATTGAACAAGGACAGTCTTCAGAACTCAAGCGGTAGACAAGGAGGCGAATATGAGTATAGAGCGCAGAGGCCCCACTAGTAGAAAGGCGAAGGAGAAGGAGAGGCGTGACGTCACGATCGACGTCACTGCCTCGGTGAATCGTTCCATCAAAAAATTAATTGTATAAATCGATATCTCGCAAACCAATGGACGGATCTGTACCGTTCTGGTCTTAATCGACGCAGAAAAATTCAATCTTTCGATTAGTGTCTTTACTTTTTTCCATAAATTGTTTGAAAGAGAGATATTAGATAGGCAAGTAGTAAAAAATACACGGGGCTTCACTCTACTTCGGAAAAGGGTCTTGGCCGCTCGCGTGCGGTTCGTCGTGCTTCCTCTTAAATAAACACAACTGCATTAATTACTAATATTTTATTTTGACGCGATCGTATCGTTATCGTACAGATATGAAAAGCATTTATTTCACAAATCATATATTCATAATTCGCAATCCATCGACATGCTGCATGGATGCACTGGTGTTCACTATTTTTATTAGTGTTTTATTCTATCGCGATTAAAATCGAAATATATCTATATAAATATGAAAATTATTGTTAAGTGATTATTATTTCGAGTTTCATAATCGACTAAGGTTTCTACATCAATGTGAGTAGGTAGAAGCTTGAAAAAAGTCATGGACATTTCTGGATAAATAACCGATCATAAAAACATAAAAATCAAGCGACGCCGTCACATCTCGCGCCAGGTATAAGCAGAGCACAGGAAATACGGCGTACCGCACACGTGCTACCAAGACCCTGTACCCGACGTATATTGCAGTTGTAGTTTCCCTATTGTGATTCATTTCCAGCAGCATTCCATAGTTAGGGCTTTTAAAATCAGTTGTTGACCTGTGCCTTACTGACCCACTCATCGACCCAACAATTTCCGGTCTTGTACTGCAGTGAGAATTTTATATTCATAAGAGAACAAGATTTAGATATTTTGATGACTGGATCTTAATGCGAGGCTTCTACCTATGCGCGTTCTTACAGGTACCTCAACGTAAATTATGGAAATTGAAATATTAATGTCAATTAACAATGCTCTTCGTAATATTTACATTTTTTGCAAGAATTCTTCTGGCCTTCATGTACGATATTGTATAAGAAGCTCTCGCTTTGAGTATTGTCAACCACGGAAATATGGAATAAACAAGTGTACAAATTTCGCCGAATATGCGTTAAGTGTGCTCTTGGAAGTCACTGATAATATTAAATAAATAACATGTTTTTCGTCAAGGGAATGACATGCTGTAGTAGCAGATTTTTACAAATTGACCAATATGAACTAGCACGTATTTTCATATGCGCATTATAACGTGACGTCAGCAATATCGGCGGTTTACACGATTCAGGTAGTGGGAAGATACATGCATGGTCAGGCAGGTCTTTTCGGGCTAGCTTATACTATGAAATTGGTTATTTGATCATGTAAGGGTCATTCCACGTGAAAACGATTACTTTTGGCAGCAGGTCCTCCGATTTTGTTTAAATTGTAGTATGGTGTACTTTTTAATTCATCATTTCGCTGAAATAAAAAACGTTAGAAAAATATCGGATGTTGAAAATCGCGAAAAAGTGCATTATTACCAAAACGTGACCCCATAAATGAATTATTATCTCCGAAACTATGGCACTTGTCGCGAAGTTGTTTTTTTTAAACTATACGAGAAGGCACCGCCCTTTCTGAATATATTTTTGTTTTTGTTATAGCAACAATTTTTCAACCTGAAAATTGTTAATTAATTTTTATTTTACAAAAACGACGACGTGCTCACGCTTTTAAAAATCTGAAAAAAAATATGTTGTTAGTTGGACATTTCTCGATCTCTATAGTAAATTTCGTTTTGTTCTTTTCATAATTATGGTCAGGGTGGAGCTCCAAAGGGAGTCAGGTACGGTTCCAAGCGCCGTGCACTAGAGAATAGACCCTCGGATCGGGTCCATACCACACCTATATTATTGATTGTAATGAATAAGTGGATTCTGAGTGCGTTCATACGATTGCTGTTTATCGTATTATTATCTAGTGTTACCAAATAATTTATAGTACATTAATTTATATGGTTTTTTTCCGTCTTTTAAACAAACTGTGATCTGGTCGTTCATCAGATCACAGTTTGGTTAGAAAGTATTATTATTATAATTATTAAATTATTTATAAATTATTATAAACACTCGAGAACAACACAACACATCAGTGAGTTTCAGTATTGCTGTTTGTCGTATTATTATTTAGTGTTACCAAATAATTTATAATTCAATAATTTATAACCAATTTAATAATTATAATAATAATACGACCAGATCACAGTTTGTTTAAAAGACGGAAAAAAACCATATAAATTATTGTACTATAAATTATTTGGTAACACTAGATAATAATACGATAAACAGCAATCGTATGAACGCACTCAGAATCCACTTATTCATTACAATCAACAATATAGGTGTGGTATGGACCCGATCCGAGGGTCTATTCTCTAGTGCACGGCGCTTGGAACCGTACCTGACTCCCTTTGGAGCTCCACCCTGACCATAATTATGAAAAGAACAAAACGAAATTTACTATAGAGATCGAGAAATGTAGAACTAACAACATATTTTTTTCAGATTTTTAAAAGCGTGAGCACGTCGTCGTTTTTGTAAAATAAAAATTAATTAACAATTTTCAGGTTGAAAAATGGTTGCTATAACAAAAACAAAAATATATTCAGAAAGGGCGGTGCCTTCTCGTATAGTTTAAAAAAAACAACTTCGCGATAAGTGCCATAGTTTAATGAAAAAGTTTGTTTAGTTTTATTTTAGTTAATTTAGTTTAAGTTGTTTGTAGTTTCAACATTTTATAATATACAATTTTTTTATATTATGTAAATACGTTTCCTCAAATTATTTAAATTAACCCACCCAATTCTTTAATGCGCATTATTCTTAGTTCATACTTTTCCAGCTGACATTATAGTGCAAATTCTTAGATAGAAACGTTTAGAAAAAAAATTTTTGAAATCCCACAAAAAGCCTTACATAGGAAATGTAAGGTAAAAAAAACATGCGCCAAGTATAAGCAGAGCAGTCTTAATTCTATGGGAAAATGGTTTAATTAAGTGATTTTATTAGCCAGAAAAATGTGTGAAATCATGTTTACCAAGTACGGGTGAGGATGCCAACCCTTGTAGTGTGCTTCGGACGAAAAAGAACACTTTGCTATGTTTCAAATATGGGCATGTTTAGATAAAGTTTTTTTTTAATTTCTACCACAATTTTTGACAAGATGATAGAAAATATAGCAAAAATCGTAATAACGCATAAGAAAAAAATTTCCACCACCGGCATACTTGGGGCGCCGTTTTTATGAATTATTAAACCTACACAATTATGTTTACATGAGGAGGCGCCCCAAGTATGGCGGTGGTGGAAATTTTTAATTTAAATAATTTTTTAAATAATAACTTTTTTATGATTGTTACTAATTTATCTTATTGCAGGCTTCACAGCAAATGAAGGCAATGGAGGCCAAATCCGATACCCAAGATGAATTACCGCCATTGAAGAAACGCAAAACAGCGAAATCATTCAATTACGCATTCGAAGAAATTCGAAACAGAAGCTCGCTGCCGCCGTTTGCCAAAGAAAGCTCTGCACCCGACGGGACTTTAATTAATCCCATGTTAGATGCGCAAGATTGTTTATTTCTTATCCTAGTGTCGCCGGCTACAATTCAAGTTCTGTCTGAGAATGATGCGCCCATTCAATTAATCCTAAAGAAATTAGACTCATTAGAGGCGCGATTTGAGAAATTTCAAAAAACAATTATTTCGGAAATGGCCAAAATGAACGCCATGTTAAACACAATTGGCGCTTCTGCCGTTGCTGAGGTCCCCGCGTCTTCTATTCCAGACTTTGAACCATTCCAGCCAATCTCAAATTTAAAAGAATTGACGGAGTTGAATGAGAAGTCGAGAGATCCGGAATTTGTAGGTCAGTGCGTCAGGAGTTTGGGCCGGATAAACGGGAAGAACAGCGGAAATGGGTTTCGCGCTGTTTTCCCTGGCGACAGCGAGGCTTAGGTTTTGGTGGCGTGCGCGATTTAAAACAAATGCGGTTCGAGGATCTCGCGAGGAGCCGAGCGCGTGCCAGAATCGAGCTGACCACGGTAGGAGCGGCTGCGTGTGCGATTAACCGAGCGAGTACAAAGCGTATTAGAATCCGATTCATTAGACGAGTTAGACCGGGAGAGCTGTGCCGCGCAAGTGAGAGTTTTGTGAGGAAGTGCAAAGGTGCTGTCCTTTTGCCTGTTAGGTGCGGTTGGTGCCCACCTGCCGCATATTTGTTCCCCCGAGGCGTGTGAGCACACTCGGCGGGCTAGATCACTCTGCGTTGGTGTTGGCGGCTAGTACCTGGTAAGAGAGCTCTCTTGTTTATTGTAAATGGCCATTTTTGCGTTAGTTTTCCGTTATTAATTGCCTTGTTGAAGTTGTTAAAGGGTTAGGTAGCGGCGTAGACCTTGTAAAGGAATGCAGGCTTTTTTCCCCAACAGGGACTTTGGGGTTTTTTTATGCCGGGATTCCTTAGCCGTAAGTCGAAATCTGAGTTTGTCCCGATGAAGAATTTTTTAGTAGAGTGTTCAATTAGCTTGTTTTCAGTTTAAACCGCGATCATTCCCTCTCCTTTTCCCTCTTAATGTTGGTGAGTAAACACTTCGTATTGTCGATAAATTTTTTACGAGAGAATTTCTAATAAAGTATTCTTGGACAGGGATATCACGGCAACCCGAAACAAAACATTGTTTATCAAACTTTAAATTTTTGATTAATTTGTTCGAACACACTATTTATTACTCGGAGAACACGTGGACATCCACATTAAATGAGAAATTTTTAAAAACAATTTTAAATAATTCTTGTGCTCGATTTGAACGGGATAAGGTGTTGCGAACTCCAAGTGCTCGCAAGATCGCAATCGCAATCTCACAAGAATTGTTAGCATTAGTATTTTTTTATCATTTTTGATTAATTTTAGCATTGTTGTATTTTATTATTTATATTTTTTTACCTTATATCTTTTGGATTCTGTCTTTTTGTTCTGTGTATTTTATATTAATATTTTGTATGTTTGTCTTTAATTGCGTATCATAATATAAGTTTCAAAGTTAAAGTTCTGCAAACCTCTTCTTTTCTCGGCCTACATCTCGTTCCTTGATTCCACTACTAGCAATAAGTAGGGTTGGCATGTTATAGTTAAATCCTGACATGAACTTCAAGGGGCAATATTGAGAATAACAATAGGCACTTGTATGGTGAGTCATAGTATATTATTAATAATTATTCGTCTTTTAGAACACGCTGTTATGTTTCTTGCATTATATTTTTACATTTCTAGCACACATTTCTCTACGCCTTACATTACATTTTTACATTTTTTACATAGCATGTCTACATTTCTTACATTAAACTTTTACATTTCTTACA
Organism: Trypoxylon attenuatum; assembly: GCA_963989405.1. NCBI lineage: Eukaryota > Metazoa > Arthropoda > Insecta > Hymenoptera > Crabronidae > Trypoxylon > Trypoxylon attenuatum. Next base: position 587,469 of record OZ022494.1, on the reverse strand, counting down.
TTTCTTATATTACATTACTGTTAAAAACCATTTTATTGATCAAATTGTTTAAATTCCAATCAAATTCTTATAATTTGTGACGTTCCGACTCTCCAGATTTAGAGTCCTGTTCTGACAATTATAATTTACAAATGGCAAATTCAAGATATAAAATGAAATTACATGCAGGTGTAAAATATATTTATGAAGATTTAGTCTTGGAAGCATTTTTTTTAAAAAGACAAGAATAGGAACTAAAATTATGTGTTCAAACTTGAAAATCAAATAATCTTACAATTGCTGTTGATTTTACTTGGTTTATTTGTATGTATGTATGTATGTATTGTGACGTTGCAGTTCCGGCAACGTCACAAAACAGTGAAACTACCATAATAAACCAACGCGAAACTACTCTCGGGGCCTTCCGTTAATTATTTCCGCTGCTAATTCCCGAATTCTGTGAGTCGCGTGACAGGAGAGACGGCGAAAACACCGGCGAAGGGAGAAGGAGGGGCGCTCAGGGTGCAAGGACGGGGGAGGTATCCCGGGGGGATCCTCCCTAGAAAACGTTTCCCGCCGCTGACCAGGGGTCAGTGGGCCCACGGGGCCACGGGAACGCTCACCCCGGCGTGCGTGAGCCGGCGGTGCGACACCGGTGCCCTGCGGAGCCTCCGTGTTGGGCCACCCCTATTGGTGACCCACGCGGAGAACGGCGATCCCGGGGGGATCGAGGCGCGGACGCCTGAGGGCCGATCTCTCCCCACCCAGCCTGCCGCTGCAAGAGTTTCCGCGAGCGGCGACCACCAGCCGCCAACCTCCCGAAAAAGGACCACCTGCCGACATCTGTGGAGGATCGACAGGACTCATAGTGACGTCACCACCAGCGCCGCGGGAAAAGTTTCTAATCATGCGCGTGCCGAATGTACGGCGTAATTGCCGAGCACGCGGTCTCAGTCTTACGCCGACGGTTGAATCGATTAGCGATCAGAGTTTCCGAGAGGACCCAGTAAGAGTCAGGACAATGGAAAAGATGTTTGAGAGTGTCCGAGAGGCCAGCGATTCGGTGAGCGAATTTAACTATCCCTTTTCGTTAGTGTCGGATTTGATGAATGATTGTGCGCGTTAGAATCACGTTTGGTATCGAAATTATGAAAGATTTTCCGGCTTCTCCGGTATTGCGTAGTGATTTTCCGAATCGAGTCCTCCCGTAATGGATGATGTAATCTAGTGCGTCGCGTGCGTTACCGCGTGTAATACCGAGAGTTGTAGTTTCGATCTTCGCGTTTGTAATTCCGCCTTCGGGCGATGACGGAAAATAAAATGTGCCGACTCTCGGATTTATTTGAGTAATTGTGTGAGATTTATTTTGTGTGTGAAATTCCTGTTTTGTGTAGTCACTCCACCCATGCTCGATAGAATCGAACTCATTCCGCGTAGTCCGGCCCTGGGAGAAATTTCGACGTTTCGATTTCGTTAAGTAAAGAGATTCTCGAATTAGTTTTTGGTAGAGTGGTGAATAGAATTATTTGGTAACATTTCGAACGAGCTTCGGCTCGCGGCGCTTCGGTGCCTGGCGCCCAACGGATTTAGGATTTTTTGGATTTTGGAATTTTGGGGGAGAGAATCTCGCGCATTTTCTTTGTTCACGGGGAATTTTCGGGTTAGCCGGTGCAGACTATTAAAGTCGGGAAAATTCACGTGACAGTATGTATTGTGACGTTGCAGATCTGGCAACGTCACAAAATAGTAAATAAAAATAAGAAGCAAACGCGAAACTACTCTCGGGGCCTTCCGTGAATAAATTACCGAGGCTAATTCCCGAATTTTGTGAGCCCCGGGACAGGAGGGACGGCGGAAACGCCGGCGGAAGGAGAAGGAGGGGCGCTCAGGGTGCAAGGACGGGGGAGGTATCCCGGGGGGATCCTCCCTAGAACACGCTTCCCGCCGCTGACCAGGGGTCAGCGGGCCCACGGGGCCACGGGAGCGCTCACCCCGGCGTGCGTGAGCCGGCGGTGCGACACCGGTGCCCTGCGGAGCCTCCGTGTTGGGCCACCCCTATTGGTGACCCACGCGGGGCACGGCGATCCCGGGGGGATCGAGGCGCGGACGCCTGAGGGCCGATCTCTCCCCACCCAGCCTGCCGCAGCAAGAGTTCCGCGAGCGGCGACCACCAGCCGCCAACCTCCCGAAAAAGGACCACCTGCCGACATCTGTGGAGGATCGACAGGACTCACAGTGACGTCACCACCAGCGTCGCGGGAAAAGCTTCTACTCATGCGCGTGCCGAATGTACGGCGTAATTGCCGAGCACGCGGTCTCAGTCGGACGACACCATTAGGATCAATTAGTGATCGCAGTCGTACTGCAACCGGAGGATCGATTAGTGATCTTAGTAGTGAGATTATAAAGCCCCGAAATTAGAACAATGGAGAAGATATTTGAGAGTTCACGAGAGGCCAGCGACTCGGTAAGCGAATTGAACTAGCCCTTTTCGTTTGTGTCGGATTTAATGAAGAATTGTACGCGTTAGAATCTCGTTTGGTATCGAAATTATGAAAGATTTTCCGGCTTCACCGGTATTGCGTAGTGCTCTTCCGTATCGAGTCCTCCCGTAACGAATGATGTAATCTAGTGCGTCGCGTGCGTTACCGCGTGTAATCTCGAGAGTCGTAATTCGATCTTCGCGTTTTGTAATTCCGCCTTCGGGCGATGACGAAAAATAAAATGTGCCGACTCTCGGATTTATTTTGAATCGTTGTATGAGATTTATTTTGTGTGTGAACTTCCTGTTTTGTGTCGTCACTCCACCCATGCTCGATAGAATCGAACTCATTCCGCGTAGTCCGGCCCTGGGAGAAATGTCGTCGTTTCGATTTCGTTAATTTCAGAGATTCTCGAATTAGTTTTTGGTAGAAGGTGAAATAGAGTCATTTGGTGACATTTCGAACGAGCTTCGGCTCGCGGCACTTCGGTGCCTGGCGCCCAACGGATTTAGGATTTTTTGGATTTTGGAAATTTGGAGGAGAGAATCTCGCGCATTTTCTTTGTTCACGGGGAATTTTCGGGTTAGCCGGTGCAGATTCTCGTATTCGGGAAAATTCACGTGACAAATTTTGGCGCCCAACGTGGGGCCACTTCAGTAAAAGTGGCTTTCGAGCATTTTTCGCGTAATATTGATTTATTTGGTGGAGTTTCGACACTGGAATATTGTAAGAATATTATCGCGGTTGATAGAATTTTCCAGATTGAATCTTAACGGTGGTATTACGTTCGAAATTTATCGCGTGATATTCTTGAGCTTTTGTTCGGATGTAATATTAGCAGTTACTCGGGATTATCGTTCCCGGTGTTTACGTTTTTTTTGGTCGGCAAGAAGCCGAAGTAGTTGGATCGTATGATCCTTGTTGTTGCCGAGTATTAAACTCGGTTCACATGAAGCCAGCAGGTGAAACGTGTGGATTAGGGATAATTGATAGATTTTTCGAAAAGGTTACTCCGGGTTATTTCGAGGATTTTGGTTGTTATATTTAGTCTTTTTAGTTACTTTTTGTTAATTTATTTTGTGCCGTGGTGCCCCTATTGGCATCATTTTATTTGGATTTCGCGGTTTTCGGTTTCGGTGAAGGGCATCTCTCAGGGAGAGGTGGCCCGGACTATTGGGTGCTCCTTCCGAGGCGGAAGTTTGAGCAAATTGTTAGTTTTGGGATTTGGGTTAGTTAATGGGATTTTCGGACTTTTGAGTCGGAGTTTTGGAATTGCGTTTTAGCAATGGCTACCGGAGTACCGACGCTTCACCTGGCTGTTTCGCGAGTATGCCATAGCGAAGTGGCGAATATTTTAAGAATATCGTGCGAATATTAGTGAATAATTGGTGAATGTTTGTGCATGTTTCTTGCGGATTTACGATATTTGCGATATTTTCGATATTTATGATATTTATGATATTTCGATATTTATGGTATTTCTGATATTTGTGATATTTATGATATTTATGATGTGTTTTGGATGTCGCAAATTACACTGAAAATTTATGCCTGTTCCGATCCAATTAAGGTGCCTACCGACTTGAATTAGTTTTCTTATTTCGCAGTAGTGTTGCGTAATTGGCCAGTGCTAAGAAAGTGCTAATTAGTTTAAAGTTAGAGTGTTTGAACTTTTTTTTTGAATTTTGTTAAAACTCGGACATTGTTCGGGGAGTGTTGTAGTTTATTCATGATTTGAAGTACTTGTCGGAATTTACGGCACCCGGGAATTATTTTCCGGAATTATTTTGAATTGTTGCTGGGTTATGAATTTTATTGGGAATTTCGAATGTTTGCGATTATCGTGAAATGGCACCAGGTTTGATGAGTCCCTGGACGAGTTGATTTCTCTCTCTCACATATGGAATATTGTTAGATGGAATCATGAAACTAATGTGATTTAATTGTGGATTATTGTGCGATTCTGATTACTGATATAAGGTGATATTATGATGATGTGTGGGTGATTACGAGATTTATTTTCAGTGTGGCGTATGTCATTGACCATTTGATTTTCTTTTGCTGATTTTGTGCATTTATCGTGTCTTACTACGCAGTAACATTACCCTCTGTTCGGGAATGTGGACTTTCCGCGATTAAGGTTGATATATCGATGTTTGAACTCTGTTTTGTTGATTGTCGTAGCACGTATCTTCCGTGCTCCGTTACGCTTGCGCTCAATATTGGACTTATTTTCGTTACGTTGGTTTCCGGAATTTCGCGTTGTTGGGTACTGCGGTTATCCAAGGACTTATTTATTGTTTTTCCTTTTGCGTTTTTCGGCGTTCCGCCTGGCTCAGACCGCGAACGGCGTACCGGGCTAGGAGGTATCGAATTAAGCGGTACCATTGTTAGGGTGTACCGCGGGGAGATCGGTAATCGTCCGCACCACGTAGTCATTCCGGATTGGCGATTTATTGGAATTTTGGTCGGAAAAACGAGTGTGGAAATTCTCCAAGGCGATTGCGTAAGTTTGAGTTTCGCGAGCTAGTGAAGTTGCGTCGGCATGAATACCAACCCGCCAGAACCGCCTTCCGGTGAGGGCGATGAAAATACCGGTCAGACGCGCTTGCTCCCGAATCACGTATATCAGTCGCCGGACTCACCCATAGGAAATCCATCGCATTCTTTTGTGGAGACGATGCAGATACCGTTGCGAGGGGGTCAGCAACCACCCCTGACCCAAACGAACCGTGTTCGGACGTCGCTACAACTTGATACGTCCTACCGTGATCGACGCGGCGATGTGATAGACCAGTTGCGGCGGTGGAACGTAACATTTAAGGGTGAGGCGGACGACGACTGCGATTTCTTTCTCGATCAGGTTTGGGAAGCTTGCGACTTAAAGGGTTGTGATCCGGCCGAGATTATCCCGCACCTACATCACGCGATGGGCGGGAAAGCAGTAACGTGGCTTTATTCCGGACGTAATTATTGGCGTACGTGGGATCAATTCGTTACCGCGTTTCGGCATAGTTTTACCAACGCGAGTCAGCGATTTGAGTTCGAGAAGCAGATCTTGACGCGAACCCAACGTCGCGGAGAGCGCGTACGCGATTACATCGCTGAAATCCGGAACTGGATGAGTCGATTAAATCCGCCGTGGTCGCCTCAGCAGGAATTGTCGTGTGCTTACGGTAACTTGCACCCGCATTTACGGATGCAGGTTCCCCGTGAGTCAGTACGAGACCTATTTGACTTAGAGCGACGCGCTATCGAAGCCGAGCGGATGCAACAACAACTTCGCGAATGGGAGCCGTATGAAGATCCTGGGGCTTCCGAAACCGCGCCGCGACCTAGATACCGTCCTTTCGGAGCTCAACGGGAAAACGCGCCTAATGTACCGACTCCGTCGAATGTAAAATCTGCCGAACCAAAGCCCGCGAGAGAAGACGCGCGGAGAGCAACGCCAGCTACCGGACGAACTCCATTTACGCCGACGTGCTGGAATTGCAAGCAATCCGGCCACTTTTCAAGAGATTGCAAGGCTCCGAGTCGCCTGCACTGTTACCGTTGCGGGAGATCGGGCGTTACGACACGCGATTGTCCCGATTGCTCTCGTCCTTCGGGAAACGCCACGGGGAGCCGATGATTCGGGTCGAATCGGCTACCGATGCTATTGTTGCGACCCGCCCGCCTGCGAATATCGAAGTGGCGAAAAGCGAACCTCCAAGTCCTACGGAACTCGTCGCGAGAACCTCGAAGCCTACCGTCGAGGATATTTCGGCAAAACCGCGCCCCGCGCCGAAGCGAGGCCCAGCTCTCTTGTACTTATTAATACAAGTAGGGGGGAAACCGGTTCGAGCGTTGTTAGATTCAGGGGCATCGATGGACCTTATTAGCAAGGAAGCCGCCGATCAATTACCGGGCGTAATGGAATTGGGGCCGCCCACGAACCCGTGCCGTTTCGTAGTCGCGACCGGAGAAACTAATTCTACTGTTAGACAGGTCGCTTTTTGGGCTGATATCCGCGGACAATATCGCTGTATCGTCGCCTTTGTCGTAGACCGCCTCTCGAGCCCGATTATTTTGGGAGTTCCGACGTTAGCAGATTTTGGAGTCGTTCTCGACTACCACCGCGCCGAATGGTATTTCGGATATAAGCCGGAAGAACGCTTTCCGTTAGGACCGGACCAAGAAGAGTCAACAGCTTGCGGGATTCGAAAGTTAGAGCCGAATGAGCGTGATCGACTGGAGGAATTTCTAGACACAACCTTGCCGACGCTATCTCAAGTCGCGGCCATTACCAATCTAATAGAGCATCGGATAGATACCGGCGATCACGCGCCTATCCGACAGAAAGTTTATGCCGTCTCCCCAATCGTGCAACAAGCGATACACGCCGAAGTAGATAAAATGCTCGCGGAAGACGTGATAGAACCATCACATAGTGAATGGTCTAGCCCTATCGTGATGGTAAAGAAGCCAAACGGAACGTACCGATTTTGCTTGGATTTCCGCAAAGTTAACAGTGTGTCGAAAAAGGATGCGTACCCTCTTCCGCTCATGAGCAGTATCTTAGATAAGCTTAATGCTGCAAAATACTTAAGTACTATCGATCTTAGTCAAGCGTATTTCCAAGTACCGTTGGAAAAGAAGAGCCGCGAAATTACCGCCTTTATAGTTCCGGGTCGCGGATTATTCCATTTCAAGCGCATGCCGTATGGCTTAACTGGAGCACCGGCGACGTTCCAGCGTTTACTGGATCGCCTAATAGGACCTGAAATGGAACCCCATGCTTTCGCCTACCTGGATGATATCATCGTGGCTACCGTAACTTTCGAAGAACACCTGACTTGGCTAACTCGCGTATTGGATCGGGTAAAGGACGCAGGACTTCTCGTGAATCCCGAAAAATGCGAATTCTGTCGTGCGGAGGTAAAGTACCTCGGATTTCTCGTCGGGGAGGAAGGGTTGAAGGTCGACCCGGATAAGACCGCGCCGATCGTGTCGTACCCACCACCAACCAACATCAAGCAGCTACGGCGATTTATAGGAATGGCCTCTTGGTATCGCCGATTCCTAGCCGAGTTCGCGACAATATCTGAACCCCTGACTAGGCTTTTGAGGAAAGACCAACCGTGGACGTGGACTGCCGAACAACAAGCAGCTTTCGAAACACTGCGGGACATGATTGCGAACGCACCAGTTTTGTCCTGCCCGGATTTCAACTTACCATTTGTCCTGCACACGGATGCCAGTACCGTCGGACTCGGAGCTGTCTTAACGCAGACTACCGAAGAGGGAGAGCGAGTAATAGCTTTCGCCAGCAAAACCTTAAGTGTTGCCGAACGCAAATATACGACTACCGAATTGGAGTGCCTCGCTATCGTCTGGGCCGTCAAGAAGTACCGCGCCTACCTGGAAGGGTACCGTTTCACCGTAATCACCGACCATAACAGCCTGAGGTGGTTACACAACTTGAAGGATCCCGTAGGGCGATTAGGAAGATGGGCCTTGCAGTTAGAAGCCTACGACTTTGAGGTGATCTATCGGAAGGGCGCTTTACACCATGTGCCTGACGCATTGTCCCGTATTCCCGAAGCAGTTGTCGCCGCAACCACGGATCTCGGTACCTGGTATGACCAACGAAAGAAACAGGTACTGGCGCAACCCAAGCAATTTCCGAATTGGAAGGTCGAGGGCGAACAGTTGCTATATCGACGTAGCGACGAAATGAAAGAGGCACTGCTGAAGGAAGATCTCGACGCATGGAAGCTGGTAGTACCGGAAACACAACGAATACCGATTATCGCCCAGGAGCACGAGTCCCCACAGGCGGGACATCTTGGAGTAGAGAAGACTTTCCGACGTGTCGCGAGGCAATATTATTGGCCTGGAATGTTCCGAACCATCCTGCGAGTCATACGGAGATGTGAGGTGTGCCAACGTACGAAGGTCAGCCAGGAAGCCCCTCCCGGTTTAATGGGCAGACGGAGGGTATCGCAGCCATGGCAGGTTGTGGCGGCCGATATTATGGGTCCGTTCCCGAAAAGCAAACAAGGATTTGTGTACCTGCTGGTGATGCAAGATCTTTTCACCAAATGGATCGAGTGCTGCCCTTTACGAGCCGCTACCGGAGCCAAGATTGCTGAAGCATTGGAAGAGCTGGTTTTCTCGCGTTGGGGTACACCCGAAGTTATCCTCACTGATAACGGGACGGAATTTATAAATAAAACTCTCGAGAAGGCTATTACCGAATATGGGATCCACCACGCCACGACTCCACCGTACCACCCGCAGGCGAACCCAGTGGAGAGAGTCAATCGAGTTTTGAAGACGATGATTGTGGCCTATTTGGAACAAGACCATCGAGAGTGGGACCGTCATCTACCGTCCTTCCGTTTCGCGTACAACACGGCGTATCATGCCGTTTTGGAAGCCTCTCCCGCATTTCTGAACTTCGGACGCGAGCCCCGATCCGGCCGAAGCCTGAAGGAGCTTGAAGACACCAAGGATTTACCAGAACCTCCGACCACAAGCGATATCGAGAATTGGTCGGAAAGGATGAAGAAGATGGTCAACGTCGAACTGTGGGTCAGCGAAAATCTAGAGGCCGCTTACGAGAAACAGGCCGCATACTACAACCGCAATAAACGAGACGTCACCTTTCGAGTGGGAGACATGGTTTTGAAGCGTCACCATGTGTTATCTTCCGCTGCACAGAACATCGCAGCCAAATTAGCGCCACGTTTCCATGGACCTTTTCGCGTATCTAGAGTACTATCGCGAGTCGTTTATGAATTAGAGAACGAACACGGAAGACGTATCGGAAAGTTCCACATTTCCCAATTAAAACCTTATCGTGTTTAACCTACTAATACCGTACTAACTTGTTAGGATACCGAACCAGAGGAGTTAATTTCCGAGCCGGAATGGCTCTATTTCAAAGAGCGGGAGCACCTCGGAGATCCCGACGCGGTGGTACAGGCGCTGCCGGATTATTGGGAGTACCGGGCACGAGTGGAGGAGCAAAAAGGGCCCCTCCCGGTATCGCAGCCCCCGCCTCATGTACCAAGGAGGCTACTAGTAGGAAGTGGCGGCCCAAAAAAGGAGCTTAAGGATGCCGCGACTCAGACGGCGGAGGAATCTCCCTCCGTACCGCCGACCACCGCCAGATCTTCCGCACCCACTGCGGGACCAAGACGGGTCACCTGGGCGCCGACGCCCCAAGGGGGACCGAAGCCGCTACCAACCGCGGCCCCCAATCGATTGCCGGCACCGCGGGATATTCCGGGAGCCTACCGCCATAAGGGCGGAAAGAAGCCCGGATGTTGGAACTGTGGGGACCCCGACCACCCCTACTCCAAATGCCGAGAAACCCGGCGGTTCAAATTTTGCTTCCGCTGCGGGGCGGCCAATGTGAGCTTGGCCGACTGCCCGACCTGCAAGCGGGCTTACTTGCAGGAGAGGAACCCGCCGAAGCAGGCCTAGACCATGGGCCAACCGTCTCGAACGACCCTATAACCAGTTCTTTTCTATTTTTTTTAGTGTGATTTTGATTATTATTATTAGGTGGAGGGTTTGGGGGGTTAATGCGTTGTTTTCTTTACCTTTTTTTTTCTAAATAAATAAGCGTGTGTGTGCCAGTCGTGCGATTGTTGTTAACCCCTCCCGTTACCCAGAGGCGTTTAGGAAGTGAAGAGAGAGAGAGAAATAGGTATCGGAAATCAACTCGTTCCAGGAAAAGGTGTCAATACGTGATTTTGGTGAGTACCCGTTTATTATCGTCTTGATGGACGGAACAGCAAATCGTTTTAGAGAATGGTCGCTTGCGACCCGTATGGGTTATGCTCCCGGTAGGGAGGAACATTTAGGGATTTATTGATGTATTTTGTTGTGTGTGTCAATTTTGAGTACACGGAAGGACCCGAGTGGAGTCGCGTTTCCGAAAAGGGCTACGGTCTGTTCGCCGGCGGGAAGGTCGGGGCGACCTTCCTTAAGGGGGGGGCCGTTGTGACGTTGCAGATCTGGCAACGTCACAAAATAGTAAATAAAAATAAGAAGCAAACGCGAAACTACTCTCGGGGCCTTCCGTGAATAAATTACCGAGGCTAATTCCCGAATTTTGTGAGCCCCGGGACAGGAGGGACGGCGGAAACGCCGGCGGAAGGAGAAGGAGGGGCGCTCAGGGTGCAAGGACGGGGGAGGTATCCCGGGGGGATCCTCCCTAGAACACGCTTCCCGCCGCTGACCAGGGGTCAGCGGGCCCACGGGGCCACGGGAGCGCTCACCCCGGCGTGCGTGAGCCGGCGGTGCGACACCGGTGCCCTGCGGAGCCTCCGTGTTGGGCCACCCCTATTGGTGACCCACGCGGGGCACGGCGATCCCGGGGGGATCGAGGCGCGGACGCCTGAGGGCCGATCTCTCCCCACCCAGCCTGCCGCAGCAAGAGTTCCGCGAGCGGCGACCACCAGCCGCCAACCTCCCGAAAAAGGACCACCTGCCGACATCTGTGGAGGATCGACAGGACTCACAGTGACGTCACCACCAGCGTCGCGGGAAAAGCTTCTACTCATGCGCGTGCCGAATGTACGGCGTAATTGCCGAGCACGCGGTCTCAGTCGGACGACACCATTAGGATCAATTAGTGATCGCAGTCGTACTGCAACCGGAGGATCGATTAGTGATCTTAGTAGTGAGATTATAAAGCCCCGAAATTAGAACAATGGAGAAGATATTTGAGAGTTCACGAGAGGCCAGCGACTCGGTAAGCGAATTGAACTAGCCCTTTTCGTTTGTGTCGGATTTAATGAAGAATTGTACGCGTTAGAATCTCGTTTGGTATCGAAATTATGAAAGATTTTCCGGCTTCACCGGTATTGCGTAGTGCTCTTCCGTATCGAGTCCTCCCGTAACGAATGATGTAATCTAGTGCGTCGCGTGCGTTACCGCGTGTAATCTCGAGAGTCGTAATTCGATCTTCGCGTTTTGTAATTCCGCCTTCGGGCGATGACGAAAAATAAAATGTGCCGACTCTCGGATTTATTTTGAATCGTTGTATGAGATTTATTTTGTGTGTGAACTTCCTGTTTTGTGTCGTCACTCCACCCATGCTCGATAGAATCGAACTCATTCCGCGTAGTCCGGCCCTGGGAGAAATGTCGTCGTTTCGATTTCGTTAATTTCAGAGATTCTCGAATTAGTTTTTGGTAGAAGGTGAAATAGAGTCATTTGGTGACATTTCGAACGAGCTTCGGCTCGCGGCACTTCGGTGCCTGGCGCCCAACGGATTTAGGATTTTTTGGATTTTGGAAATTTGGAGGAGAGAATCTCGCGCATTTTCTTTGTTCACGGGGAATTTTCGGGTTAGCCGGTGCAGATTCTCGTATTCGGGAAAATTCACGTGACAGTATAGTTTATTGATGATCCCCTCGGGGTTACAACATCTTCTTAAATCTACCTCCTATCCCTCACATTCTACCCTCCTTAGAGGCTACGCCTTAACCTACTTAATCGCTAGCCCTCTCTCTCTCTCCTCCGCCGCCCCCTCTCCCCCCTCAATCTGATCTCCGCCTCGTCTCGATATCCGCTCTCTCGCTTTCCGCCTCGCCGGCTTCCGGTTTCCTTCATTCTCTCCGGTCCTCACAGCATCCATCCATCTCTCTCCCTCCCCTTTCCTCCCCCTCCGCCTCTCTCCTCCTCACCTCTAGCCTTCTCATCCATTCTTCCCCCTCCCCTTCTTCACCCAATACTTCATTCACCTTTTCGTTCCACCACCCCCCTCCTCTCGTCACTCCCCCACATCTCTCCCATACATGTTCCCACGACTCCATCTCCCTCGCGCAAATCCTGCACATCCTCTTCCCCTCCTCCTCCCAATACCTTCCTTCTTTCATCTCATTTCCCAATCTGAACCTCAGCACTCTCCTCCATCTACTCTCCCCCCATCCCTTCTTTAGATACCACGAAATCCCCTCCCCCTTTATCACTCTATACCACCTATTGCTCCTCGACTCCTCTATCCTGTAACATCTCTCCTCCCTCTGTCTTTCTTCCTCTCTCTCCATTACCTCCTCCCACACCCACCCACCCAGCCCCCCTCTCCTCTCCGTTCCCCCTCTTCCACCCCTAACTCCCTCAAACCCTTCAGTCTATCCTCTTCCCACCTCGATATCTTCCCCCCTCCCCTCGCTCTTTCTCTTATCTCCCCCCAACACCTCCTCGCCCACTCACTTCCACCACCCTCCTCCACCTTCCTCTCACACGCCCATGCCCTCCCAACCATCTTCGCCCTCACCTTCAACCTCTGCACCTCCTCCCTCAACATATACCCCGGCGTACTCCTATCCACTCCCGTCACCCACCTAAAGAACCTATCCTGCACCCTCTCCAAACCCTCCCATTCCCTCCAGCCCCACACCTCCGCCCCATGACCCATCACCGGCACTATCAGCCTGTCCCCTAACCATAGCCTCCTCTCCCAGTCCTTTCCATATCTCCTTTTCCCAATCCCCCACACCTGCCCCATCACTGCTGCCGCTCTCCTGGCCCTGTCCCGCACCTGACTCACTTGTGCTCCATTCCTCCTTATCCAAAATCCCAGGTACTTCATCTCCTTTACCACCTCAATTTTCCTTCCCTTCCACTTCCACCCTACCTCCTTCATCCTCCCCCCTCCCTTCCTGCATCTCATTACCTTGCTTTTTCCTACGTTCAGTTCCAGCCTCTTCTCGTCCAGGTACCGTTCCAATGTAGCCATCATCCTCCTCATCCCTACTTCATCCTCTGCCAGCAACACCATATCATCCGCATACATCAGGGTGTATAGTTTTTCCCCTCCCAGCCTCACTCCTCCCCCTCCCTCCTCTCTCAATTCCTCCTCCAAATCCGCCGTGGCTATATTGAACAGGGTTGGGCTCAACGGGCACCCCTGTCTCACCCCCCTTGCCGTCCAAAATTTCTCCCCCATCTCTCCCCTCGCCCTCACCCTACTCCACGTTTCCCCCAGCACCTCCTCTACTCTTCTCACTAGACCCTCCCTCATTCCCCTTCTTCTCATCGTCTCCACGATCACCCTCCTGTCTAGCATGTCGAAGGCCGCCTTGAGATCTACAAAGAAGGCAATCAGCCTTCCCCGCTTCCTCTCTATTTGCCTATTCACCACGTAATTCAAAATGTAGACCTGTTCCATGGTGCCCATCCCCTTCCTAAACCCCGTCTGGCACTGTGGGATGACCCCCTTCTCCTCCGCCTCCTCCCTGACCTTGTCCGCCAACACCGCCGCGTAGATCTTGTACAAAGTCGGCATCAGGGTTACCCCCCTATAATCCCCCGTCCTTTCTCCCGACCCCTTCTTCCATACCGGCACCACTATCCCCCCCCCCCCCCTCCAGCTCTCCGGCCAACTTTCCTCTCCGTTCCAAACCTTCCTGCAACACTCAACTACCCATTCCCTCACTCCTTCCCCTCCGTACTTCCAAACCTCATTTGACAGCCCATCTTCCCCTCCCGCCTTGCCGTCCTTCAGCCTCTTTATAACCCTTCCAATCTCCTCCCTCCCTATATCCTCTTCATCATCGGCCTCCCTCTTCCCCGCTCTCCATTTCGCCCTCCCTTCTACTCCGCCTAACAGCGTTCTGAAGTGCTCCGCCCATTCCTCCATCTCTATGTTCTCCCCAATTCTCCTGTTTCTCTTCCTCTCCCTGTTAACTATCCTCCAAACATCTCCCTCAGATCGCGCACTCTCCACCTCTCTTTCCAGCCTCCCTTTCTCCTCCGCCTTCTTTCTCTCACACAGTTTCTTATATTCCCTGACCCCCCTTCTGAACTCTCCCTCCTCAAGTAATCCCCTCCTCCACTTCCTAAGCAAACCCCTCGCCCTCCTCTTCCCTTCCACACACTCCTCATCCCACCACCCCCTCCTCCTCTTTCTTTCTCCCACATCTTCCCAGCACTCATCCCTCAATCTCTCAATTTCCTTAGGCTTCCTGCCAATCTCCTGATCCAATCCACCCTCCTCTCTCTCAAGCCATGTTCCCCCCGTCGTCATCTCCCCAAACCTCTGCCACACCCTCTCCGTCCACTCCACTCTTTCCTGCCTTCCGCCTCCCTTCCTTCCTATCTCCGTCCTATCTGCTCCCTCCCCTCTTATCGTCACTACTAAGGGGTGATGGTCTGACATTATTGCCTCCCCCACCTCCATCCCGTCACATCTATCCCATACCTCCTCCCCCCCGACCACATAGTCTATCACCGTATTTCCCCTCCCTCCTGTATACGTATATTCCCCCCGTTCATCCCCTCTCACCGCCCCGTTCATTATTCCCCACCCCGTACCATTCAGTGCATCCAGCATCTTCCACCCGTCCCCATTTACCTTCCCGTCTTTCGACTCCCTGCTCTGCCATTCCTCCTCCTCTCCTTGCACTCGCCCCCCCCCAAAGTTCCTGTCCTCGCGTTAGAATCCCCCCCAACCATCCTCATCACCTCCTCCCCGTTCTCTTCCGCCCAATCCCTTATTCTCTCCATTTTCTCCCTTATATCCCCGCTCACATACACCCCCGCTATCTCCCACCTCTCCCCTCCCAACCTCATCCCCGCACTTATCCAGCCCTCCTTTACCTCCACCACACCGTTCCCCACCGCCAGCTCCCATCTCACTCCCATCAGCATGCCCCCCTTTGCTCTTCCCTTCCTGTTCTCTCTTTTTGCCGGCCCGCAGACCCATTTAAATTCCCGTGGTAGCCCCTCTTTTATTCTCCCCCAACTTTTCTCCTCCACCCATGTTTCCAGCAGAAATACCACATCCATTCCTCCTACCATTTCCCAAAAATCCTTGTCCTTGTTTCCCAAACCCGCCACGTTCCAGAACATTATTTTCCACCCCCTAGCCCTGTTCTTGTCTCTCTTCTCTCTCCTCCCCTCCCGTACCCTATCCTTATCTCGCCCTGCCCGATCCTGTCTGTCCCCCTCCTCCCTCCCCAAACTTCCTACCCCTCCCCCTGCCCCTCCCGTTCCTTGTCTTCCCCCTGGCTACTCCCAACTTCGTTCCCCCCTTGCCTTCCTCCAGCCCCTCCGCTTCCCTCCACCACCTTCCCTGCCCTTCCATCCCAAAACCACCACTCCTCTCCCACCCTCATCCTCCCCTTTCCTACCCATACCCTCTTCCCTCTCCTCCTCTCCTTCTCTGCGGCTTCCCATAGTCTCCTTTGCCCCTCCCGTTCCTGATACGTTAAATCCTCCTCAATCCAAATCTCCTTTCCTCTCAGCCTTTTCTTCTTCTCCATCACCTCCCACTTCCTTTCCACCGTATCCATCCTCACCACTATTATTCTCCATTCCTTATCCTCCCTACTCCCCCCTGCCCCTCTCACCTCTTCTACGCCTTCCTCTATTCCAATCTCCCTCATCACATCCTTTACTTTTTCCCTCGCCTCTTCCTTTCTCACCATCAGCCCTCTTATTATCACGTTCCTCTTCCTATCCTCCCTTTCCCTCATCTTCATCCTTTTCTCCATCAGCTCCACCCTCCACTCCATCTCTCCCCTTCGCACCGCCTGTACGCCATCCGTCCCCCTCCCTCCCAACTCCATCTTCTCCATCCTGCCCTCTAAGTTCTTTAGTTTCTCCCGCCCTACCTCTCCACCTCCCACTTCCTCCACTCTGCTCTCTATCCCCTTCAGCTCCTTCCCCATGTCTTTCAGTTCCCCCTTCATTTTCTCCAAATCCTCCCTCACCTCCCTCCTTATCTCCTCTTTCATCCTTCCCACTTCCATTCTCAGTTCCTCCCTTAACCTCCCAACCTCCTCCTTCACCTCTCCTAACTCTCTCCTAATCTCACTCCTTATCTCTTCCATCCCCTGTCCCATCACCGTCCTTATCGTCTCCAATATCTCCCTAGCCTCCCCCTTCCCCCCCCCCCCTTTCCCATCCTGTGGGGATCTCTCCGTCCTTCTACTTTTATTAAACGCCCATCCCTCCCCATCCTTCTGTTCCTGTACCCTCTCCACCGCTCCCCCTTCTACATCGCTGTCATCCCTTTTCCTCTTCCAAATCTCCTCCAAACTTCCTACACTGGAGCTCCTCCCTCTTCCACCTCCCCCTTTGATCGCCTCCAACACCGTCTGCCTGCCTTTCTTTCCTCCTCCGTTCGTTGCTATGCCGATTCCGTTGGTTCCCTTCCTACCCCTTCCTTACCGACTTCCTTCCTTACCGACCCTAGCTTCTCTCTATTCTCCACTCTTTCCGCCACTGGCTCTGCCTCACCCACTCACTCTGCCGCCTCTCTCCTGCTCAATTCTCGAAGCCCTAACCTCAACGCTCTCCACTCCTTCTCCGTCCCTATTTTCCACCCGTGTACCCCACTCCCTTCTCCCTTTTTCTGCCCTAACCCTCCGCCTTCACTCCCTTGTCCCTTCTCTGCACTAACTTCGTCCCTCCCCCCTATAACCACTCACACCACACCTTTCCACTCTCACACACTCTATACTCCGACCGCTCACTCTCCACACCGAAACCGGAAGCCTACTTGGTTTATTTATTTTGCTGTTAATTTTTTCAGAACACGAAATAAATTTCAAATTCGTGTGCTGAAAAAATTTAAACAACGAAAGTCTTTCAATAGGGAATACATAAAAAATCAACAGCAATTGTAAGATTATTTAACTTTTAACTTTGAACACATAATTTTAGTTCCTATTCTTGTCTTTTAAAAAAAATACTTTCAAGACTAACTCTTCATAAATATATTTTGTACCTGCATGTTATTTCATTTTATATCTTGAATTTGCTATTTGTAAATTAGAATTGTCAGAAGAGGACTCTAAATCTGGAAAGTCGAAACGCCACGAATTATAAGAATTTGATTGAATCAATGAAATGGCTTTTAACAATAATTCTTATATTAGATTTCTACATCACAGTTCTTCGTCCATTGGATATGTATGGTGCATGGGAACAAAAACAGTTACACCTTGGTATTCCGTCGCAACTAGTTTACATAAAATATTAGTGAATTTATACCCTACCGATACTTCCAAGTCTGTAGTGTTTGTTGAATGAAAGACATTGATATTACTTGATTTAATTGGTTCCTCAAAGAAGTCACCTCGTTCTCGCACTTGCGACCCATAAATACCATTATGATCGGCATACCTCATGGCAACAATTTCAAACTTGCGTGTCATGAACCACTGGTTTACTGTTTGAGCAATTAACGTGAAACCGTCCCGTAACACAAGTGAACACTTTGATGCGTCTTCCTTCATGCGACATTTTAGGTGCGGATAAACAATATAACTGCGTGACATTATTACGTCCTTTGAATTTTGCTCCATCAATCGGCTAATCAGATGAGCTAACGGCAGCCGACCTGATCTTAACGTCCTCTTTATTTGGTATAGGTAATTTTCAAATGGGTAAGATGATAATGTGCCTAATGGACCGAATCGTTCACATTCACTAACTATGTGCAGTAAGTTGTGTGTATTACTTGTTCCCGAGGTAAAAAATTTATAAATATTGGTTGCAAAATCTTCAAACAAATTATGTGCAATGGGCAGAAACCGACGAAAGTAATTTGTGGATCAAATGGTTGAAGCACAAAATAAATTTGAAAACTTGGCATACTGTTCCTCTGCCAAGAAATTCTTGAACACTACAATGCCATAATAATTTAAAAACGTTGCATATTCAGTACCCTTCCAGTAGTTCAGATGTTTTAAATCCCGTACAGACCGGTGGATTTCCTGGGGCAATTTGATTTTATTCAGTAGTGACGATATTTTCGCAACCGTTTCTTTCGACCACTTTTCACAACCGGCATGACCTTTTTTGTATGTCAACAATAGTCGCATAGTGACCCCGAGGTGCAATAAATTTAACGATTCGGTTACAATAACATCTTCCACCATATCGATGGGAAGTTTTAGAAGCGGAGTGATTACCGGTTCTCTCCGTAGTTTCCGAGACCCAGTCCGAATCCTGTAATCTCGGTGGTGATCTCCATAAGCACGCGCATAGAACAATTCATCGGTCCTCTTCGTGCATTTTGTGGGAGGGAACACTGTAGTTCGGACCAGAATGGAGTGGATGCCTTGAACACAACATTTTAAGCACCCGTGTTGGGCGTTAAAATTTACAGTGCCTGTAAAAAAAAAATAACAGCATTAATATTTTATACGAATACTATGTACAACAAATATAAATGGAACAAACTGTACCTTTTATAAAAGCCCTTGCGGGCGAGTCACATATGACTGCCCTGATCTTTACTGTAAGCTTACAATTATTTATGACTAGCCCGTGCTCCAAAATTTCAAGAGCCTCCGTCACAAATTGATCCAGAAATTCTTCAACTTTCATTGACGTTTGCTGTCCATAAAAAATCGCAATGATCATTGGCCGTATGTGGATCATTCCATGTACGTTATAAAGTATGGGCCAAAATTGCGCATTTCCATTATGGAAAATGGGCACGCCGTCGATGTTTATATTTAAATTTATGGTTGTCGGCGTCTTCATGTTGGAGAAACATGTTCGTAGCGCAGCTTCTAGCCCATAGTGCCAATATTCGCCGCCGCCGATTGTTGATGTGCACCCAAGATTTCTTTGGGGTACCTGTTGAAATTCGTTAGAAGATATATTAGAAATATAACATTACAATAACACTGTTCAACAATTTTTGACTTTTTTTGTCTTTTAGATAGCCACTTGCGATTCCCGCAGATTTTGGTCTCCTAAACACGAATCCGAAGTTCATTTTTTTCCATCATCCTCAGTTTTGTAAATAAATCAGTTTTAAAAATTTTGCCGCTGTTTCCAATTTTGGGCTGAATTTGCAAGAAAACTATTAACGTGAAACAATTTTTAATTATGGCAGCGGATTCCATGGATGTTTACGAATAAAATGACATTTATTACTTATACAATATCTACTTCCTAATATGTTTAAATAGTGATTAAAGCCGGCGAGACCCAGTTTTAGCACTAACTTTTTGGCATTTATTTCGATTTTACAGCGAATTTGAGGATCTGAGGCAAAATCTGACCATCTCACGCGATGCAGCATCTATATCAGCTGTAGACATTGATGATTCCCTGTCACTTGATGGCGGAGCATCAGCTTCAAGAAATGCACTCTCATTTTCAGTATCACAGTACATGTCGTCCGAGGAAACTGATGATGCTGTCGACAGGGCATTCTTCGTGTCGGGGTCGTGTACGACTCCCTTGCTGGTAGACGGTAGTGCTGACGAATTTATCTGATCTAGCAGTATCTTCCTGTTCTCTGCAACCCTTCTTCGATAGGTCCCACAATTCTTCGGTTTATTCCATTTTAACAGCCGATCCATAACTTATTCACTGGAAGTCACTGGAATTCATTACGCTTCACTATGATTCAAAAAAGGCTTTAAAAGAACTATGTTGTCACACGTGGAGAAACTAAGCAAAAGTGATTTCTTCAGTTATATTTCTCCCCAAGTAACATTTCTCCTGTAAACGCGCTTGTACCTACCCTGTACATTCACTTTTCGTGCAGGACTCCCGCATACAGCCTGTAAATATACTTTTTCTACAGCTATTGCCCGCATACGACCAGTACATAGCCTTCGCCTACAGATGGCCTGTAAAAACCCCCGTATGTAGCCTGCACGCGCAGGATATTTCCAGGGCTGCCTGGAAATAGCCTGTAGATTGCCTTTCTGTCCAGGACTGTCTATATATAGGCTGCGCGCGCAGGATATTTCCAGGTAGCCCTGGAAATAGCCTGTTGGTGGCCTTTCTGTCCAGGATAGTCTGGTCATAAATCTCCACGCAGGCGTGCATTTCGAAGGCCCAGGAAGGAAGGCCCAGCGGAGATTTAGTTACTTACTGTCTTTGAGCTAAGCCACATCGTGCTCAGTACATTTGAAATTTTTTACCGTGCTATCAGGATCGCAAAGCCATCTCCGTGGATATTCGTGTAAAACCGTGCGGTTGTAATTGTGCTTCGGGAAGTTCTGTGATCGTGCTTACAAATTGTTCCAATACTGGTCTGACATTTTCCGGAAATATGAGCGGATCATTAAAGTGGAGGAAGGCGAAGAAGAGTGGAACGTACCGGAGAACCGTTCAAAGGAACAAGACCATGCTGCTTAAGAAGGTAAATCAGTTGATGTCAGAAGAACCATCAACCAGCAGGGGCACTCACAGAACGGATTTCTTCATTCACAACAAGGAAAATGTGGTGCCAAAAATATCGCCAACAGTTTTCTCAAACGACGCATACAGTACTGAATCTGACAGTTAGAGTGAAATAAGTGGTGTAAGTGACGCTCCCGAAATTATAGACAGCGAAATGTCAGTGGCTACCGCCGGTGTAGTTACCGCTAACCTGTCCAGCGACGGGCTGTTAAAGACTGAGAAGGAAGAGCAAGATTTTGCAACTTTTTTGAAAGATTGGGCAAACAAATTCAATATACCTCAAGTTGCGTTAAAGCCATTGATGGATAAAATCAATAATACGTTCAATATACGGTTGTCTAAGGATTCGAGAACTTTGATGGGTATGTACAGGGTGAGTCAGTGATGGGTGCAATAAATCAAATCACGTATTCTGGGGGTCAATAGAAGCCTATAAGTTCGGGAGCAATAAGTTCAAAACTCAACCCTTTACGAGATACAGGGGGTTGAAGTTTCAAGTTTTAAAAAATCATATCTTCCGACGGGATAATGCTATCATAATGCGTCACACGCATGCTAATGCGTCACGGGTCTTAATAATAATTTTTCTCTAATAATAATTTTTAAATGGTTTTTATTTTTTTTCACATAGCTCCGGCCCTCCCACATATTCTAGAAAAAGACCCGTGACGCTAGCATTATCCCGTCGGAAGATATGATTTTTTAAACCTTGAAATTTCAACCCCCTGTAATTCCGAAAGGGTTGAGATTTCAACTTTGTGTTCCCGGACTTTTAGGCTTCTATTGACCCCGAAAATACGTGGTTTCAGTTTGGTGCAAGGTCACTGACTCACCCTGTATAGGAGTATAGAGTGAAGGGGGGTAGGCAAAGAAATGAAGTACGGTGAAATTCAGCACACAATTTATCATACGAAAATATAAATAACATGCATAATGTACAAAATACAAAAAAAAACTACACTATGTAACATACAATACAAACGAAAACTATACAAGATATGAGAAAACGTAAACTGTAACAAGATATCAAAAACTTAAAGGGTACAGGGTATGCCAAATGCAAACTATACAAAATACAATAAAATACACAAAACATAAAAAAATAAAACATAAAATCGAATATATTCATTCCGCAGTATTTTTTACATCTGGGGTACTAACCCTCCGGTGTAATTTTGTATTCGATGACCGGGAACTTGATAATCTCACGCCCTTATTGCGCTTGAAGCGCGAGGTCGCATTATTTAAAATCGATTTAATGAAAGCTTCATTGAGGGCTGTTGTCCAACTGCTATCACTAAAAAGGATTACCTGTTCTAGTAGCTGTAGCACTGCCTTATATTCTGCCAAGCAGTATTTAATTTGGGACCGCCGTGACACTCCAGTCCAAGTGCAGTGCGTTAGGAACTCGCGAGTAAAAAATTCGTCTATTATACGGAGGGCGGTGTTCCATCCGCTCCCGCTTTGTTTTCCGTTAATCCGCCCGAGCCATCTAACGCACTGCACTACAAACTCGGGATCTTTCGCCCGTTCATTTAATAAAATCAATTCATTCAAATTTTGTATGGGCTGAAATAATTCGTCAAATGTTGGAATATTACTTTGGGGGATTTCTATAGCCGATGACGAGCCGAGCAGATCTATTTTTGCATTTAGCTTAGCTAATTCATTTATTAGGGTGGTATGGAAGCTATTCGTTTTCGACTCTAATAGATTGATCTTAGATCCTAACACATTTAATTCGTTAATAATAAATTTATATTCATCCTTCGGTTGCTGCCTGCTCGTCATCGGCTGGCTCATGTTTTCCAATAACCCGGATTCACAACTAATCTCTGTAATCGCTGGCAGTGGGTCGGTCTCTCTAATTTCAATAAACATATCATTGAGATGTATTCCTGATGTTTTCTGTTTCTTGTGTGGCCGAGGAACTTCCTCCTCCGTATCGGATTTCGCCTCCATCAATTTCATCTGCCGCGTGGCCTGCAATAAGAAAAATAAAAATAAAATGCTCTCCAATATTTATGATTCGTTATCGAAGGTTTTTTAACACTTTAAATAAAATAATACCGCTTTTTTCGTCGCGAACCCTTGCCTTTTATTGTACAGCGATAAGTATCGCACAGCTCCGGGGTCCGGCAGAATGTTGGGATCCCTTTCAGCCGCTAGTAGCAAATTGCCTTCGCTTCTGTGCGGCCAGTACATTAAATCCGTGCCAAATTCCTCGGAATCTGAATCTTCAGAATCTGCGCCTTCGTTATTCCATCCCCCGGGCGTTACCCATTGGGATGGCAGTACCGACAGAAATCTCTTTTTCTTCCCCTTCTTAACCTCAATGCTTTGGACTATATTAAATTCCATTTTTTATAGTTCCTAAAAGTAAATGGCAATTAGTATAGGTAACAAAACAAATTCAAATTTCATGAAATAGTAAAGCAATGATACAGAACACCCTCAACATCTTTGTATGGCCTTGGTAAATCTCGAAATTACCAAAATAAATGACCGAAGGTATTAGTAAACGATCTTCGAGGGACGCAGGTCATTGTTGTCGGCTAGTCGACATTGAAGGCAGCGGACCGTGTCCCAAACCCGAGCGTTGTGCCCGGCAAAAATGGTTAGTTCTCCGTAAATATAAGTAATCCAATTGATATTCGTAAAGGGCAGGGCCGCACTAATTATTTTTGCTGGGCACAACTCTCAGGTTTGAGACACAGTGCGATGGCTTCAGTGTCAGCTAGCCGACAACAATGACCCGCGATCCTCGAAGATCATTTACTATTTTCGGTCATTTATTTTGGTAATTTCGAAATTTCCCATGGCCATACAACTGCTAATATATCTTACACGGATAACATGAGTCGCGTTACACAGCAGGCGTTACGCGAAGCAAACGATCGCGCGAATAGTGATGGAACGGAGCTGTTCTGAATCCTACATTTGAACTAGTGCGTGAATTTGCCCTGTGTAAAATTCCATTAGACTACGCCTTCGCCACAAAACCCATCTTCACCGTATCTCGTTGTACTGAAGGTCCAGTATAGTAGGATTTGAAATAGGGCAAATTCGAGTAATAGTTCAAATTTAGGATTTGGAACAGTTCCGCTCCATCACTATTGGCGCGTGCGATTGCCTCGTGTACCGTCTAGCGCTTTAGTATACTTTCGCATATTTCTCAAATCTCTCTTGTTAGCGCGCGAAGCTTTCACACAAATTCGGTTCATGTAATACTTATGACAAGGGCGCACTTTAACATGATATTTTAACGGTTCACGAAAGTTATACAGTAATGCCTACATAGATAAGAATAAGTTTACTTACTTGCGTGTAACCGATAGACTGCTAGTAGACACAGATCGCTGTAGGTGCACAGATTGTTCAGGTTCACGGTTCACCCACAATCAGACTGACAGCTCACTCAAATTTGCGGATCATCCAGATTCACAGATCGCTCAGATTCAGTTCAGTGCTCAACAGTCGTGCTCGTCAAACTGAAGACTGTGGCGTGGTGTGGCGTAAGCCTGGCGATCGCACGTGGTCGTAGAAAAATGGCACTTGACGATCGCCACTCTCAACGCATGTACGGAAGCGCCGGTTCGTAGCAGGAGTAACGCACTACTTACATACTACGTATAGAGAAGATTTTACCGGATTTTTGTATTTAAATGTTATCTTTGCAAATGTAAGACGTATCGAACCATACGAAGCGGCTTCTGAAAGCTGAAACACTGTAGTTTCATTAAAAAATTGCATCATCCCCGTAACTAAGAAATAAATCGTTATTATTGCCGTTTTATTATTTAAATTGTTGACTACTCAAGACACCATTACTTCAATGTTATAAAATTAATACCGTAGAAGCATTATACCATTATTAATATACCTCTGCACTCGCTTACAATGTGGCGTTGTACGTTCTCGAGTGGTTCTCCAAAATTTTAATCTATTTATTACTGTACTAAAATCAGGTATATTATTTTTGCTATTCACTAGCTGTTCCGTAGCCTACTAAAAGCAAGTACCACTGTTTTCTTACGGTATTACGCGCTAGGAGATATTCCTTCGTTAGAGAGTGCGATGTAAAAATTATTAATTTTAGTACGCTAGGGAACAATTAGTTGTAATTTTAGTAGGCTACGGAACAGCTAGTTGGCTATGGGTGTCAGCGATTGCTTTCAATTTCGCCGCCACGTACTTTTAAGGCAGGATATGAATTTTTTAGTAAATTGCAAGGACTGTCAGCTGGAGCTAGGTAGATCTTCATGGGTGTTATGGCACACGTGCTGTGTAGAGATCCTACGCGGCCACATTCTGGGATTTCAAATTCTTTGTGTAATATTATACGCATTTTGTATAATGTCATATTTTCTGTATATCACTTATGATTAATTTCTCTATTGTACATAAATCGCGTCATAGTTTCAACTTGGCCCACATCTTTGCATTTTGAATCCTTGTTTTCGGATTAGAATATTCCCGGGAAATTATTGATGAATTCAAAATTCACAGCATTTCTTGTTGAATATACACTGCTCAAAATGGATATGGGAACAAAAAGTTTTGCCCAAAAATAGGCCAAATTCAAATTTTGCCCATAACTCGGCCAAAAATGATCGAAAAATTACGAATTTTTTACCAAATGAAAGGTTGCAGCCTCTACTTTCGATTGCTCTATTTAGAAATTAAATTCAATGCACCCCTGCTGCTACAGCATTTTAAAACTAAGAGCATGTTTTTCTTGTCGAAATTGGCAAAATTCAGCAAAGGTTACGGACTCAGAAAAATTTTTTAGGGCAATTCCGTAAACGGCAAAATAGAGCGTGAATCTTCCTCTTTAAAACTAAAAACAATTCAAGTCGCTACGAATTTTCTGTCCGAAGTTATCGCACTTTGAAACAACCCTTCCATTTTCGTGACTATCGTACCGCCAGAAGTAAATGTATCCAATAATGTGGAAAACCTAATTCTAAGAACGCTGCATGTATTTCGAGAGTCAAACAGCAAAAGTGTACAGTGTAAACAGATTAAAACAAAATGTCCTTTTCTACATTGCGGAATTTTAACGGGCCCAGATGTCCCTGTCCGTCGGCAGATCTTTGAGTACTTTATGACTGTACCCAATCCGGCGGGGCCCGTCGTTGGATCCTCAAGTGCCTTTGACGGAATGCAGGCCTGCGACGTGGAAAATGACCAACTGTGTACTTTGGAATGTTCGTACAAAAATGCAATTCGTAATAGAAGGTGAATCATAATTTTAAGATATAGTGTTAGAAAGTGTGAATGGGCGCGATACGTGAAAGACGTGAAGTGAGTTTTTTAACTCAACAATTACACGTTCATTGTAATTCTGACAGCCTGGCCAGTATTCCGAGAACGATACAGAGCTGTGCGAAATACTGGAACTCTTGACTTGAGTAAAGAAAGTATGCCCCGCAAACTCGGGCCTCGGTTTTAAAATGCTCTGCTGCGCTTTCGATAGCTGGGGGTTTATGACTAGCAAGTCGTGGCTGTGACAGAAAGCAGGTACCTCGAAGGTACAGCGTTGCCAGTATTTTGGGACTTTCCGATAATAGGGTAATTGAATCAGAATTTAAAATTACACTTCGTACTGGTTGGGGTGAGGCAGCGATGGACAAACGTAAATAGTTTTGCACTTCTAGTTTTTTATTCGGCCGGGATTTGTCGTGAATATTTTTATTCATCGAGAAATTATCTCGAATATTTATATTCGTCAAGAAATTGCCGTGAATACTTAATTTTTATCAAGTAATTGTCATGAATATTTTTATTTGTTGATAAGTTTCCGTGAGGTTTTTGATCCCCCAAGAAATTCCCGCGTACTTCTTTATTAATTTGGTGCAGGAGCAGATTTATTAGAAAAGACACACGAGCTCTAGGATTTGAGGCCGAAAACTGGACACCAATAACTTCTGAAGTGCCACAGATACTTTATTGGAATACAACTGAATCTTCCTTATGATCACAAATAAAAACATTAAGACTTCTTTAAGCAATAACCTTCGTCACTGGGACACACCGTATCTGCCTCTTGCTGCATGCGACTCCCGAACAAAGGACAAAGCCAATACCCCCACAACGCCACGCGCAAAAACAGGGGGCCCGAGAACGACTCGCGCATCCGACGCTTATCATACACTGACCGCGACGTTTCAAACGTTTAAACTATCTAACAAGATTGAATCGTGTAATGCCAAGTATTCGCAAGCTGATTCGAGCAGATACGAATAGTATATTGAACCCGTACTTTTAGCCTGCGCCCAACAAAAAGGGATGTGGCATTTCCAAGGGTCTCATAAACCCCCACGCAAGGGCAATATGCCGAAGGCCTTATAAGGAGGGCCCGAAGACGCTGAGGGACATTCGTTTATTTTACTTCGTTCGCTTCGCATGTTTTCGCTTGCTTCGATAGTTTTTCAACACACTGTTCTTGTGCAAGACTCCGTCGTTTATACAAATTCGCTCTGTGTATGAGGTCGCGTTATGCCCGCCACTGTGTATACCGACAGATATCGGTATTCTCGGTATTTGGTTGGCATCAGTGACTCGTTGTTCGGCCCTATTTGACTCTCGGTTGTCGCATCGCAAGTCGTAGTGCCGTTTTTCTCAGTGCTCGGTTCTCCGTTCAAAAATCAACAAGAGCATCGCCCCATCTGGATCATTCGACCGCATATCTCGGTATGTCCGTTCAGATTATTACGTCGCGCTTTTATCAGTTCGCGATTAGGAAACGACTTGGCGGTCTTCCATCGCGAACACGTTCTATAGCGTCAGCTTTGAACACAATTGGCACTACTTTATACTTTCTTTATTTCGTAGTATGCTTTTTGAATTTTGTAAATGTCATTCTTAGTTTGATTTTAATGAGGTGTTTCTCAAACCTTAACAAATTCGTTAAATTGGTCCGGTATTGTTCGCGTAGGTACGTTACTTTCGCTAGACATCGAAAGGATTTACTCTTTCACCCTCGGTATTAAGGGGGTACATATCTTTGCAGAACAAAAATAAATTAACAATAAGGATATTTTTAAAAAATATAATGAATCGTGGGTGAGAAGTGGCGAAAATATCTATATTAGTTTACGATCTAATGCACATTGTAAATTAATTTCATAATTTTATCGGTCATAGTTGTAATGTTACGCGTGCTTCTTAAAAAACGTAATTCCGACAATTTTTATCTGAACCAAATGAGGCAATTTTTTGAAACACTTAGAGCTTGTACTCTACGAAGCCGAATCGGAAAATTTCAGTTTGTGATAAAATTGCGACATCTCAAAGCTCATAATAGCTGAAATTCTAGAGTTCTCGACCTCAGATGAGTATACTTTTGTTCCTCCCCATTTTAAGGGGGAAATGCGTCCGACCACCATTTTGAATTTGGGTGGTCGGTCAAACAGTTGATTTTTCGCGTGCAGGGCCGGTAATACCGACAGCATGTAGCACACTGTATATATAGCACATTGTGGGCCTCTGCGCCAGATCTATGACGTGCGCAGGTAGAGGGGTGAGGGGGGACCCGTCTTGTGCGGCGAAAACCCGACAACTGATGTCTGCGACCAAATTATGTATACACGTACTTCTTACTTCTAAATTTCCCCCGGCGTTTTTACAGAAATTTTATCATGTTTGGTATCATTTTAATCGGCAAAACCTCAGCAGTATGATAGTATAATTTTCATAAACAAAAAATTACAAATAAAAAACTTTGCAACTTGGATTAGTATTAGTCACACCGATATTGACCCTCGATGAGCGCCGGATACCTGATCCCATATCCCTTCTCGTGCTTATATAGAAGAAGACAGTGGTGGAATGAAAGAGAAAGAATACTTACAATGTATGGGATCAGGTAGCCGGCACTCATCGAGGGTCAATATCGGTGTGACTAATACTCATCCAAGTTGCAAAGTTTTTTATTTGTAATTTTTTGTTCATGAAAATTATACTATCATACTGCTGAGCTTTTGCCGATTAAAATGATACCAAACATGATATAATTTTTGTAAAACGCCGTGGGAAATTTAGAAGTAAAAAGTACTATACATAATTTGGCCGCAGGCATCGGTTGTCGGGTCTTCGTCGCACAAGGCGGGTCCCCTCTCTCCCCTCTACCCGCGTTACGTCACAGATCTGGCGCAGAGGCCCACAATGTACTATATATTTTTCGTCGGTAACCGTTTTGAAAAAGCCCCCATCTAAGAAATACTCGCGGAACTAAAAACGGCGGATGGTAACTCTTCGAAAGAAGCACGTGGTCGAAAATAACCACAAAAATGTCATTTCGGAAATTCCATATTTCGTTGTTATTTGAGAACGGATTGAGGTGGGACTGGGCTCATTCGAAAGAGGAGACTCTAATGCATGGAGATACAGAGCGTTTTTCTAGAAATTCGGTCTCTAGGAAAAATATCGAACTAGTTCTAACCCTTGAACTTGGCCGACTTTCTAGCCTCAGATTTTTGAACCTAGACCGAATTTCTAGAAAAACGCTCTGTATCTCCGTGCGTTAAAGTCTCCTCTTTCGAATGAGCCCAGTCCCACCTCAATCCGTTCTCAAATAACAACGAAATATGGAATTTCCGAAACCCTATTTCGGCCTGTTTTTGTGTGGGAATGTCGCTCGCTGTTTTACCCGGATTTCCCCCTTAAGGGGGTACATAACAGTGTGTTTGAAAACGGTAATCCACTGTCATTTGTACAGTAGTGGACTGATTCTGTTCAAATTTATCCTGGGGGTTTCAGCAGAATTATCTAGTACTCTACGAAGCCGTTTTGCAATAAGACGTTTAGTTGTTTTGGGAGGAACAAAAGAATACTCATCTGCGGCCGAAAACTATCGAATTTCAACTATTATGAGCTTTGAGATGTCGCCATTTTGTCGCAAATTGAAATTTCCCAAGTCGGTTTCGTAGAGTACTAGCTCTAATTGTTGGCTAACCTTTCACGTCCGTTTTCTGTATTTTAACTTTTACATTTTGGATCTTTGAAAACTACACTGCTCGTAAAAATTAGGGGATATCTATTTCAAATCAAAAACTGGTGAATGTTTGGACAGCTGTAACTTCCTTACAAATATTCTGCCTCAGTTTTTTGCTTTATATCTCCTTTTACACTTTTCTCTTAACCTTCTCTCGTAAATCTTAAACACATCTTTCTCTGCTTGTTGCCCAATCTATTGTAATCCTTGTCGATCGACCCGACTTTCTGCAGAGCTCTGCAGCGCCTTGCTTACGCATGCGCTCTTTACACCTTAACGTAAAATAATTGAGATTATATTATGTGTCTCGTTCTCAATGATAATATATTGTAGTCATGCTCGCCATGTACCTAACTTCACAAGTTCAGAGTGGTTCCGCTTCTTTCTTAAAATAAAAGAAAGAGTTAATGCTCACTTCACCGTCATTCCCATCGCTCCAACTCCATATTGTTTCATTGTGCCGAAGCGTCAACACGTTCGTGTTCCCAGATTTACAATTTTGTGTTCCTTGTGCAGTTCTTATCTAGTTTTTCGGAATGCCGGAACACAAAAAACGTTCAAGTTCGCCATCGCGTGAAGATCATCGATCAAGGCGTAAGAAGTTCGATCAATTGTAAAAGCAGATTGATAGCCTAACAAAGGCTGTCGAAATCCTCGTGGATGATCGAAGGAAAGAGACTCCATCAAGACTTCGTGGAAGAGAAAATCTTTCGTCAAATGACTCAAGTGGTGAGTTTAAGAAATATTTGGGAGCAATCTTAGCTTTCCATACGAAAGCTGAGAGACAAAGCCCACACGGCTGCGTCAGCATATACGGCAATCGAAAGACAAAACACACTCGATCGTATTAGCCCATACGGCGTCCTTGGTCGGTCCACACGACTACCAAGAATCTTTTTCACTACTGCATGTTCAATAAGAACAAAAAAGCAACCAGTCGTGAATCTGCAGAGATTTCAATTTTTTCCTTCCTCAGATCACGAAGACTCAGAGGGTGTCCCTGGAAAAAATTGCTGATCGAAAAAGTTCAGAAAATGCGGCCCTTAAAGTCCTTGGAAGTGACCCTAGTGATTGCAAATTTAAGGCAACTGAATATCATCCGTAATTAGAGAATACGTGGTTGAAATGGAAAACGGAGGGTCTTCCGGAGAAAAATAAAAAATAAATTCTAGAGTCTTATGATAGGAAGAGTGATTTTAATGTTGAGGCTCCCAAGTTAAACTCGCAGCATTGCTTAAGGAAATCCCTAAAAAAAGGGACGAGCATTTTTTGGAAACACAAAATTGTGTAGGGACAAAATAGCTGCTCTGGGAGCTGCAGTATCAATGCTGATCGATCCTCCGGAAGATGGTTTGGACGAGGACGTTTTCACTGAATATATCAGCCATGCAGGTCAAATTTTAGTTGATGTGGTTCATCAACTGTCAGTAGCTAGGAAATCATATATCACTCCACATCTAAAAAACAGCGTCAAACCAGCGGTAGACACCGTGATCGCCGATGAGTGGCTTTATGGCAACAATCTTAAGGAGGCGATAAAAGATGCCAAAGAAATCCAGAAGGCCTGTGTGGATTTCCAGTAAAAATTTCCAACAAAACAAAATACGAAATTTCGAAATTAGGGAAATGCCAAATACCCACCTGCGGGGTACCGTCAGGTGGTTCCATATCAGAACCGTCGACAGATGAGATTCAAACCAAGCTCGTACAAAACTGCCCAGAATCCATCTTACAACCGGTTGAAGAGAACAGCCTCGACGACGAGCCACTCGTCATTGAAGAAATAACCCAGGCACACGAACCGGCAGGGCGCCTATGTCAAGTTGTGGATAGATGGAAACGTATTACTTCTGACAAGTTCATTCTAAGTTATATCAAAGCATATAAAATCTCTTTTGTTCAGTATCCAGTACAAAAGATTGTTCCTGAAGAAAAAGTATGGTCAACTATAGAGGCGGATAAGATTAAATTAGAAATTAATAAGCTTTTAAAAAAGAGTGCCGTTGAGGAATGTGAGCGATTAATATAAATGAACTTTTAATATTTAAATAACATAGTGAAGTGGAGCACCGATCCTTTTAAAATTAATATCTCAGATGCTCTGTAGTCTACTAAAGAGAATGCCTCAAAGTTCAGGTTGGTAACTATTATAGTAGGCATTCTCTTTAGTAGACTACAGAGCATCTGAGATATTAATTTTAAAAGGATCGGTGCTCCACTTCACTATGTTATTTAAATATTAAAAGTTTATTTATATTTTACAATTACTTATTTACGTTGTACCGGCACGAAGTATCTTTTTTATTAAAATTTGATCATTTCCGCGTAAAACGCCGGGTCGCACATCCTAGTATCTTTATTAGTTCTCGAGTTATGAATTTTTGAAAAAAAGTTGATCCCAAACTTTGCAGTTAAATAACTTAAAAACTAATAACGATATCGAGGAACGGAAGAAAGCATTTTACAGGATTCGACAAGGGCTACAAATCTGTGAAGTTTAAAAAAAATCAGGGACCAAGTGTGAATCGAGTGTGATCATTTGGCGTGGAATAGCTCGGATGTCCTCTCAGAAGCGCGACCCCCGGGAAAGGATTGGTAAGGATAGGATTGATACATGAAGTCTTTCTTCGGATTCGTCGTGTTCGTCTTTTAATATTTTCTCTTCGTTTACAACGAGGTTGCCTACGTTCTTTCCGCCAAGCGGGTCGAAGCCAGAGTGCGCCCGCTGGCTGGCCCGACGCTCCTTTTATAGTCGCAGACGGGGCCCGATATTCTGCGCTTTTGGCAGTCGCTCGCGATTGGCGGGCGGCTCCCACCCTATTGCCCCCGTAGGGTGGGGATCGCCCGCCGGTCAGTCGCACGCTCGCTGCATCGCTGGCCACTTACATGCTAAATTGGTGCCAAAATCGTATTGGCACGAAAATGCGCCCCTACACTCGGCCATCCTGCTCGAGCATCCCTCCTCGGATGCTTCCTCGTCGCTGTCCTCGCTGCTATCTTCGTCAAAGTCCGCTTCGATCCAGGGTTTCATTCTGTCGGCTACCGTGGACGTCTGGCCAAGCCCCTCATGATCGCCGACCTTCTCAACGACGTACCTGTCGTTGCGCAATGCTTTAACAATGCGATAGGGACCCAAATATTTCGCGGCTAACTTCAAACCAGGTCCTAATTGCGTTCGCCTGATCGCTGCCAAATCGTTATCGCGATAGACCCGCGCTTCTTTTCTCTTCTGATCGTAGCTTCTTTTATTCTCCTGCTGTATCTTCGCAATATTTTCTTCGGCTTTTACTCTTAATTCGTCTCGTTCTTCATGAAATATAGCTGCCCACTCTTGCTCCAACTGCTCTCGTACTTGGGGATCATCCTTCGTACGCATCCTCGTGCCAAAGAACAAATTGAAGGGCGTCATACCGATACTACGATGAGGCGTAGCATTGAGGTATTGCTGTACCGAATCCAGATGTCGGTACCATTCTTCCGGCTTAGGCGCTGCTAGTTTTGTTAACACCGGAATGAGCGTTCTGTTTACTCGCTCAACCTGGCCGTTCCCCCTTGGAACTCCGGTTGCTATCAACGAGTGTTGCATTTTTTCTTTCTTGCAGTATTCTTCGAATTCTCCTGAGGTAAATGCAGTACCCCTATCAGAGACAATGCGTCTTGGATTTCCAAATGTCACGGCTTGCTTGCTCAAATGTCGTAACACTTCGGTGGTACTTGTTGTCTTCGTTGAGTACAACCATACGAACTTGGTGAATGCATCGACAACGACGAATATATGCCGATAACTCTTTCGCGTAGAAGGCAAGGGTCCTAGGTGATCAATATGATATGTGTCTAGCGGTGCTTCACCCTTTTCGATCGGGCTAAGAAAACCGTCCTGTTTTCCCGTCTCTCGTTCCGCCAGTATGCACTCGATACAACTTCTAATCGCCTTCTCAATTTTGGGCCGCATTTCCTGGAACCAATAGTCTCTAGTAATGCCTCGGTTTTGCCCACTGCGAAGTGCCCGTGCTCGTGAATGCGCCGTATCACTTGCGTTTGCAATCTCTTGGGCACAACCAAACGAATGTCGTCTTCAACTATCTTGAAGAGAAGTCCTCCTCTCCTCAGGTACCCGTCTATTTTCTGTTGGTCGGCCAGCTCAAAAATCCGTCTGATTTTCTCGTCGTCTTGTTGTGCCTTCTTTATTCTCGTCGTCATATTATCTCCGTCTTTATCTAGCAGCAAGCACGTCGGCAAAGGATGCCTGCTCAGTGCGTCTACGTGAGTCATCCTCTTGCCCGAACGATGCTCGATAGAATAGTCGAACTCTTCTAATAAGAGCGCCCATCTGGCTACTCGCACGCATAAATCGCGTTTGCTCATCGTGAGCGAGAAAGCTTTACAATCAGTCGCTATCTTAAACTTAATACCTAATAAATAAATTCTAAACTTCTTAAGGGCTTTCACTATTGCTAATACTTCTAGCTCATAGCTCGTGTATTTTGACTCGGCAGGCGTAGTTTTACCGCTCGCGAAATATACTGGGTGCATTTCCCCGTCGTCGTCGCTACGCTGCAATAATATCGCTCCGAAATCGTATCTTGAGGCGTCTGTATACAATTCGGTCTCTGCGCCCACTTTGTATATTTTTAATACTGGTTTCTGGCACAAAATAGCCTTCAGGGTTTCAAAAGCTTTTATCTCTTTCTCTCCGAACTCAAACTTGACATTCGCTCGCAACAAATCAGTCATTGGCCTCGCGATCAGCGAATAGCCCTTTACAAATTTATTCTAAATATCAAATTTTTTCTAAAATACCCTGTTAATCCTAAAAAACTTTGTACTTGTTTAGCCGTTGTTGGCTTAGGAAACTTTGCTACCGCGCATGTTTTACTTTCCGACGGTCGGATACTACCATCTTCTATCACGTGCCCTAAGAAT
Organism: Trypoxylon attenuatum; assembly: GCA_963989405.1. Classification (NCBI taxonomy): domain Eukaryota; kingdom Metazoa; phylum Arthropoda; class Insecta; order Hymenoptera; family Crabronidae; genus Trypoxylon; species Trypoxylon attenuatum. The sequence goes on along the minus strand of OZ022494.1, from coordinate 552,921 downwards.
TCTACTCTTGTTTGCAGTAATGTACATTTCTTCCAGTTTATTTCTAATCCGTAGTCTTTGGCTACTGCTAGCACCGTTTCCAGATTTCGCGCTCCCGTCTCCAAACTATCCGACGGGATTATTAAATCGTCCATATATGCCAATACTATTCCCTTATTAATAAGATCCCTAAATATTGCATTAATAAACTTAGCAAATACGGCTGGTGAGTTGCATAGCCCGAAAGGTACTCGTAGGAACTCATACTGTGCGTCAGGTACTATGAATGACGTAAACTTACGGCTATCTTCGCTTAACGCTACATGGAAAAATCCGTTCTTTAGATCTAACGTGCTAAATATTTTCGCGCCTTGTAACGCATCTAACAAATCTTCGATAAGCGGCAAAGGATATCGGTCTTTGACTATCTTTTGGTTTATTTTGCGATAATCCACGCACAAGCGCATGGATCCATCCTTCTTTTTGACTACTACGATCGGACTCGTGTATTCCGATAATGACGGCTGTACTATCCCGGTTTGCATCCATTCGTCAATTTGTTTATTGACGACGTCCTTTTCCGCCGGGGCTAGGCGGCGCGCTCTTTGGTATATGGGCTGCTCATCCTGCGGCACTATACTCATCTTAATATCTACTTCACGCGTTTTCGCAGGAACATAGTCGGTAATTATCCGCTGTGCATCTTTTTTGATCGCGCTGTCTTTGATGTGCGAAAGGTCCACGTCGCTGGACTCCTCATCGCACTCAATCCGGCAAATTTCGCGAACAACGCCGTCGGTTCCCTCCTTTATCTTTCCGATAAAGACACTACCTTTGCTTATCATTACTTCGACTGAATTTAGAAAATCGGCTCCTATTAACAAATCGTGTTTCATTAAGGTATCAGAAATCACATGTACATCTAACGAGTAATCGCCGTCAACCGCAATGTTCGTTGCGAATCTACCCAGCGTCCTATTTCCCTCGGAGCCAATCCCTCGAAATACGATTTCGCACTTCTGTAAGCGCGGCGCGCCGATCCTCACGTAGCAATCCGCCTTCATTAGTGTGAGATCGCTACCCGTATCGATCAAGGCTACTACATCAGAACCGTCTATTTCTAATTCTTTGCAAAACGTCTTCGTACCCGATCGCGACACGAGATTCGCATTCTTCGCCGTATTACGTTTTGGGCACGCTGTCGCGACGTGGCCATGCTCGCCGCATCCGAAACATTTTGTCCCGCGCGTCTTTGTCGGGCAGTTTCCACTTAAGTGACCCTCCTCACCGCAGTTGTAGCATCGCCCCGCGTCTTTCCGCTGTGGCCTCCCGTCTGCGTCGGCCCGCTCCTTGTTGTCGCCGCTCGTCCGCGGCCCGCTTCTCACTTGTTTTCCTCGCATGTTTTCTCCGAAACTCATCGACGGCAACGCTAGCTTCTCGAATGCTCGCAATAACGCCTCGGGCTCGCAGAAGCAATGCATTTTTACCTGATTACGCAGCGGCTGATCAGGAATGCCCTCCACAATCTGATCGACAAGCTCATATGGGTCTTCTATGGGTATTCTGTTTGCTTTGATGATTTTATCATGAAAATAATCGGCGAATGACTCGCCTCTCTTCCAAACGCGCTCCTGGAAGATCCTCCGCACCACAATTATGCTCGGACGATGATAAAACATGGCCTCGAACCTTGTCAATAGCTCATCCGCTTGCATCTCTAGAAACTCCGGTCGCGACTGCATCCATTCTTTGGCTTTTCCCCGGAGTCTCATTCCCACCAGGATTTTAGTTTCTTCGTCGTTCAGGCAATACGTTGCTTGCAGTATACGAACCTGCTTGGACCAGCTCGGATACTCGTCTGCTTTCCCGTCAAAGTAGCTTAATAATTCCGCGACCGTCTTCACGCCTATTCTTGCAGGCATATTCCGCGCTGCCTGTACCTCGTCTTCGTCTAAATTCTGCGTTCCCGCGAAATCCCTCCTTGTCATCGCGAGTTCTCTTCTTGCTAAAGCGAGCTCTCGTTCCATCAGTGCCTTCTCGCGCTGTAGTATTTCTAATTCGCGACGGCTTTCCATCACTTCGCGATTCGCGGCGTCGCTAGCGTTATTCGTGCCCCCGGCAGCACCGTTCGGCGCGGTCGCTTCCCGGTCGGCGGCTTCGTCTCCCGTAACCTTCTCGTTGACCTCTCGGTTTCCTTGCGTCTTCCTAACTTCGTCTATTACGTTCATCCACTCTCTCGAAGGATCGATCGCGTCCAGCCGTGCTATAGGCTCGTTCTTTAGCCCACTCGAACTCAAGCCGCGTTCTTTGAGCAACTCCTTTAACTCCACCACGGTATATTCACTCGGGTTTCGATCGTCCATAACTGTTCGCTACGATTACGTTTTATAATGCGTCTTCGCTCTTGCGTCTTCGTTCTCGCGTCTTCGTTCTCGCGTCTTCATTCTTGCGTCTTCGTCTTGCGTCTTCGTCTTGCGTCTTCGTCTTGTGTCTTCAGAATCGCGCTTCGCGTTTGCCCTGTATCGGTCCGTCTTTCCGAAACAAAACTCGTCTGTCGTCTATTGCACGTCGCGTTCTGTACACCTTTCGTCTTCTACGCACTCTTCTTACCGTCTTCGTGCCGTCTTCCATCTTTGTTATCGTCTTTCGTCTTTTATGCACTCGTCTTGCGTGCCGTCTTTCGTCTTTGCCGTCGTCTTACGTCTTTATTATTGTCTTTCGTTTTTTGCTGTCGCCTTGCGTCTTTATTATCGTCCTTCGTCTTCGGATGCAAGAGGTTTTGCCTCACATCCCGGCTGAGCCCCTAAATTATGTGGTAACTATCTTGGACTGTTCCCGAGTGGGAGCGGATACAACCGCTCTTGCCTCTTCCGCAGGTACGTGTCGCGATGCGGATCCCCCTCCGGGATATTCTCTAGGTAAATCGTTTGCCCCAAATCTATCGGCACGAGCCTCCAACTTATTATCCGCAAACTAAGCTGTACCGGCTGCAACGCGATTATCCGCCATGGATATGGCGCCCCCAGTAAAGGAAAATAATCCCCCGGCTGCTCCTCCTGAACGCGGAACGTACCGCGTAGGTGATTTTTACGCCCGGCTCGGTACGTGCGTTTCTTCCCTCTCTGCGGGCTCTGTACGGCAGGGTATGGGAGGTGGTTGGTTACGTTTAGAAGGATGCGGAAGACAGGAGCAGGCGGTTGGATACACGCACCACTAGCGGATGTCCTCTCAGAAAATGCGGTGTCCAACGGATCGGCAGGGAGAGGTTTGGGTACGGCAGGGATGGGTTCGACGCAACCAGCGGATGTCCTCTCAGAAGCGCGACCCCCGGGAAAGAATTGGTAAGGATAGGGTTGATACATGAAGTCTTTCTTCGGATTCGTTGTGTTCGTCTTTTAATATTTTCTCTTCGTTTACAATGAGGTTGCCTACGTTCTTTCCGCCAAGCGGGTCGAAGACAGAGTGCGCCCGCTAGCTGGCCTGACGCTCCTTTTATAGTCGCAGACGGGGCCCGATATCCCGCGCTTTTAGCAGTCGCTCGCGATTGGCGGGCGGCTCCCACCCTATTGCCGCCGTAGGGTAGGGATCGCCCGCCGGTCAGTCGCACGCTCGCTGCGTCGCTGGCCACTTACATGCGAAATTGGTGCGAAAATCGTATTGGCGCGAAAATGCGCCCCTACAATAGAATTTTGAGTCAGATTGGCACTACACCCGTTCCATGAGTCTATCAGTTTTTACGTGGAGTATATGGTCATTGCAGGTATACGCGTATTTCGTGAGCTGGTAAAATAGGGAAAAACCGAATTACGAAAAGTAGCGAGACAATAATTTTTATTGCATTGTTCAATGGGATATCTATTTGGAGCAAAGAAAGCTAATCGCCCATGCCGGGCGCAGCGGTCGGGTTAGGTTTACGGTGCGCTGCCTTGAATCTTGACCAGCCGACGACAATGACCTGCGTTTCTTGTAATTTTTATTGCCGCCAGTTATTTGTTACGATAATTATGAAGTTCCCCGATTGCCCCATAGCATTCAATGCCACTCTGACTCGAATCCCCACACAGCGATTCGACGTCAATTTCTCTAGGTCTCTATTGTTTATTGAAAACGGAATTTGTAAATGCCATTATATCCGCATTGTCGCCAATCACATTCGCAACAAGTATGCCAATTGCGATTAAAATTACATTCCGTTTTCCAGGAAAATTATAACAAATTTGTTAAAAAATAAGGATATAGCAATAACGGTAAGGTATAGAAAAAATCCTTTTACGCAGTTTTATTCGCCTTATAAAATCATGAAATCTTGCTATGTACACGGTTCCCCTATCTTTCCTAGTTTTCGAGATATTCAACAAAATAGGCTTTAACCCCCCTACTTCAACCCTTTTTTCAACTCCTAAAAGTGAATTTGGGCAGCTAAAAAAAATACGTGTCGAATAGATTTCTGAAAACTAGAGTCGGTTCAAATTTGATTAAAATCGGAGTGTACCAGTTCCGTAATGTTCCTTGTAAGTTGGCAGATTGCAACAACAGAACAGTCTTCAATTGGCCCCTCCAATTTTTCAGGTTCGAAATATGGGCCGTTCAAATAGGCTGTTCTGAAGTCCGGATATCAGTATTTGCAAAAATGTAGCTTCACAAATGATATTGCCATCGAGAAAAGGTTTGCAAACCTTACTTTAAGGTAACAGGGAACGGCGAATTTGCGGCAATCTCAGCCGTACTACATCCGCCGTTAAAAAATCGGGGTCTCATCGCTATCTACCGAAGCGCAGCACGCAATTGATAATGCCTTAAGTGCGATGAATTATTTGATGCCGATTTTTTTGATTTCGATAATTCGACACCCGTAATCTCGGCAGGAATTGCTGCGATGTCCGTTACGGACATTGAATTACTAAAATGCCTCAGCGAAGCCGCAAGCAATTCATAAACAACGTTGGATGCCTTTCCATCCATCCAGGAGGCATTTTTATACTATAACACCATATTACCATCGTCACCGCCAGGCGAAAGACTATTTTCATATGCTACCATGATGGCATTGCCAAAATATTGTTACGACCCTGGCGTCGCACGCTTTCTGCGGTCTGAATGGCTGTAAGAATCGCCGTGGTGATCGAGCTGGGATAGTGACGGCGTTGGGTAGCTGTTTGTTGATTGACAGCCGTCAAAGAGAACCTCCGGAACTGTCTTTGAGAGAAGACGTGTTGTGCTGTCGAGCGGTCATGTTAATAAAGTGTTCATAGTTCTTGTTGAAACGTCGTCTGAGTTCCCGGGCGTAACAATATAATCGTCTAACGGATCGTCAGTGCGAAATGATAGTAAATTGTAAATGGGCGATTCCACGCCAAGTGATCACACTTCGGGACCTCATGGTTTCCGATTTTTATTAAGTTTTAATATGTTATAGTTGTTTTATCAACGTTAATCTCCGCAGGACTCGAGCCTCTGCGGGAAACGGCCGGTTGAATGGGATAGGCGGATTGATAGGGTGAATAAATTACTCAACAGGGAATTCCCCGAAATTTATTAATTATTTGAGAATTCAAGTCAATCCAACACGTAGTATATAGAATAAGTAGGAAGAAGAAGATGTAAATAGAGGCGGCGGCTGCTCCCAAAGAAACTCGGCTCGCCACGGATTATCGGCGGTCTCGGTATCTGTAACAAAAAGTGGAGCGGTTTTTATAAGTAGAGTTTGTCGCGCGCCGAGTTCGCTCGACGACGGGACGTAAACACTCTCGCTCGCACTCGTCTATCACGTATCCGCACTGGTAATATTCACGTTATCTTCTTTCTTCTTTTGTGGTTGAATTGCTGACTCCTTGTGCACCGAATTTATGCAGCTCCGAGAGGATTCTCTCCTGCTTCGAGCTGTGCGGTGCGTTCGGTAGTGGCTGCAGTAGTTTCTTAGATTCGGTCGAAATTATAATTTCGATTTCCGAATCTAAGCCAGTTCGCCGCGATGTCAACAAGCGTTAATCCGCTAGTGACAACAATGCTCGGCGATGAATTTCGAGCTCACAACAGCCTCAGGTCATTGCTCCGACCACGGAATCAGCTGTTTTGTAACAGATCGAAACTCTTACCTGAATACTGCAATTGTGGACTGTATGTTCGTTTTTTGGCGGAGTACTCTTGTATCTCCGCCAATACGCAATCTTCGTATCTCCACCTGAGGCTGTGGTCCGATCCGATCAATTTCCAAATAATCTCCGTCGCTTTTGGCTTGGACTGCGAAAGTGAGATTTTTGCAGTGGAGCTTCACCGGTTGGAAACGCCGTGGATTCCTCCTGCTCGCGCACGGGTCGATCTGCTGCAACAGCACTGGGTTCGGTGGCCCGCGATGTTCGGCTGGTCGTTTCTCGTCGATGCAAGCTTCAGCTCGCGCACGGGTCGAGCGTTTATAGTGACAACCAGCTCGTTGGTCCGTGATGTTCGGCTATTGCCAGAAGTGAGGCTTATGCCTACGCGGAAGGCTGCGTATTTCTTCCGCGTTGCGAAGTCGGCTTACTGCACTCTTCCGCACGACGACGTTTGGAGCGATCGGTCTTCTTTGTCCAATTCCTCGATTAACTCAACAAGTCTTCGGTGATTCTAGCGAACGTCTTGCTACGTCAAGCGTCCAAAATCAAGTGGTCGGTTCTCGGAGCCCTTGCACCTTCGAAACCGCGGAATTTCGGGGGAAATATCCCCACTCCTCTTCCTCTCGGACAATGACTTTGCTCGCGAATCCTTTATCTCGATGTTCCCGAATCTTCTATCAGGGGTTACCGCGTTCATCGCCCGAGGCCAAACGTTGACCCCTCGCGAACGTTCGGAAGTCACCGAGCGCGCGCGAGTTTGTGCCTCGTGTTTAGCTCTTTTTTTTCCCGCGAGTTTGCCTTCGGTTTTTTCTCTATCGCGGCTACAAAGGTTTGAACCTCTGTTCTCGCGATCTAACCGACTAAATTACCGACGATCTAACTGGAATTTAACAACGCGCGATTAATTTGACGGATTTTCTATTGCGGCTACGAAGTTCTTTCGTGCACGCTATGTTACCCGTTTTAATCCGCGGAAATTCCCTACGTGATCGAATGGATTTTAAACAATAGTCCTTGTCGACCCGATGAAAATGCGATGTCCCGTTCCTTGCTATCGTTTATAGTTTAAAAGTTATTAACAATCAAATTTGAAGGTCAGGATTTTTTCAAAAATTCATATCTTTACAACCACGATAGATATCGGACCGTGCGAGACGGCATTTGAAAGAAAAAACATTGAAGTTTTATAAAAAATATGTGAGTCGCGTAATTAAAAAACTAGCATTTGTTATTATTGGTTATTCACTTTGATTGTTAATTACTCAAAAGACCGATGTTTGATTCGCGTGAAATTAATTCTACAGGTGCATTAGAGAATTAAGAATATCTCCTGTAAATTTTAAGGGGGCATCTAGTCTGGTTTTCGAGTAATAAATTTTTATTGCAGGAACGACCCTGGCGGCCGCTTTACTTATGAGCGATTCCACGCCAATTGATCATACTTGATTTACACTTGGTCTCAGATTTTTTTAAACTCCGTAGGTTTGTAGCCCTCATCAAACACCCTAAAATGCACTTTTCGATTCTTCGATAACATTAATAGTTTTTAAGTTATTTAAGTGGAAAGTTTTGGATCAACTTTTTTTTAAAAATTTATAATTCCAAAAGTAATAGAGGTACCATCATGCGCGAACCACCATTTTATTCGGAAATGTTCAGATCTTAATTAAAAAAATACTCCATGTTGGTAAAATGGTACTAATTAGTTATAAAATATGAATATTGTTTAAAATTAAATAAAACAGTGAAAACCATTATCGATTACTTTAAAATTTATCTCGTGGATGGTCTGCAGTATAATGATGGTACCCCTATTACTTTTGAAATTATAAATTTTTTAAAAAAGTTGATCCAAAACTTTGCACTTAAATAACTTAAAAACTATTAATGTTATCGAAGAACCGAAAAGTGCAATTTAGAGTGCTCGATGAGGGCTACAAACCTACGAAGTTTAAAAAATCTGAGACCAAGTGTAAATCAGGTATGATCACTTGGCGTGGAATCGCTCATAGGTAAAGCGACCGGCCGGGTCGTTACTGCAATAAAAATGTATTACTCGAAAACCAGACTAGATGCCCCCTTAAAATTTACAGGAGATATTCGTAATTCTCTAATGCACCTGTAGAATTAATTTCACGCGAATCAAACATCGGTCTTTTGAGTAATTAACAATCAAAGTGAATAAGCAATAATAACAAATGCTAGTTTTTTAATTACGCGACTCAAATATTTTTTTTATAAAACTTCAATGTTTTTTCTTTCAAATGCCGTCTCGCATGGCCCGATATCTATCGTGGTTGTAAAGATATGAATTTTTGAAGAAATCCTGACCTTCAAATTTAATTGTTAATAACTTTTAAACTATAAACGATAGCAAGGAACGGGACATCGCATTTTCATCGGGTGGACAAGGACTATAACATATTAAAACTTAATAAAAATCAAAAACCATGAGATCCCGAAGTGTGATCACTTGGCGTGGAATCGCCCAAATGTAACCCGAAAATAAATACAACTTAATTAAGAATTGTTCGCACACGAATTGCTCGCGCTGATTGTAGTGGTGTGGACTGTAGAGGTTGGCTGGAGTTTCCGATGACCACTGGGTAGTGGCCGAACCCAGACGATGCGCGATTTTAATGTTTGGGAACTCGCCGGTACTTCCTCCCATAAAGGAATTCCACGGCGGGGGGGGGGGGGGGGGGGGGGGGACACTGATGACAAGAAAGGCGTGAACTTCACGCACAACGCACTTTCTTTATTAAATAAAATGTACAGAGTTGCATCGAGTGCAGCGATCGCACTCGGAAATGTGGTCGACCTTTCGCGAGGGACGCGGACAGGAGCTGACCGAGGGTCACTACACCCACGCAGGAGGAGAAACCGGCGGCAACGGAGATTCCGGGCAAAAAATCCTGAATTAGCGCACCGCGGGTTTATGATCTCGTCAACGTCGACTGCTCAACTCTCCTAGAAACGGCGCGCGATCAGGATCCGCGGCTGGAAGACGTTCATGTCCACGCCCTTCGTTTGGTGTCCTAGGTTCCCGGGAGATCGGGTGACATCGCGCGACGTTTATAGGCTATCGAATTGGTTGACAAATATCGGCTGATGTACCTGCGACCCGCAGAGCGAAGCACTAAGTGCACGGCTGTTGCGAGAACAGCAGGCAAAGAGAGCGAGAGGCACGGAACGGAAATAAACAGAGAACGAGTGTTGGTGCCTCTGGCTCGCTCCCCTGGCTGATGCACGAACAAGAATACTTACATGTTATACTGTTATTTATATTTATTGTTATGTTCTGCAACGTGGTTTTCCCCGCCGGCCGTTCTCCGGCCGCTACTGGCCATGTGCTCTTCCAAAATGAGCTGAGAAGCCTACTTCTGAAAAGGGATTCGGGGCTAGGGCGCCAAGTATGTTCCCACACTAACATTTATGAGAAATATTCCCCGAATCGGGGGTTCCCTCCTGTCCTTCATTCTGTGATCCTGTCTTCCCTCCCGGCAGCTCAGATCTCAATCGGAGGGAGTAGGCCCGGGCGAAGCCCGGAGACACCAGAAACCGCGCACAAGGAACGGGAACGTGCTCAATGAAATAATGGTCGGAAAGATAACGGTCCCAAAAGAATATTGTTGCGAGTTCGCGTCATGTTAAAGTAACTAAGACTCCGCTATTATAAAAGGGCTTTATTAAAGAGGAACAAAGAGGCACGTCCGCTCGTTTAGACGTCCAGACGACTTCAACTCGTAACAATATTTATTAACCAGCGACTAGGTCCCAAACAGAAAGGAGAAAATGGACCAAAGGTCAAGATACCCAATTATACATCAAAGATAGGAGATAAGAAATAAGCGGTGACCGTGACTCGAGGGATCGGTGGAAACTTGCATGCGGTTACGCCCAAGATGGCGTCGCTGGCCCTTCCGAGTCACGCCACGCGGTCGAACCCAACAATCCCGGATTTCTTCAGCGACCGATCCGTTAAACAAAGCAAAAATGACTCATTCCCTAATTTACGCGTTTGGGATGCTCAACAAAATCAGTTCCTACGCTTGGGGAGATTCGCACTCCCCAAGATGGCCGAGTTCAAATAATACTACGGAATCTACTCTAACGGCTCCTGGGACCTTCCCGAGTCCACGCGAGAATGCGAGCCCTCGATGGCTTTCCTCGGAGAGGCCACGTGCGCTTCCCATTGGCCTCGGGCCCGAAACCCCGCCACGCAGCTTCGGACACTCCCTATTTAAACCGGACGCACGTGGAACGGTTCTCCTTCCAGTGACCGCTAGCCACCGAGTGCCCTCACGCCTCCCCATGCCCGATTTCACAATTTCACTTTAACCTATCTGCGCTCGAGGAGAGAGAAAGCGGCACTTGCGATCGCGCCCAATGCCCAAGAAATACAGAAAAAGAACTTACCGCTCCTACTGGATCCTCGATTCCACACACGAATGGCTGCCGGTGTTCACTCGCCCGTTACAATACTTCTCGATAATTACACTCTGCTCAGAAACACCTCCGCATGCTAGGGATCCCGAGAACCGAATGAGGAAACGATGATCCAAACAGGAAACGGTAAGCACGTGCACGCTAGAAGTGGGAAAAATCGACATTCTTCAGTCCTGGCGCGTGCCCTAGATGGAGACTCCTGCATTGATTCCGGCTCGCTGAATCCTCTGGCCACCAGCAGCATTCCCTCTCGCTTCTACTCGTGGCTTCGATGTATGCCTGGCGGCTCAGCCTGGTGTTATCTCGCTCACTCTCCATCGCTGTTCGTACGCTGATATGGGCCACCGGGCTTGATCGGGTGATCAATCCGACCGCTTCCGGTGCCCATATTCCTGTGAATCTCGCAAAACATCGGTGGATTAATATACAATCTGGGTGGGTGGCGCTAGCTCTTCCTTACGGACTCGGGGCGTGCGACAATTCATGGCGGGGGATCCAGTAGCGTTCCGTGTAATAACGTGCATCCAAAAATGCAACGTTACAGTTCCTACACCACCATCGCTGAATCGGGCTTGACTGGAACTATTACGATTAAACCCGCTCGATGTCGCTCGATTTCACGTTCCACTTTGCCCACATGTGGATTCTCGGACAGACTGGAATTTGCCCACGTTGGAAGTTGGGCACAGTGGAATCAGGACACGGTTGATCTTGTCCACAGTGGAATCAGGACACATGGCAGTGGAAACTGCACACATCATACATGTATTAGCATGACTAACTCGTGACTGTAAAACGTAATAAGTCTCATCATGCGTTACAGTGACAGGTCAGGTCAGTGCCTGATGAGGGGAAGGGGGCGCAAACGTATAATTTACAAATAATGGCCAATTAGCAATAGTTAATACCATGGCTATACCTGAAAAAAACTTCTGTACGAATTATGCATGATTAGAGTTAAGGTGTGTACGCAGTACTCTGCAGCCGACTTCCATTTTTCGTGTGGTAAAGGTTCACTGTGAAGTCCACGTACTGTGCGCAGTTTCCACATTTGATGTGTGCAACTTCCACTCAACACTATTTCGACTGTGGGCAGTCTCCACTGTGCGCTGTTTCCACGTGCGCAAGGTCCAAAAACGGCCCATGTCCAAAGTGGAATGTGCCCAAAGGAGACTCATCCAAACCAACTAAGTAAATGCATGTAATCAAATGGAACTTGAGAAACCAGTCCTAGTGGTAACTCATCAAGAACACCAATACCATGTTTATGATGGTCCCTGTCTACACATTGTATATATTCATCGTCTGTGCGTAAGTCCGATGAAACAATCGAGAAGACATAACGACCACCTACCTGAGTAGCTACAACTTTACACTTTGAACAGGGATGGCGAGAAGTGTGCCTACGATGGTTACCAAAATAAAAGCCCTAGCTGGTGCATCAGCTAGAAAACACCTGAGTTTTACTGGAATATTAAAATTATTAAAGTCTATGCCACCCTTCGAAATTATCATTTTTAAATCTAAGACAAACTGCCTGAAACATTTTTCCGGATTATTAGGTTTCGTCGAACCTTTATAAATGCCTATAACAATAGGAGCTGAATTAGGATGAAAATTGTAAATCCTGCACTGAATCGGCTAAACGTAAAGCGTGTTGGCTCTATCTAAAACACACCCATCGGTGCTGAAATCAAAATGCACGTATTCGCCTGGTGGCACACTAATCAAAGGCACAGGAGTACGCGTTGTTGAATTGAAAAAAATCGTGAAACAAATCGTAGGTGCTTATTTTTTCAAAAAATTAAAGAGGAAGCTTCAGGCTACACAACCCAGCAATCGGCGGCCTTCAAAAAAATTCACCCGATCCCGTAGCCCTCTGTTGAACTTTGTAATTTTCTGCAAGAAAAACATGCCCTCATATAGTATTATGTGCTACCAGAGTCCCAATCCGCGCAAATCAAATTTCAAGTAGTGCGTTGTAACGTAGAGGCTCCAAGCTTTAATTTAAAAAAAAAAATTCATATTTTACGATTTTTTTGACACAGTTACAGCAAAGAAGTGGTCCTTTAATTTTTGCGCGTAGTGTGTAATTCAACACTTTGCTTTAGATTACATGCATTTATGCTGTTTGTGTGCGATGAAAAAATTACTTCACCGTTGGTGTAAGTCAGAACTCGGAGTACAGCAAAGAAATAAATTATCAAAAATAATGGTTTGTGCTACCAAACGTTTACCAACCGTATTTAACCCACAATATATGTATATGGCGGCCTATATCAGAATTAGTTAGATGTAAAGCGGCAAGGTTCCGATTATTTATTTTATACCTTAGGACTTGTTACGGGCCAGCCGTACGAATCAGTTTTCCGGCCGCGGGTATGTGCAATGCGGCGTGAGTGCATCGGAAGAAGGTCAGGCCCGCTCCTAAATCTTTATGGAAGTCCAATCAATAATCGCCAATTCGTTAGAATCTGAGGGTGCAGCACTGACGGGTACAGGAAATGGCTTAGGGTAGGAAGGACAAGGGTTAAGTGCACTACAGGGTGTTCCACGAAGGCGCCAATTATATCTCAAACCTTGTGGGTGTTCGCGTTCAAAAACGCTCGCAGGAGCGGGAAAGCCTCGTGCGACTTCTCGCGGCGTCACGCGGCTTCACGCGGCCGCCCAGCGCTAGCGAGCTTCAATTTTTCTAAACAACCGCGAATCGGCTCGCGGTTCGTTGCCACGCGGTGGATGCGGGCACGGCACTTGCGAGCGGACCACCGTGACGGTCAGTGCGTTTTGCGTTTTTATCCCGAGGCTCTTTGTGTCGTGCGTGCGAGGCGTATTGAGAAATAGTGAGGCGAGTGGTAGTCGTGCGTGTGACCTACGGATTGTGGCGAAGGTGCACAAGGTGCCCTTCGTTTGCCTGCCCGGTTCGGCGGCCTGGGACTTCACCCATAGTCAACCGGCAGCGTCTTATACCCACGAGGCGAGAGTGCACGCTCGGCGGGAAGGGGGTCACAGCGTACCGGCGTATCCACAGTCCAGGTGAGAGCTCTCAGTATTGCGAATGGCCATTGTTCCGATTGTATTGCGTTCCTAGTGCACTGAATCATTAATTGCTAGAGTCCAGGTAGCGGCGGTAAGATTGTACAAAGCTGCAGGCTTTTTTCCCCAAATAGGGACTTGGGGTTTTTTTATGCCGGCAGCTTTTAAACAGTAAGTCGAAATTTTATTGCACTGTCCCTTAATAATAATAATGAATATGTTTGGTTGAGTGACGTAAACCGCGATCATTTCTTTCCCTTCCCTCTTTTAATGTTGGTGAGCAAACAGTGGGTCTTTAGGCTGGTAAAACCTATTAATAAAATAATTCTTTGATCTACCCTGATGCTTTCCTAACTCGCGAAGGTGTCAGTCCAGAGACCAGTCCTAACAGGTGTACAGCCCTATTGGTTCGAAGGCCCCCGGAAAGGATGAAAGGTTTAGGATGGCTGAAAAGGCAAAAGCTTGGTGTATCGCACGGCGTTCCACGAAGGCGCCTAGTATCTCGAAATCTTATATTACCTCGGATAGGAATATTCGAGCGGCTAAATATCCTGTCCGTTAATGTGGGCTCTATGCACTCTTGTCGATTCCAATGTTATTCTGAAAAAGGTTTTCTATTGACGGGTGGTGAATGCAATTCAAATAAGGAGTGATTATACGGAAAATAAAGTAGGTATTGTTACGCCCGGGAACTCAGACAACGATTGAACGAGAAATTAGGACATTTTATTAAATAAGACTGCTCGACAACACAACACGTCTTCTCGCAATGACAGTTCCGGAGGTTCTCCTTGACGGTTGTTAATCAATAAACAACCAACCAACGCTGTCGCTATTCCAACTTGAACATCACGGCGATTCCTTCAGACTACAGAAAGCGCGCGACGCCAGGGTCGCAACATTGCTCCCCTTCTTCAAAAATTGTCGTCCCGACAATACTCCTCTAACTCCATGCTACGGCTCCAGGATGATCCCATCAGTGTCCTGCTCTACCCTAGGCTGCTGCTTCGGTTACCGAGCCTGATGCATCGTCATCCAACCGTCAAGACACACCCAGTGTCTTCAAGCTTCTCTTCGACACACCCAGTGTCTTCAAGCTTCTCTTCGACACACCCAGTGTCACCAAACGCCACGACCCGACGCCTCAGTCTAACTCTTCTCGCAACGTTCAGGCAAGAGGGGGGGATAACTTCCGTGGACCCTTTCGTTTCCGAAGAAACACCTCAGCCCCTGCCTTGGTATTCACCCTACGCCTCGCGGGAAAACCACGGTCAAAAACCGCGAGGAAGGTAGTCTTCTTTAAAAGATGTTATTCGTGACTCCAACCATGTAACCGTGATCCCAGAATCCACCGTGTCCAGCGACCTCCTCAGCGTCTTTCACCTCAGAAAAACGGAACAGCAAACAGTAAAACATATTTCACAACTCTGTGAACACTTAAACCTGCTCAGTCACAACCAAGTGACCCTCCTCCCTCAAGGATACGCGTCACAATCTTCAAAATAAACAAAAAGAAATCACACCCATTCCATCGGAATCTTCACTTCTCGCCGGAGCTCCAACACCGGCTAAGGTGTTCACCCCAGCTTCCCCCGTCTTAACCTCTCGTCCCTGAGGGCGCACCCTCTCACACACCATCCACGGAATGTCCACAAGGAACATCCGCTACGGGGAGGAGAACACGACTACCTCAGGTTGAAGGCCAGGGTAGAAGATCGCTTCACGACCAAACCCACACTACTACCTAACTCCTGAAAAATTACGGACACATAACCCATTCACCTTTCACAAAACCGTCACCGTCTCGTGTACGGTGCAAGGCGATCCGCGTGCACCACGCGCACCTTCCTCCCCTCCTTCCCTTTAATAGAGAAAACCACATCACTCAGTTTTCCAACTACCACAAAAGGTCCTTCCCAATCCTTCTGTAACTTAGGAGATTTTCCTACAAAACGACGAGGATTGTACAACCAAACACGATCCCCCTTTCCAAAATTAATTGCCCTTGCTCTCCTATCATAACGAACCTTTACCCGAGAACTCTTCATCTCCAAACGATGCCGAACAAAATGATGCAACTTAGACATTTTAGTCCTTAATTTCCAAACATAATCCGAATTAATTCCTTCCTCCCGTTTTTCCGGGCAACCATAGATCAAATCCAAAGGAAGCCTTAACTCTCGGCCCAAATAAAGTTCTGCCGGTGTCACACCGGTAGATTCATGACGAGAAGAACGATACGCCAAAAGAAACATATGGATCCACCTGTCCCAATCTTTCTGATCCCTCGAAATAAATTTAGAAAGATAATCTAGAATACTTCGATGTTGTCTCTCTACTTGTCCATCAGACTGGGGGTGAAGTGCTGTAGCTCGGGTTTTATGAATTCCCAAGAGAAATGTCAATTCCCGAAATAGTTTTGAATCAAAATTCCTTCCCTGATCCGTATGAATTTCATGCGGAACCCCATGTCGTGAAATCACTTGTTCTACCAAAACTGAAGCGATCGCTTTCGCACGAACATTCTTCATAGGAAAAGCTTCTACCCACTTAGTAAAACAGTCAACAATAACTAATAAATAACGATTCCCACTCAACGTTAGAGGAAGAGGCCCCAAAATATCCAACTGCAACCTCTCAAAAGGAAAACCAGAATTGAACATCTGAAATGGAGACTTCCCTTTCCCTGAAGGTCCTTTCCGAGCAACACAAACTTCACAAGATTTGCACCAATGTTCCACATCCTTCTTGTAAGTCGCCCAATAGAAATTCTTCCTGATTTTAGCCAAGGTCTTGTTTACACCGAAATGTCCTCCAGAAGAAGAATCGTGAGCTTCCATCAAAATTTCCTCCATTCGTTCCCGTGGCACCACAATTTGCTTGATGACCCTTCCGGAATTCGGGGATTTCCACTTTTTGAAGAGAATACCATTCTCAACCTCCAAAAGATCCCAATAGGCTAGATAAATTCTGGCCGCAACATCTTCAGAGGCAATCTCTGCCCAAATGGGGTTCTGACCATTTTCCTTTGCAAGCAAGAAAATGGAAACTACTGGATCTTTCAACTGCAAAGCCCTCCAATCACGTCCCTCCTGAAGCACTATTCGCCCTAAAGATTCCTTGTGCTTAATTTCCACCTTCCTACAATAATTGCATAATTCTTCTTCGCAAGGTCGTCGGGATAATCCATCCGCATTCTGATGAGAAACTCCCTTCCGATGTTCGACAGAAAAATCATAATGTTGTAGTCTCTCCATCCAGCGCGCTAATTGCCCTTCCAGATCCTTAAAGGAAAGCAACCAACGAAGAGACGCATGATCCGTTCTTATTTCAAACCTTCTTCCATAAAGGTAATGATGAAAATGTTTCGTAGCATCCACAATAGCCAAAAGCTCCCTACGCGTCACACAATAATTTCTTTCGGATTTAGACAAAACCCTACTATAATAACCCAAAACCCTCTCCTTTCCTTCCTGAATTTGGGACAGCACAGCTTCAATTCCATGGTTCGAAGCATCTGTGTCCAGAATGAATTCACCAGTTTCCTGAGGAAACACCAAAATCGGAGTAGAAACCAACATTTCCTTCAGCTTTTCAAAGGCTTTCCGACAAGGAAGAGAAAAGTCAAATTTCGCCAGCCCCTCCGTCAACTGATATAATGGTTTCGCAATAGAAGAAAAACCCTTAACGAATCTTCTATAATACGAGCAAAATCCCAAGAAACGTCGCAACTGCTTTTTATTCTCGGGCACTGGCCACTTGGTAACAACCTCTAACATCCCTGGATCAGCAGCAATCCCTGAAGCCGAAACTACATGACCCAAATATTTAATTTCCTGATTAAAGAAGCTACACTTCTTCGGATTAATTTTCAACTTGGCAGCTCTGAAACGCAAAAATACCAAACGCAAGTTCGTCATCATTTCCTCAAATGTCTTTCCAAAAATAATAACATCATCCAAATAAACTAAACAACACTTTTTCAATAATCCAGCGAGCACCTTTTCCATCAACCGCTCAAAAGTTGCCGGAGCATTACACAAACCGAACGGCATAACCGTGAACTCCCAGAGTCCACTACCCACGGAGAAAGCCGTCTTCTCTGCATCATCCGGATGAATTCTTAACTGCCAATACCCACTCTTAAGATCCAGCGTTGTAAACCAACTATTCCCTGACAAACTGTCTAAAACCTCATCAATTCTAGAAAGAGGGTACGAGTCCTTTACAGTCAAATCATTCAGCTTCCTATAATCCACGCAAAACCTAATCGTTCCATCTTTCTTCGGAACCATCACCGCAGGAGACAGCCAAGGACTTTTCGACTCCCTAATAACTCCTTGTTCCTTCATTTCTTCGATGATCTTCTCCACTTCCGGGCGCAAATGGAAAGGAATTCTCCGAGGAGTCTGTTTAATCGGGCTAGCTTTCCCAATATTAATCCGATGATACACCAAATCACAGCTTCCGGCGACTACTTCGTCCGTAAAAACATCACTAAACTCCTGAAGAAAACTCGTGGCTACTTCCTTTTGAGAATCGTTTAGCTTGACGGAACTTTTGTCCATTAATTTCTGAACAATTCCAGACTGAACCTCTATGCGAGAACAAAACAAAGAATCACACATCTCTCTCACCCCCACCTTTTCAAGGAAATCAGCCCCTAATATACAATCGTCATGTATCATGGCAACGAACATCGAAACCGGAAGCTCAAACATTCCTAAGCTTACATTTGCGACTACCTTATGACTGACATTAACTTTCTCACCGGTCGGGTACCGTAAATCCTCGACTCCCTCAGGAAGGGGTAATAAAGGAATCGCAAAACTTGAATTTAACACAGAAACATCCGAACCCGTATCAATTCTAAAACTACATTTTTTCCCATTAACCTGCCCTACGAAATTGAACTTTCCACCCGAAGTAACTACGCGATTTACTCGTTTAAACCCGGGAAATTCCTTGGACTCGGTTGAACTATCCCGGTTTAGCCCAACCATTCTTAGTTTTTCTTCGCAGCCGGACAGTTATAACGGAGATGTTCCTTCGACCCACACTCCCAGCATTGCTTCGCGGCACCCCTGTCCTGTTCACTACGAGGGACCCAGGGCCGTTTTTGCGGAGCAAAATTTGGACCAGATTTAAATTTCTTAACCCGATCTTGACCTTCCTCGTAACGAGACTTCTGACCTGAATTTCCAAACTCTCGCTTCCTTATCGTCTCAATAACTTGAGCTCTACTTATAACTGCCCCCAAAGTAGAAGCCCCTTCTATCTGCAACGTTTCGCGCGTTCGCCAATTCGCCAATGCGTTCACAAATTGAGCTGCTGCTATTTTCTCCCTGGTCTCCGCCGACTCATTCGGATAAGACAATCTCGTCAGTTTTTCGATCTCAGCCCCTAGTTCCGTAAGGGTCTCGTCCTTTTCCTGGCGCTTGGCCACAAGAAGAGAATAATAATCCTGAAAAGTGTGGAACGATTCGAAGCGCAATTCTAATTTCTTTTTCAACTCCTCGTAGTTCAACCCCGTCATTCCCTGAAGAACTGAACGAGCCTTTCCCCGCAAACCCCCGGCTAACGCGACCGCTTTCGTCGCCGAATTCCAACCCAAAGCATCAGCGATGAGGGAGAATTGCTCCAAATAATCCCGGAACGAAGAAGTCCCGTCATATGTATTCGGTCTAATTTTGTACCCTAAACTCTCAGTCTCTACCGGCAACGCACTTATAGACTCTACAGAAACGTTATTGGAACCACTTAGCTGTGTTTCCAGAAGAAGCAGCCTTCGTCGTAATTCCTCATTTTCCGCTCGCAATGACTCCTCCGAAGTCAAAGCCTGGACTTGAGCCTGGTCCCCTCCAGCTTGACCCGAAGATTTCGCCGCCTGAGATCGTGTTCCCGTGCTCATCTTTCCGATATTTCCTTTAGATAATTATCCCACTTCTGACACCAAATGTTACGCCCGGGAACTCAGACAACGATTGAACGAGAAATTAGGACGTTTTATTAAATAAGACTGCTCGACAACACAACACGTCTTCTCGCAATGACAGTTCCGGAGGTTCTCCTTGACGGTTGTTAATCAATAAACAACCAACCAACGCTGTCGCTATTCCAACTTGAACATCACGGCGATTCCTTCAGACTACAGAACGCGCGCGACGCCAGGGTCGTAACAGTATATTCTAAAGTTTCCAAGTGTAATACAATTCGTGTTCAATGTGTGTATTTTGTTACAATTACCTCGGTGTGTGTTCCTCGTCTGTTGCGCACTGAATCTGACTTTACAATTATTTGGGTTTTACAATGAATTCGCGACACTTTTAGCTTGAAGGTGAATTAATACACGATCTCGCCCAGAGTAACCCTGTACTCTAACGTGTGGATATAACCTTCGAAAGAGCAGAGCACGATCTACTACTAGTTGAGCAGCGCTTCCCTGTCGGTGAGATTTGGCTTCAAATAAAGGCGTTGTTTCGTTTCGAAGGTGCAGGGCACGATCTACTACTATTTGGGCAAGGCTTCACCCTGCCCGAGCGCGTTGTGGAACTAAGTCGTCCAGATACATTTTGAGCAGGTTTATATACCCACAAATCTGCTTCAGGAGTGGAAAAGATGCTATGGTTTCCCATAGCGCGGGAAAAGAGGAAAGGGATCCAGGATTGTCAGGTTCTGGAATGTGGGGGTGGTCAGCTTGAAGCGAGGCTAGAGCTCAAAAAACCTGTTTCTAGGCACGGAAAAGTGACTCTATGTAGAACGATTCCAGAATATTCTAAAATATTGAAAGGAAAAATCGTCTGCGTAAAATGAGGATGTAAAAGTCCCATTGTTTTGCAAGGAATTCTTCCAAATAATTATTATGATCATTTCCTTTTATTTCATGCCGGTATTAGAATCTTGTTACATAATAAGTTGCGTTCCAATATAGAATGGCTGAACAAGGCTTGGGAAATGTTGTGCGAGTGCGAGACGGTGCAGTGATGTGCAGTGACATATATATATATATATATGTATATGAAATGTTAAATAGAAAAATATAAAAACAGCGCATAACTTAAATTAAATTGCTCTCAGTACACTCATTCATAACCCGCCACACTCACCCACACCGTACACTCATGAGAATGGAAGTATTACAGTGAGTAATATCATATACAAGAAATGTACAGTACGCGACGGGGCATTCATACGAGGCAGAGACATCCATCAGCACGCACACCCACACAGGCAAACAAACCATCGACATCCACACCTTAATTATACGAGATCACAAAACTTGTACTGTAATGTAAATGGGCCGAGTGCCCCGCTGATCCAGCTAAGACCTGGATGCTCCTCAGGCGTAAAAATGCGAACAAATGGCCGCCGGGCCGCTCAGCCCGTGACTTCGCCAGACAAAAGAGCCCGACAAAGCCCGGTTCTGAACGACTCGACGGATTGCGCTTCGCGGAGGAGCAGGGGCAATGAGTGCCAGAAACTAGCACCCTGCACCGCGAGAGAATTAGCTCTAATAGCAGTCCGATGCAGCGGGGTAATATAAGATCTAGGTAGCGGTCGCGAACGCGGCGAACTCCTTACACCACTGTCAGAGATTCGCTCGAACAGTGCTGCTGGCGAATCAGGAACCCTACCATGGTGCACGTCGAACATGAAGGAGCTGAGGAAGTAAAGACGACGCTGGCGAACCTTGAGCCATCCCAGTCGTTCGTAGTTCGGAGTGATGTGAACATCACGCCGCACCCGGAAGATGAAACGGACACAAGCATTCATAGCCCGCTGCAGTCTCACCTCATCGACAACATTCATGCCAACGTACAGCAAACAGCAATAATCAAAATGCGGAAAGATCAGGCTCCTGACAAGGCTGGCCCTAAGCGAACGGGTAAGTGCATGTCGGTTCCTATGAAGGGACGAGAGTACGCCGTAGACTTTACTACAAGTCACGACGACTTGCTCGTGCCACCCCAGATTGCTCTGGAGGTGGACACCGAGAGACTTCACCACGTTCGAGTAAGGAATGGATTCACCCGCCACGGATACGGCAGGGAGGGAGGTCAAATCAAGGCCATTTAGCGCGCGCGACGTACCTAAAATCATGCATTGAGTCTTCGCTGGGTTCAACGCGAGATCGTGGTCCTTCGACCACGCCACTATGCGGGAGATGTCCTCATTGACTCTGCAGATCCCCTCCTCAACCTCGTGGTGAGGAATGTGGAGGTAGATCTGCAGGTCATCCGCGTACTTGATAATCCTACAGTGGCGGATCACCGCGTTGATACCCAGGAGATAAAGAATAAACAAGAACGGGCCCAGTACGGAACCCTGCGGAACCCCGGAGTTGACAGACTCCCACGAGGAGAGTACGTCACCGATCCTCACGGCTTGACTCCTGTCAGACAGATACGACCAAAACCATCGCAGCACAGGAAGTGAGAAGTTGAGATCTAGGAGAATATTCATAAGTGTGCGATGGTTGACCGTATCGAACGCCTTCGAGAAGTCAAAACAAACGAGGATGGTGAAGCAACGCTCATCCGCTGCCCGCCTGACGTCCTCGGTTAAGGTGAGAAGGGCTGTCTGGGTCGAGCGACCCTTGACGAACCCATGTTGGAAGGGGTCCAGAGGCCCAGACCGTAGTAAAAAGTCTTGGACGTCGCGAAGGACCACCTTCTCGAGGAGCTTGGGCATCTCAGGGAGCAGGGATATAGGGCGGAAGTGAGAGGGTTCCGTAGGGTTAGGGATTTTCAGTATGGGAACCACGCAAGCGCGCTTCCACATACCGGGGAAAACAGAGGACGACAGAGAGGTGTTGAAGACGTCGACGATGAGAGGAAGCAGGGTGGGGGAACACATAGACAAAAACAGAGGAGGCAGACCGTCCGATGGCATGACCATGGACGGCCTGATGAGAAGGATGCGTTGAAGGAGATCTGGGGTGACATGGGGAAAGTGGTACTGGCCGTCGTCAAAATGGCCAGGGAAGAGAAGAAAGAGAGGCGGGTTGGATGAATAAGGCGGAAGGACCGAAAGAAAGAAAGAGTTGAGAGAGTCAGGCGTGAGGTGAAGAGGAAAAGACGCGGGACGACGAGGAGAGGGAACGAGGTTATGGGAGCGAAGTGCTCGCCACAACTCGGCAGGATTGCGGAGGCCGGATAGGAGTTGGCGGAGGTACGCCAAACGAGCAGTGGCAAGCGCAGACTTCACCTGGCTCCGCAGAATCCTGTAATGAGTAAGAGAGCTAAGACTCCTGGTCCTGCAATATACGCGGCGGAGAGAATCACGCAACCTCATCAATTGCCTGATCTCCACAGTGATCCAGGGAGCGGGGGGGGGGGGCGCCTTGAGCGTGAATTCCGCCAAGGCGCCAGAGAGTTCAAGCAGGTGAGTAGCTCGCCGGAAAACACGGCCACCAGCCCGTCCACTGCGTCCCAGGAGCTGTGCAGCACCCGAAGGGTGAGCTCCTCAAGGGACGCGTGCAAGGTGGGCGGGTCGATGGCACGTATGTTCCGGGAGCGAGCACTACGCGGCTCACTCCCTGGATCACTAGCGTCCTAGACCAGCTGGATAAGATCGTGCCCCCAGAGGAACGGTCCACCCAGCATGCCCACAGAAATGATACGGTCCTTATCGCCGACGAGACAGAGGTCGATCCTGGTTGACGAGGTTGGAGTGAAGTGAGTGTCCCCGTGAGGGGCCACCACTAAATTAAATTCACGGAACAGCGACCGAAGGAAGCAGGTGTCCGGCGAATCCACATTCAAGTTCGTATTAAAGTCACCCAGGATCAGCCTCTGCTCGTACCCGCAGATGTACTGATCAAAAATCGGCTCGAGTGGAGTAAGGTGGGCATGAGGGGGGCGGTAAATAACCCCGACGACGACGCGAGAAAAAGAAGTTATATTCAATTCAAGAAAGAGGAATTCCACCGCTGGATCGGACTGAGTAAGAGAAGATGAGGAAAGAGAAAGAACACGCGCGGAGAGATGGTTCCGGACATAGAGGCCGACGCCTCCACCCGGTCTCCCCACGCGGTCATCGCGGTACAGGGTGTATCCCTCTATAGCGCAGGTGGTGTCGTCGTCGCGCGGCCGCAGCCACGTTTCCGAGACGGCAACAATGTCATATGGCGGAGAAGCCGCCGCAAGAGTGTCGCGGAGAGCCGCGAATTGTGCTGGTAGAGAGCCAGCATTTAAGTGGCACAGGCGAAGACATTGCTGCCGTCTCGGGGCAGCGGAGCGAGCGGGAAGGACATACAGGGCACTCGGCGCGACTACCTATGGTAGCTTGGCCGGGATGTCCGAAAGCTGAGAGATGGAGATGACAGGGCCATCCCCATCCCTCCTAACAAAGACCGACCCATTCCGCTGCCAGACGTGACGGTAACCGCGCGATCTGGCTTCCGAACGGACTGACCTGAGGAGAGCCCAAGTCTCGCGGGGGAGATATTCGTTGGCACGCACCTGCCGATTCTCCAGAGTCGCGTCGATGGTCGAAGCGAGAATGAACTTCTTGCGCCTCATGGCGGCAAGAAAGGTGTGTCGAGTGGCGGCAGAGACGAAGGAGGCGAGGATCAGCCTAGGCCGATCAACGTCAGGAGAGCCGCGCAATCGGACGACTCGGGAGATGTCGGCAGGAGCGAGAGGTACCTCCAGGGCCGCAGAAAGGCGAATCACCGATGAGCGCAGATCCTCGTTAGGAGTCTCGGGGAGTCCGGAGATGACCATATCCGCAGCGCGACGGGCTGACTGAAGCCGCGTGACTTCCGCTGCGAGGGACTGGACCCTTGCTTCCAGGGCTGCAGACGGTAGCGAAGAGGATGGAGATGCAGCAGAAGGATTACCGTTTCTAAGAGCCTCCGCATAGGAGCGCTGGTCTAGATCCAGCTTCTCGACCCGTGCCGTAATGGCAGCGTGCTGCGCGCTCCAGTGGCTGTCTCTCGCGGCGGAGTCCGTTTGGAGAGAGGTGATGGCTGACTCAGCAGAGGAGGACTTAGACTCCACCAGGCTGAGGCGAGAGGCCAAGGCTTTGACCTCAGAGGAGAGGTCGAGGACTTGCTGCTTGACATCAGCTCTCATGGATTCGATGTTCCTCCTTACTTCTTTCTGAAATTCGGTGAAAGCACCGAGCACCCGATCCAGATCAGCAGTCCCAGTGGAGGAGGAGGATGCAGTGGCGGCATCAGGTGTAGAACGTGGGGCAGACGGCAAGAACTTCCCCGGGCAGGTAATCTTGGTGCCACCAGAACCAGCGATTTTGTGAGGCAAGGCGCAGCCAGGGTGAAAATAGTTCTCACAGCCCGCAGACTTCAAAGCCTCCGTCGCGATGGGTTTACGGCATTTGCAGCACTCCATAGTGATGGCAGAGGCCCGTAGACGGCTAATCGAAGAGTAGGTGCTGTGAACTAGGCTTAGGCCAATAGGCGGGCGGCCTGTGGATGCGGCTTAATGTCGAGGCAAGATGGCCGCCTGAGATGGCAAGCACGTGGCAGTGCGCACCTTGGACGACTGGCGGGAGCGAGCGTGGTTGGCAGACGCGGCCCGTAGAGAAATTGCTCAGCCAATGACGGAGCCCGGAGCGCGGTCGGAGACGTGCGGACGAACCAATCAGCGCTCAGCAGGCACACGGCGCACGATCCAGCACGACTGATCGATAAATGACAGGTGCGGTTATGTCACTACGGCCAAATGAAATGCCTTCTTAACAGCCACACACCACACGTACACCAGCGATTTATTGTTCAAAATGCTCAGACTAATTCACCGAACCAGTCGCGACACTCCACCTCACAACACCACGATCTCTCCAACAAGCAAAGTATTACAATGCAGGAGCACTACGACGCACGTGTATATCTCGAGAGAGAGAGAGAGAGAGAGAGCACTCGGAGCAAGACGGAAGGCTGCTTCCGTTTCCTGTCTGGATCATCGTTTCCTCATTCGGTTCTCGGGACCCTTAGCGTGCAGACGTGTGTTTGACCTCAGTGCGAATAGCGAAAAGTAGCGTAACGGGCGTGTGAGCAGCCATTTTGTCAGGAAACGAGGCATCCACTAGGAGCGGTAAGTCCTTTTCCTGTATTTCTTGGGCATTTGGGCGCAATCGCAAGTGCCGCTTTCTCTCTCCTCGCGCGCGAAGATGGGTTAACGTGAAATTCTGCAATCAGGCGTGGGTAGGTGTGACGGCGCTCTTATTTATTGGTCTGCTCTCCTTTCTTTGGGGCCTAGCCCCCCTGTTTCTTTTAATAAATCATTTGTTGGGACCGTTATACTCCGACCATTGTTTCTTCAGTACGATCCCGTTCCTCGTGCGCGGCTTCCGGTGTCTCCGGGCTTCGCCGGGGCCTACTCCCTGGGGAATCTAACATCTCAGTAACCGGAAGGGAAAGGAAACCAGAGAAGGAAGGATGACGGGAAGGCCTGCTATTTCGGGATTGTAGAAATTAAGTGCGCAAGCACGTGGCGCCCTATCCCAGATTGCTCCCCGATTCCAGCCGACGAACACAAATCATAATAGCCCGTGGTCAGTAACTGCCGGAGAACGGCCGGTGGTGAAAACCACGTTGCAGCGTATAATGTTCTAGGCAGGTTGTTGATTGTTGACATAACAGCCGTATGTAATAATGAATGAGTTGCATGCAGCTAAATCATTCGGTTGAGCCGATAGCAGTACAGCGGGTGCAACCGATCACAGTACAGGAGCTGTTCGCGAAATCAAAAGCTATCGGTTAGATGCTGTTAGCGGTCAGTTAGATGCTGTTAGCGATCGGTTGGATGCTGTTAGCAGTCAGTTAGATGCTGTTAGGGATCGGTTAGCTGTCGGTTAGATGCTGTTGTTGTCAGACTGGTTTGCGGTTAAATCATCCGGTTGAACCGCTTGCAAAACAGTGGGTGCTACCGATCACCGCACAGGAGCTGTGCGCAAAATCGGAAGCGCTCGGTTAGATGCTGTGCGGGACGGAACAGAATTTTACCGAGGCAGAAGTTATTTTTTTTTGTCTTTATTTGGAATTTGGGTAATTATTTACAATTGGGCACTCCTCAACGATTTGGCTGAAATTTGAATATGTTGCACTCTTCGATACGCAGATTGCAGATATGCAAATAAAAATTGTCGCTCTCTTTCCGTTTTTGTGATATCAATAATTATGTTGACTAATTATATAACAGCTTTGCCGATTTGGCTGTAAATTAAATATGTTATAGAGCTCGATGCGTAGATTACATATTTGCGAATAAAAATTACTGATTTCTTTCTATTCTTAAAATATTAATGATTATATGCGCGAAAATGCACTATTCTTTACAGGCACTCTATGAAATACTGTTCTCCTTATCGAATTTCATGCATTATCATTATATTATACGTTAGCGCCCCCTTCACCTCATCTGACACTGACCTGACCTATGACTGTAAAGCCTAATGACACTTAATACGTTTTATAGTCACAAGTCAGGTCAGTGCCAGATGAGAGGAAGGGGGCGCAGCTGTAAAACGTGATAAGCCTCATTATGGTTTACAGTCACAGGTCAGGTCAGTGCCAGATGAGGTGAAGGGGGTGCTAACGTATAATATAATGATAATGCATGAAATTCGATAAGGAGAACAGTATTTCGTAGAGTGCCTGTAAAGAATAGTACATTTTCGCGCATATAATCATTAATATTTTAAGAATAGAAAGAGATCGGTATTTTTATTCGCAAATATGTAACCTACGCATCGAGCTCTATAACATATTTAATTTACAGCGAAATCGGCAGGGCGCGACCTATT
Organism: Trypoxylon attenuatum; assembly: GCA_963989405.1. Classification (NCBI taxonomy): domain Eukaryota; kingdom Metazoa; phylum Arthropoda; class Insecta; order Hymenoptera; family Crabronidae; genus Trypoxylon; species Trypoxylon attenuatum. Next base: position 525,598 of record OZ022494.1, on the reverse strand, counting down.
GTTATATAATTAGTTAACATAATTATTGATATCTCAAGAACGGAAAGAGAGCGACAATTTTTATTTGCATATCTGCAATCTACGTATCGAAGAGTACAACATATTCAAATTTCAGCCAAATCGGTCAAGTCGACACTATTTTACAGAGGATTTTAAAAATTAATATTTTTCATATAATTGTTAATAACTCGAAAACAAAAAGAGAGCGACAATTTTTACTTGCAGATCTGTCATCTACGCATTCAACTCTACTACATATTCAAATTTCAGCCAAATCGGTGAGGAGTGCCCAATTGTAAATAATTACCGGAATTTGCTACAGTGAGTATTGCTACAGTGAGTGAGTAATACAGTGAGTATTATGAACATGTATAGTAAATACACAGAGTTACGCAGATAGTGGTAGATTTGTTTATTAAATCAACTTACGTACGACATTGGTCAACCGGTTATACTCGACAATACGATCGTGTATGATGAGACAGTATGCCGCGGTATCGGGTGGAAAGTTCTCCATACATTCGAATTCTACCTTAACGTCCACAGTGCCGCTCTTGATCGCCTCGTTTTGACGCGCACAATCGATAACGATAAAGGGGTCTCTGCCCAAGAACTCCTCGATCGTTAATAGTGGTGACGCCGAATTGTCTCAATAACCATTGTTATAGTAAGAACTCTTAAATCTAGAATACATGTCATAAAGAATAGAGTATGGAGTAGTGTAGAAGTTTGTATTAAGCTTATCGTATGGGTAAAAATCGGACTTCAAATACACTCGTATGTCTCGTATATTACAATGGTCAAATTTCATGTAACTCTTGAGAAGATTGCTCCTCTTAGCTGATTGAAAGGCAATTATAATGCAACGAGGCTTCTGTAACTGAGTAGCTGCTTTAACGGACCACGCGTGACTCTGTGCTGCAGGAAACATAGGTTATTCGCACAAGTTTCACGAGCGAAGTCCTAGTGTAATCGGTCTATCTCTTTGCAGGAAACGTAAATAGTGCAGTTTAGTATAATCAGGAAGTGTCACATGCGGCAGCCGGCATTGTAGATTGCCCAATTCAATTTTCACATTTCCAAGTTTATTCGATGTGGCGAACAATGCGTTTTTATCATGTTTGACTCTTATGAGTATTGACTCGTGGCGCGCGTTAAAATTTACACGCTTATAGTCGTATCGCGCGGGAGAAAAAGGACCGACCGGCGCATCGATGCCCTCGACGCCAAGCTCGCCTCAGCCTCTACCCAGCAACTCCAGGCCTCCTCCACTCTGGCGGTCCGTCTGGAGCAGGTCGAGGCAAACCAACGCACCTACACCGAGGCGCTCGCTACCCTGCAGCATACCAGGGGCCCCTCGTCTTCGCCCCCGCTCTCTGGCTCTCCACTTCCCCCCTCTCTAGTGAGGGAGGTTCACCACCTCTCAGCTGAAGTGGCTCGGATTCGCGCCTCCGAGCGAGGTGCCGACCTCGTCATCTCCGGTCTCCCTGAACAGCCGTCTGAACATCTTCGCAACCTGGTCGTCCATGGCGCGGCTTCCCTTGGCGTGACCATTCAGCCTGCCGAGCTGGTCAGGGTCTCGCGCATGCCGGGTACACCGGGGGTTGAGCGTCCTCGGCTTATTCTTGCCACCCTATCATCGACCACACTCCGGAATTCTGTCCTCTAGGCTGCTCGGTCGAAGCCGGACCTCTGCGCTTGGGATTTCGCTCCTGACCTAGGCAGCTGCCGCGTGCGACTGAACGAATTCCTTCCGCGCGAGACATGGGCTCTCTTCAGGTCCGCAAGCTCCGAGGCCCGCTCACGGGGCTACCATCACGTCTGGCAAAGGGATGAGACCATATACGTCAAGAAGTATTCTTCGAACCCTGTCATTTCTCCCTGGAGTAGCTTGGACATCGCGTCTAAGCTACTGTAGGATACGGCGCCGGGAACCTCCTCGAGTCCCCCTAGCGAGCGGCGGCGCGGCCCATCATCAGGGTCTGTCAAACTAACATCGGCTCCCTGTGTGCTAATTTCACGGCCTTCCACCAAGTCGTACGTGCGGCCTCTCCGCTTTTTGATGTTATGGCTATCTCTGAGATCTGGCTGAATGTCTACGACGTGCGATCCGACTCCTGTGCTATCGAGGGGTTCTCCATGTACCGCAGTGATCGTGTAAGTAGAAGAGGGGGTGGAGTCGCGCTATATGTGCGGGATCACCTCCCCGCCCGAGTGTTACTATCCTCTTCTGACCCGCCTTGCTCGCAGTCCGATCCCGCGGTTGAGTTTCTCTTCCTTGAGTTAAGCATCTCGCACACCGTCCGTCTTCTCGTTGGCGTAATCTACCGCCCACCACCTGCCCCCCTTACAGCGCTCGAACCGGTCCTTGCTCAACTAGCTTGTAGTTACGGGCAGAGCTTGGTTCTGGGTGACTGGAATACCAGCATGGATGTCGTGACACCCGACTCCACCTATCTTCGCTCACTGTTTCGGCAGTTGATGTCGGAGTTGGTGGGGCACGGGGCCACGCACTCCACGGTGTCCTTGTCCACCAGGATCGACCTCTGCCTCATCGGAGATTCTAGCAGGGTAGTTACGTCGGGTCAGCTGGGTGGGCCGTTTCTCTCGGGACACGACGTTTTCTGGTTCAACTACGACGCTGGTGAGTCCCGGTGCGCTCCGCGTAGTATCTGCTCCCGGAACCTGAGCGTCATCGACCCCTCCACCCTGCACCAGTCCCTCGAGGAACTCGCCACCGCGGCGCCGCCCTCCTTCTGGGGCCATGTGGATGGGGCCGTGAGCTTGGTTTCCGGTGAGCTTCTCAAAACTCTCGACACCCTTGCGCCCCCACGCACGATCGTCGCAAGACGCCCGCCCGCACCGTGGCTTACCGACGAGCTGAGGCGGCTGGTTCGGCTGCGCGAGTCCGCCCGTCACTCGTACGCGAGGTCCGGAGGTTCGGAGTCCCTTGCAAGATACCGAGTCCTGCGGAACAGCGTCAAAACGGCGATCAGGTCAGCACGGGAAGCTTACCTGCACGACCACCTAGCAGATATTCGACAGCCTCGGGAACTATGGCGCTCACTCCGCCGTTATCGAATGATTCCTACCTCCAAACGCCGCGTACCTCCTCCACCTCACCTCACCGCCTCTGTCCTTAATGACTTTTTCCTATCCGCTCATTCACCAGTCCGTCTTCCTTCTCCGAACTTTCTCCTGTCCTCCGGGCGCTTCGACGACTCGCAATACCACTTCCCGCATATCACTCCTCAGCACCTCCACGATGCCTTACCAATCAGACCCTCTATGGTTCTCCCCTCCGATGGCCTTCCACCTGCCTTTCTTGCCCGCTGTCTCCCTGTCCTGACGCCCCTTCTTCTTGATATATTCAATCTCTCCTTATCCACTTCCACCTTCCCCGCTATGTGGAAAGGGGCCGTCGTTATTCCTATACCGAAAATCCCCTCCCCTCTGGAGCCCTCTCACTTCCGACCGATCTCGCTCCTTCCGGAACTCTCCAAGCTTCTCGAGAAGGTGGTCCTTCGTGACGTCCAGTCTTACCTCCATGGGGCTGGACTCGTGGACCCCTTCCAACATGGCTTCGTGAAGGGTCGCTCCACTCAGACCGCTCTCCTTACGATCACCGAATGTGTCAGGCGGGCGGCGGACGAAGGTAGAGTCACTATCCTTGCGTGCTTTGACTTCTCTAAAGCGTTTGACACAGTTAACCACCGCATTCTCCTATCCAAGCTCCGCTCACTTAACCTCTCTCTCCCTGTCCTGCGGTGGTCCTGGTCCTACCTATCGGGGAGATGTCAGGCCGTAGGGGTAGGCGACTCCTACTCCGAGTGGCGGGCCGTGTTTTCGGGAGTTCCGCAGGGCTTTGTTCTTGGTTCGTTCCTTTCTGCGTCTATCTCTGGAGCATCAACTCGGTGATTCGAAATTGCCACATTGTGAAATATGCCGATGACCTACAGATCTTCCTCCACGTTCCTCCTCATGAGGTCGAGGAGGGGATCCGAAGGATCAACGACGACATTTCCCGCAGTGTGGCATGGTCCTCGGATCATGATCTCCGGCTGAACCCGGAGAAGACGCACTCGATGATCCTAGGCACTTCGCGGGCCCTGAATGCCATAAACATCGACCTCCTTCCAAGCGTGCGTGTGGCGGGTGTCTCTATTCCCTTCGCGAAATCGGTGAAGTCCCTTGGCGTTCAGCTCCAGAGCAATCTGGGCTGGCACGAGCAGGTCGTTGGAATCTGTAGGAAAACCTATGGCGATCTCTCGACTCTGTCCGTGAATCGCCTCGCGCTTCCCCGCTCGCTTAGGGCCAGCCTGATCTGCAGTCGCATCCTGCCTCACTTTGACTACTGCTGCGTGCTGCTCATCGGCATGAATATCACCGATGAAGTAAGATTGCAGCGTGCCATGAACTCCTGCGTCCGCTTCGTCTTCGACGTGCGTCGGGATGCCCACATCTCGCCGTACTACGAACGACTTGGTTGGCTCAGGGTTCGGGAACGCTGGCTCTGCTTCCTCGGTGCATTCATGTACGGGGTCCATCATGGCCATGCACCTGAGGCTCTAGCAGAGCTTTTTGCGCGAAGAGCGGACTGCAATGTGAGGAGTTCGGCGCGCTCGCGCTCGCGTTCGGTAGTTTTTCTCACACCGCTGCATCGGACTGCAACTCGTGCGAACTCACTCGCTGTGTCGGGGGTGCGTCTCTGGCACTCTATACCCCAGTCGATTCGGGATGCTGAATCCCTCGCCTCCTTCCGATGCGCACTTCGTCGAGCAGTACAGCGGGGGGAAGTCGCTGGCCGCTACTAGTAGTAGCTCCACGGAGGTTTCCTGGCCTTGTATTATGTATTATGTTACATTATACTACAGTACTACAATATCTACTACACTACTACTACTACAATATTATACTACAGTACTACAATATCTATCCACACATCAGTATTCTACTGTTATATTATATTTTGTATATTCTATATCTTATACTTTATCTCACTTTACCTTATATTATACAGGATGAGTCAGTGACCTTGCACCAAACTGAAACCCCGTATTTTAGGGGTCAGTAGAAGCCTAAAAGTCAGGGAACACAAAGTTGAAATCTCAACCCTTTCGGAATTACAGGGGGTTGAAATTTCAAGTTTTAAAAAATCATATCTTCCGACGGGATAATGCTAGCGTCACGGGTCTTCTTCTAGAATATGTGGGAGGGTCGGAGCTATGTGAACAAAAATAGAAACCATTTAAAAATTATTATTAATTCGGATTATTATTGATTTTCTTGCAGTTTCTCGATGAAGCAGCAACATTTTCAGGTACGAAAAAAATCACAATCATTCTGTGATGCACCCAAGAAAATATCGCGTTATAGGAAGTTTAAAATTTTAATAAATGTGGCCAGGATAAATTATTGAAAGTTTTCCGCTAGAGATTGACCCCTAAAATACGTGGTTTCAGTTTGGTGCAAGGTCACTGACTCACCCTGTATATTATATTCTACATTCTATACTCTTTGTTATATCGCTCTCTATATCTGATCATTTGTTCTTTCCCGTTTATACTGAGTATGCCTGTGGTGAGTGAATGTCCCATCTGTCATACCTGCTATGTTCCAGCTAGTCACTCACTGTACTATACTTCATCTGCTTCACGGTATGACTGTTGGGCGACTGTGTGTGAGAGAGAGCATTACTTCTTAGCGTAATTAGTTCTAAGCCAATTTGTATTACTTATTTGTTGTGTGTTACATCCAGCCAAATTTTAATATAAACTTTTATTAAGGTTGCATCTAAAATTAAGTATGCGCTAGTATTAGGTGCAGAAGTCGGGAAGAAGCCGGCAGATGGCGAGTGTAAACACGACAGTTCGCGCACTCGACATGCACACAGTAGCAAAAAACCTAGAGCTAGATAAGCGGATTAGAAAACAATAGATGTATTACCAGTAGGATCTAATATTGATTTTCCTGACAATAGATGGATTCAAGGATGATGATCCTCGAAACCATCTATCGAGCACTAGAATATATAAATCAAATGAAGAACGCCGAAAGCAGAACACGGAGACCACACCTCACTCTGCCACAAACGCTTCTCATCCGACTTCCGCACACCTCATTAGACCGCTTTATTTGTACTTCTTAAATCCAACATTACAAACCCTTAATTACTAATCTTTCGTACATTTGCTTACTCCTAAGTTACTAAAATTACATTTGCTTACTTCTAAGTTATAGTACTTCCATTACTTAAATAAATTAGTTTGTTTTTCACATCTTCTGTCTCTTCACTTCACCATTGGTCTTCCGTGGGTCTGTCCCCTTGGGCCCCGCTCCTAGGGTGAACTATACCCGACAGAGCGTCCGGGAGAAGTAGATCCCATCACAAATCTAGAGTTGCACTTCAAATCACATCCCGCGCAGTATACCTCAGCCAGATTAGTGCCTTTACCATCGACCATTTCCGCATTGGTAGAATCACCTCCCCTTAAACCACAGGCCGTTTGGTAGCTGCCTAAAGTAGCTCACGGTCGCCTTCTCTTAATTCATTGGCCACTCCTGGTCTTCCTTCCTTACGGGCTGGGTCCAGTCGTCCTGAGTCACAATCCAAATTTCGATCGTAGGGAATAAATTGCGCGTTTTCTGGCTGCGGTGTCTGAGTAGGAACCTCCGCTTCGTCCATATCCCCGAGGCTCGCTAGCATAAGAAACCAAAACAATACTTACCGTGCCACCAAGGAATCCGGAGTAAACACAGGCAGCATGTATAACCCGGCATTAATCCGCGCGGTCTTGCGCCGCGAGCTCACTCGTCTTGAAGCCTCGATAGCAATCACACCACGCGATGTAACAATATACAGTTATTTCCTTTTCTCTTTGCGAATCATACGAGTTGTTGTTATTAACCCCGTAATCCTCCTGTCGAACGTTGAACTGAGCTGTCCAAAATAAAGATACTTATCGTAGGGAACACCAGCCGTCGCAGTCGAATTTTCCTAGTTAGCGATACCCTCCCGACACGGACCGGTAAGCAGCTGCCCTGAGTAGCTCCCGGTTCGTCCCAACCATCCGATCCCGCTACACCAAATCCTCGAGATCCTCCCGATCCGCAAGTCTAAATCTCTGCGTTAGACTGCATTCGATTGCGACCGTTGATTATCTTGCACCAGTCAGAGATAGGGATCCACAACGTACACTCAGTTTAACCCACGACCCCCCCCCCCCCCTCATCCGGTTCACGAATAGAATCAGCTAAAATACCGCTCGGCATAAACGGAAGAGTTACATCTTCAACAAAATTTTCCCCTATCCCATCGTTGCGTCTGCTTGGACGTAACATTGTGCATATGGAGCCTATGCTCCTGTACGGAAATAAACAAATTCAATTCTGTCCCTGTCTCTCTCTCTCTCTCTGCTCTCTGTCGCGGGAAACCCATAGCAGTTTGCCGCCCGAAAGTGCCGGGAACCAAGAAGACTAGCAAGACGGGCGCCTCGGGCTCCTCGCCGGCGCTATCAACGACGACGTCGACTCCAACGCCGCCGATTGACACTACGCCTGGCGTGACGTCACTCGGTGCCGCGGTGCTCCCCCACCACTCTGACGCTCTAGCGCCTGCCTCCGGGGGAGCGGTTACTGCGCCTGCTCAGTCGTCGGCTTCGAGGAGCGCTGACGCCGGCCTGCTGACGTCATCTCCCCCCACCTTGCTCTCCGCAACTCTGTCATCTCCACCTGCGGACCTGCTGCTACCGATCTCCGCTCCCACGACGGCTCAGGCGGATGCATCGAGCGACCTGCCGGACTTTCGGGCCCTCCTTGCAGCCATCACTGAATGCTCGGAGTCTGTTCGAAATCTCCAGGTGTCGCAGAACTGCCTCCTGGAACACGCCGACCGCAGGTTCGACGAACTTCGTCGAGATCTCCGCTCTCAAATCGGGAGCCTCACTGCCGATCTCCGAGCCTTAGACAAGCGTGTTGCCGACAACATGCGGGACACCAACTCCCGGATTGTGGATCTCGACTCCAAATTGGCTGCTTCCGTGGCCGACCAGGCCGTTGATCGAACTGAGCGGGCCGCCCTTCCCGCTCGCCTTGACCCTGTTGAAACTGCAGAACGGAGCTATGCGGACGTGCCAGCGACTGTGCAGCAGGATGTCCGGAGTTCAGCGTCTGCTTCTGCCTCGGATATACCGCCGTCCGCAGCCCTGGAAGCGTGGGTGCAATGCTTTGCAGCCGAAGTTGCTCGGTTGCAGTCCAGTCGCCGAGCCGCCGAGCCGCCGATTTCATCCTGTCCGGACTTCCCGAGCGACCTGGCGAAGATCTGCGTGGGATCATCGTCCGCTTCTCCACTGTCCTTGAGGTATCCCTCGCGCCTGCTGACATCTCCAAAGTCACTCGCCTGCGTGGCTCGCCAGACGTCGGTCGGCCTAGGCTAATCCACGTCTCTCTAGCGGCGGCTGCCAAGCGAAACGCCATTCTCGCAGCTATGAGGCGCAAGAAATCCATTCTTGCGTCCGACATCGACGCGGCTTTGGAGGGTCGGCAGGGGCAGGCCAACGAATACCTTCCGCGTGAGATTTGGGCCCTTCTCAGGACCGTCGGTACGGAGGCTAGGTCTCGCGGCTACCGCCACGTCTGGCAGAGGAGCAGAACGGTTTTTGTCAAGAGGAACGGGGATAGCCCCGTTATTACTATCTCCCAAGCCTCGGACATCTCGGCCAGGCTGCCGTAGGTAGTCGCGCCGAGTACCTCGCACGACCTTCCGGCTCGCTCCGCTGTCCTGGGACGACAGCACTGTCTTGGCCTGTGCCACTCAAATGCTGGTTCTCTCCCAGCACACTTTGCGGTTTGTCGCGAATCTCTTGCGGCGGCCTCTCCGCCTTATGACATTGTTGCCGTCTAGGAAACGTGGCTGCGGCCGCGCGACGACGATTTTACCTGCGCAATAGAGGGATACACCCTGTACCGTGATGACCGCGTGGGGAGACCGGGTGTTGGCGTCGGCCTCTATGTCCGGAACCATCTCTCCGCGCGTGTTACATCTCCTCCTTCGTTCTCTTTCACTCAGTCCGATCCAGCGGTGGAATTCCTCTTTCTTGAATTGAATATAACTTCTTTTTCTCGCGTCGTCGTCGGGGTTATTTACCGCCCCCCTCATGCCCCCCTTACTCCACTCGAGCCGATTTTTGATCAGTACATCTGCGGGTACGAGCAGAGGCTGATCCTGGGTGACTTTAATACGAACTTGAATGTGGATTCGCCGGACACCTGCTTCCTTCGGTCGCTATTCCGTGAATTTAATTTAATGGTGGCCCCTCACGGGGACACTCACTTCACTCCAACCTCGTCAACCAGGATCGACCTCTGTCTCGTCGGCGATAAGGACCGTATCATTTCTGTGGGCCAGCTGGGTGGACCGTTTCTCTCGGGGCACGATCTTAACCGGCTGGTCTACGACTCTAGTGATCCAGGGAGTGAACCGCGTAGTGCCCGCTGCCGGAATATACGTGCCATCGACCCGCCCACCTTGCACGCGTCCCTTGAGGAGCTCACGCTTCTCGTGCTGCACAGCTGCTGGGACGCAGTGCACGGGCTGGTGGCCGTGTTTTCCGGTGAGCTACTTACCTGCTTGAACACTCTGGCGCCTTGGCGGAATTTACTCGCAAGGCGCCCCGCCGCTCCCTGGATCACAGTGGAAATCAGGCAATTGATGAGGTTGCGCGATTCTCTCCGTCGCGTATATTGCAGGACCAGGAGTCTCAGTTCTCTTACCCATTACAGGATTTTGCGCAGCCAAGTGAAGTCTGCGCTCTCTTCTGCTCGTCTGGCGTACCTGCGCCAACTCCTTTACGGCCTCCGCAATCCTGCCGAGTTGTGGCGAGCACTTCGCTCCCACAACCTCGTCCCTTCTCCTCGTCGTCCTGCGTCTTTGCTTTCTCACCTCACCCCTGATTCCCTCAATTCCTTCTTCCTCTCGGTCCTTCCTGCCTCGGCTTCTAATCCGCCTCTCTTTCTTCTCTTCCCTGGTCGTCTCGATGACGGTCAGTATCATTTCCCTCATCTTACCCCTGAACTCCTTCGACGCATCCTTCCCATCAGGCTGTCCATGGTTATGCCATCGGACGGTCTGCCTCCACTGTTTTTGTCTATGTGTTCCCCCACCCTGCTTCCTTTCATTGTCGACGTCCTTAACACCTCCTTGTCGTCCTGTGTTTTCCCCGGTATGTGGAAGCGCGCTTGCGTGGTTCCCATATCGAAAATCCCGAACCCTACGGAACCCTGTCATTTCCGTTCTATATTCCTGCTCCCTGAACTGTCCAAACCCCTTGAGGTGGTCCTGCACGACGTCCAAGACTTTTTGCAACGGTCTGGGCGTATGGACCCTTTCCAACATGGGTTCGTCAAGGGTCGCTCGACCCAGACGGCCCTCCTAACTGTTACTGAGGACGTCAGGCGGGCAGCGGATGAGCGCTGCTTCACCATCCTCGTATGTTTTGACTTCTCGAAGGCGTTCGATACGGTCAACCATCGCACACTTATGAATATTCTTCTTGATCTCAACTTTTCTCTTCCTGTGCTGCGATGGTTTTGGTCGTATCTGTTGGACAGAAGTCAGGCCGTGAGGATCGGTGACGTGCTCTCCTCGTGGGAGTCTGTGAATTCCTGGGTTCCGCGGGGTTCAGTATAGGGCCCGTTTTTGTTCATATTATACCTCCTGGGTATCAACGCGGTGATCCGCCACTGTCGCATCATCGCAAGTACGGGGATGACCTGCAGATTTACCTCCACATTCCTCACCACGAGGTTGAGGAGGAAATCTGCAAGGTCATCGAGGACATCTCCCGCATAGTGGCGTGGTCGGGGGACCACGATCTGGCATTGAACCCAGCGAAGACTCACAATCAGTGTATGGCTTTAGGTACGTCGCGCGCGCTAAATGGCCTGGATTTGACCTCCCTTCCTGCCGTATCCGTGGGAGCTGAATCTATTCCTTATTCGAGCGTGGTTAAGTCTCTCGGTGTCCACCTCTAGAGAGTAATCTGGGGTGGCACGAGCAAGCCGTCGTGACTTGTAGTAAAGTCTACGGCGTCCTCTCGTCCCTTCACAGGAACCGACACGCACTTACCCGTTCGCTTGGGGCCAGCCTTGTCAGGAGCCTGATCTTTCTTCACTTTGATTATTGTTGTCTGTTGTACGTCGGCATGAATGTTGTCGATGAGGTAAGACTGCAGCGGTCTATGAATGCTTGTGTTCATTTCATCTTCGGGGTGCGGCGTGATGTTCACATCACTCCATACTACGAACGATTGGGATGGCTCAAGGTTCGCCAGCGTCGTCTGTTCTTCCTCGGCTCCTTCATGTTGGACGTGCATCATGGTAGGGTTCCTGACCCACTAGCAGCGCTGTTCGAGCGAATCTCGGACAGTGGTGTAAGGAGTACGCCGCGTTCGCGACCGCTACCTAGATCTTATATTACCCCGCTGCATCGGACTCCCATGAGAGCTAACTCTCTCGCGGTGCAGGGTGCTAGTCTCTGGCACTCTTTGCCCCTGCTCCTTCGCGAAGCGCAATCCGTCGAGTCGTTCAGAACCGGGCTTCGTCGGGCTCTTTTGTCTGGCGAAGTCACGGGCTGACCGGCTCGGCGGCCAATATGTTCGCATCTTACACCTGAGGAGTGTCCAGGTCTCAGCGGGAACAGCGGGGCACTCGGCCCTTCTTTCCTTACGTTATATATTTTATATTTCATATATTTTATATTTTTATTTTATTTTTCATATTTTGTGTCATTTTGTTATTGAGGTGTGGCTGTCGATGATGCGAGTGAATGGGTGTGGATGTTATGTGGATATATCATAATGTCATTGTAAAACCTCCATTTTCACGTGTGTACGGTGTGGGTGATTGTGTGGCGGGCCATGAATGAGTGAGGTACGAGAGCATTTAGGTTAAGCGCTTATTTTATACTTTGTATGTATTTATACTCTCCGTGTATCGTGCTTAGGGGGCATGAGCCCCAGCAGGGAAGTAAAAAATCAAATCAAAATCAAAAATCTCCAGAAAGACGTTTCGACTTGTGCTCCCGCGAAAAGTATATTTTATTAGTGAATAGTGGTTTAAGTAATTAGTCAAAGTGCAACCACCAGTCCCTCAGCTGCCTTGGACCATTCGTAGCGAACATCCTGCAGTGTGCGGCGCCTGTTTGGCCTGACGCGCTGAATTATTGTGCGCTCCGGGAACATAACCGCACCTGTCATCGCTTGCCGGTCAGTGTTCATCGCGCATCGATTCTCCTCCTGTCTACTACTGCTCATCTTCCGTCTCACGGATTCTTGCCGTCTGCCATTTGTTCCGGTGCGTGTGCTGTGGATGTGCGGGTCAGAATTTGCATTTTTATATCTTTACTTCTGCAACATCGTTTTGGGATCAGGGTCGAGATCTACAGGTGATCGGCACGTGCTTGCCGTGTTTCAGCCGGCCGTCTTGCGGACTCCATAAGCTCCATCCACAGGTCGCGCACTTTCAGCCTGATCCACACGGCGTGCTCCTGTACTTAAAGCTTAACACACAGCTCGGAACGATCAAACCGCCTGTTTCAACTGATTTCACGTGCCTTAAGAATGTTGTGTGCGTGACTGGGATAGCCTCGGCGTTCCCGATTGTAGTCGTGCACGTTAGAAGGTAGGGGATCGTGTGTCACTTAAGGATAGGAATCCACTCCAGGAAACGTTATCACTTCGTTGTTTTATTGAAGAATGCCTGGTGGTCTACAACGATGGTTACAAGGTGCTCCGCGATACTGAGATCGGCGGTCAAACAGGCGGCCAGCGGCGTTACGGTATCTACTACTCGCGTTTTCAGGAATCTCCCCGTTGCTTCGCCGCGGGCCGTCTTTTATACAATATTTCTGCTTAGTCTACGTTTTTGGTCGCTGGGGCCTTATTCTCGAAGCTTCTATTTCTAAATTGTTGACGGTGCATCAAGGGGCGCTCAAGGTTATGCCCATATTTGGTAATGTTCGCGATCGCGCAGCCTATGACTCATCCCTATCGGGTTACCTATTGCGCGGTTAATTCGCGGGGGAGCTACGTGGCTTTTGGGGACCTACTACAAGAAGATGATGTGCTTTAAGTGCAAGAAAGGCATCGCCACTAACGTCCACAAATGCTCCGGCTGCGGGATTTGTATTCATCCGGGTTGCACCAAGCCCCACAAGCCTGAAGGGAAAGACGACGAAAGGCCGGCCTGCAAAGGCCCTTTCAAAGCAGTCACACGCCAGCGTACCTCCTCGGCGCAGGGGTCGTCGTCCGCCTTCCCGCCCGTGGAGTCCGCTCCGCTTGCCGGCCCTACTGCTGTCTCGGCGATCACCACGGCGAACTCCGATCTCCAACAGGTCCTCGCAGCCATTTATGAGTCCAAGCAGGAAGTGAGCAACAACTTTGTCTCCGCAAAGGCCGAACTCCGGCAACCGAATCGTAGACTTGTCGATGGAACTCAGATCGCTCTCCTCGCGTCTGAACCAGCTGGGGACCAAGTTCTCAGCCGCGGACGCTGCTGTTCTCTGCTTCCAGACCAAAGTCAGCCAGTTCGAGTCACGTCACCCCCGTCGGGCGGAGCCCCCGTTTGGGGGGACGTCGGCCGTATCACTGACAGGCGCCCTTATCAGCCCGGCGGGAAAAGGGGAGACGCGAGCCGGGAAGGCTCACGCCCTCTCCGACGAGCGTGAACCCGTCAACAGGCCTTTCCGGACGCAACCAACTGGCCGAAACAGGACAGGGGGGAACGCGGGGACGCGTAGCAGCAGCATATAGGTATCAGAGATGGGATAGGGTAAATAGGAACCGTGTTGCAGACGTCAGCGCGCATCAAATAGTAAGACACGGAACCTTAGTGGGACAGACCAAATTAGAAGAACCCGAAACCTTGACGGGACAGGGGGGGGGGGGGGTGCCTACCAGCAAACCACACCCTGAACAAGGCGGGATCAACAGGAGAGCGACACGACTTTCGGGAAGACCTAAGACGCGGGCGATCCGAGTTCGCGCCGCTGATATCGTCGCGGGGCAACCGCGCACCCGCGGAGGCCCGCGGGAGTGGCGAGCGCGCGCCGCGGACGGGGAGACGGCCTGGGAGGATGCGCCAGGCAGGCGCACAACGGCGGACAGGGCCCCCCGAGTGCGACCGCAAATGGGAGCCAAGGCCTGAGCACGGCCGGACAAAGGAATGAAGACAGCGACTGGCTGACATCACGCAACGCGACAAGACGGACGGGACGAATGACCGGACCGGAGCGGAGCAAAAATAAAGGGTGTATACGAACGGCGGCTCAACATACAGGCGTAGTCGCCCCCGAGGCTGCGAGTCTGGGGCGCCAATCCCCTGTGGAGATGGCCGGAAGACTGGTACCAGGAGATCGGTGTGGCGAGGAACAGGTGGAGGGGAAAATAAAAGTCGAGTCACGTCAGACCGCACGCCATGAGCATCTTGCCAAGCGGATCGATAAGCTGGAAGAAGACCATGCTACCTATGCGGAAGCACTGAAGAATACTCCACCCTCCGCAACAGCCACTTCCATATCGCCTGATGTTTCAGCGACCATCGTGTCACTCGAGGCCCAGGTACTCAGCCTCCAGGCCGATCGCAGAGGCGGCGAATTAGTCATCGCGGGATTTCCTGAAGCTCCCAACGAAAACCTCAAAGCCGTCGTCTCAAAGGTCGCATCTGCGCTGGACTCGCCAATCGTCGCATCTGACGTCACGCGCGTGGCGCGCATTCGAGGTAAACCTACGGTAAATCGCCCGCGCCTTCTACATGTAACTCTCGCCTCCCTCTCCTTGCGCGACGCACTCCTTGTGGCTAAGCGCAAGACTTTTAGGCTTCTACTGACCCCCAAAATACGTGGTTTCAGTTTGGTGCAAGGTCACTGACTCACCCTGTATATTGATCTACCTCATTGTAAACTTACATTCTCATGAGTGTGCGGTGTGGGTGATTGTGTGGCGGGTTATGAGAGATGTGAGCAGTTAGTTTATAAGTTAATAAGTTTGTTATTCACTATTTACTGTTTATTCTATTCTTGTTATTACTTATAATGTCTACATCGTGCTTAGGGGGCTTAGCCCCAGCACGGAAAATAAATAATCAATCATTCTCTTCGAGATAGACGCGCTTCAAGTACTCCACTTCTAATAGACTACAGGTGCGACCAGAGATTGTGGTGGTAATAATAATTGCGCGGAGTGATTCCCGGATTTATTTCGACCATTCGGAGATATTAATCCACTGCTGAGTGTGAGGACAAGACCTGCGGCGCGCGTCGAACAATTTCTGTGTGAAACATAACCGCAGCTGTCATGTATCGGTCGGCCGCGGTGGATCGTGCGCGAAGAACCTGCAGGACGTTGATTGGCTGTTCCGTTCGTCACCGGCTGTTCTTCCCGTCGTTTATTGGCTGAGCGCTCTCCTCTGCGGATCGCAGCAGCCTACTGCGTGCTCTCCCGCTTACCGGCTCGAGCGTAAACTGCCACGTGCTTGCCTGCCCGGTAGCCATCTTGCCTCAGCCTTAAGCCGCATTCACAGGCCGCCCGCCTATAGACCTGACCTCAGTCCACAGTGCCAACCTACGGTTTTGCTGCCACCGTGCCTCAGACTGTCATCTGCCATAGGAACCTATCTGGAACTGCTGTGTCTAACATCATGCAGTGCTTTAAGTGCCGCAAGCCCATCGCCCGCAAGGTCTCGCAATGTTTAGAGTGCAACAATATTTTCCATCCTGGATGTTCGAAGCCACACGGTTTAACAGGACCTGTGGGTGAAAAGATTATGTGCAAGGGAAGTTTTCAGCCCGAGTGTCCAGCAGGCAACATTCCACGCTCCTCTTCCTCCACACCGGGGGCCAGCACGCTCACCCCCTCTGTCTCCTCTCTCGCCGCACCCAACACCTCCTCTGCGGGCCCGGACAATTCAGGCTATTCGACTTCATCATCGTCGTCACTGGCAACGGTTCTTGCTGCTGTGCATGAGGTTTCCGCCTCTCTCAGCTTGTTCGAAAGCAGGGTCCGGGATAACTTCGCGTCCCTTAAAGACGATATGCGGCTCCAAATCTTTGACCTCTCCTCGGAGCTAAAGTCACTCTCGGTCCGTATCGGGCAGATCGTGGTTAAATCCTCCTCAACCGACGCAGCCATCACCTCTCTCCAGGCCCGTGAGGGCTCGTGAGACTCCGAACATCGTGCCTTGTCTCAACGTGTCGCCCACCTCGAGGAGGCCCCGAAGACGTACGCAGAGGACCTGGCATCTGCGGCATCCACCCATGCTGTCTCCTCTACAACCGGCCCATCGGAGAGCCCTAGTCTCCTTGCAAGCGCAAGTGCGAGGTCTCCACGCAGAGCGTAGATCCTCGGAGGCGATTATCTCCGGACTGACGGAAGCTCCGCAAGAAGACCTACGCGCCGTTGTCACCAGAATCATTCTGACCTTGGGCGCGCCACTCACTGCCTTTGACATTACTCGCGTGTCGCGAATCCGAGAAAAGCCCTCAGCTGACCGGCCACGACTAGTACACCTCTCACTCAGCTCCCGTGCTGGGAGAGACGCACTTCTTTCAGCTAATGTAAGCGCAAGAAGCGAGAGCTTCTAGCGCACGAATGGGAGGCAGCGCACTATGGGTTACTTGACCGAAAAAGCGGAAAAAAGTCGTTTTACGAAAATGTTTCAATACTGATAAATGTTTTTCACTATCAGTTACTTGAATACTTGGGGCATAAGTTATCATCATTTTTTAAACTTTTCATTCATTCTGGGCTTAGTTATGCGGCTTTAAAGTGAGTCGTCAGCAGAGCGTGAAAAATTAATATCGATGATAACAACTAATTCGTTGTTTTACACCAAATTATGAATAATGGAACTCAAAGTACGTAGCACTTACTTAGTCAGTCGACTCGTCCAAACAATTACTTTTGATGTATTATTCAAATTCAAATTTTATATATTGCATAAAGTAGCGAACGGTGTGTTCGATTAATAATTCTTAAAAAGGCGCCCCAAGTATGCCGGTGCCGGAAATTCTGTTTAGGTCCCAATTTGACGTTTTTTCTACTTTTCAAATAACTCTATCCATAATCGCGACAACAGAATGTATCATAATTGTCGAAATATGTGGAGATTTTAATGTGACTCAAAATTTGCTACGCACTTTGGCGCACATACTTGGTAAACATTAATATCACTACTTTTTTACGCTATTAAATTATTGTAAAATTTTTTTATAGCGTACGCTTGTCTGTAGTACAAGATTCTTATTTTCGTGGGGAGCATTATTTTTGTAGAAAGCATCTTATAGTGCTATATAGCACTAGCGAATATGTATACCACTTTGGAGAAAAGTCAAATAGTTCTGATTTACGCAGAAGCCAAATACAGTGCAGTGGGAGCAACGTTACACTATCAGGAACGTTATCCCGGCCGTCCTGTCCCGTCACATGCGACGTTTGCGAGGTAGCACAAAGCTTTCCTTCGGACCGGAAGTGTGAAGAAGGAGATCCAGCCTCGCAAGCGAACAGCTACTAACGAGGAGTCAGAGATTACGGTCTTAGCAGCGGAGGAGGATTTTAAAACGGCACAAATTCCATCCATACCACATCTCCATACACCAAGCGTTGTCGGAGGAAGACGTCCGGAGATGCCTTCGATACTGCGAATGGGGTCTTAGACAACCAGTTGACTTTTATAGAAAAGTGTTATTTACGGATGAAGCCATGTTCACGAATTATGGTGAAGTAAATAAGCACAACGCCCATTACTGGAGCCGTGTTAATCCACGCTGGATTCGGACACTGGATAGACAGCGGCCATGGAGCCTGAATGTCTGGTGCGGGATTGTTGACCGTAAATCATTGGGCCGTATTTTATCGAGGGCACGCTAACTGGTGATAGATATGCAAATTTTTTGACGCATATTCTGCCAGTTTTATTAGAAGATGTGCCGTTGCAGGACCGTATAAATCTTTGGTACCAACACGACGGATGCCCAGCACATTTTTCCCGTGTTGCGCGCACCGTGTTAGACCACAAGTTCCCGCAAAAGTGGATTGGGCGTGGTGAACAGATTCAATGGCCCCACAGATCTCCGGATTTGACTCCTCTCGATTTTTTTCTGTGGGGCCATATTAAAAACAAATTCTACGCTCGGGCTCCAACGACGAGGGAGCACATGAAGAACCGAATCCGCCAGGAGGGTGGAGACATAACACCCGATGTACTGGATCGAGTCCAGCGCGCAGTAACATCACGGATGCAGCAATGCATCCAGGCCGGAGGACAGCATTTTGAAAATTTATAAATGTTTTCTGTGCATTTCTTATAAATGTACTGTCTTTTTATGACCCCTGTCGGCAGGTCGGTAGATATCTACGCCGCTACTGTTATTTCACATGTCCTTTTTAGGACAATACTTTGAACCTGTCCTTTTCAGGACAACCACACATTTAAAACCTGGTCGCCTCATTCGCAATAATTAACTCTCCTAAAGCTTTTTTCCATTGACTACTATTGTGTTTAGGTTTTCTGAGTTCGCTTCGAAATTCACCATTCTTCTATGTATTATAAATGATCGTTAACCTGAAAATTGTTTTTAACAATGCAAAACAGATTAATTAATTTAATGTTTAGCAATTTTTCCAGCACCATTCCAAAATATCCGTCATGTTGCACAACTCTTTCGCATAAAACTTCTTTCTACAACGCATCGTTCTCTTGTTATTTACAAAGGGTTGTTATTTATTTAAGGGATATTTTTTTGCAATTCTTGGGATGGGGTCTAAACTTGCTGAATAATGCATATGGTTGGATTCGTTTTGCGATTGCCCATCAAGATCCAGCAAGAAAAGTAGATGTTTGTTGTGAAAAAACAATATTGTTTATACAAAAACATACAACAATTTGTTTTCTTAAACATTTGACTCCGGTACCTTGTAGTCTGATTTAAACAGATTAACTTTGCTTCAACAAAAATTTCTCTAAGTCTTATGGTTTTGTTAATAATTAAGGCCAAAAATTTGCAACCCCTTGAGTGTGAACCACCCCCAAAAACCTTTTAAGATAGGTCGTTGAATTCGTCTTGATCTCAGCTTTTAGAATATCGAAAAAAAGTAGGTCGACAAATTTAAAAAATTTAAGTTAACATTTATAACAGTTAACTGCCCTGTTGAAAAATCACCGCACCCCCACCATCAGACGAGCCCCTTCCAACTATTCAAGTTACCCCGAGACATTTCTCGTCTATCTCCAAAATTGACGGAGTTATTCCAATCTGTCGTTCTTAATGATACACCCTGTATACATACTTGGCGCATTTTTGTACGTTACATGTGTTTTATAGTTGCGATACTTCGGCGATCGCGCGCGAAGTGCAACTCGGTTCGAGGGTTCGTATGGGAGCGGAAATGAAAGGAGAGTCAATTTTGAGACGACACACAGTTAAATTTCGAGTATGAAATATCAGCTTTTATTTAATGGTATAAGCGGTTAAATTAGGAAAGTTCTCGCCGAGGCAGCTGTTGATCCGCCGACTCCGGTGAAGCGTGAAATCCTGTAAGCAAGAACAAAGAGCACAATAGATTAGTGTCAATATTGTGAGCGTTCAAGCTTGACGATAGCGAGCGCGAAGTCCTCGCAATCGCTATCTTCTAATTCAATTCAATTTGTGGACTGCATAGTTTAGAATTTCGGATGTTAATTTCACATAAATTAACACCTTGAACTATTTGAATTTTTGTTCGAATCCCGAGTCGAAGTTAACGTAAGCGCGGAGAGAGTTGTAAATTCTCTAACACTTTTGATCCGTGTGCGAAGAGAGAATCTATTTGGATCAAGTTAATTTCGGCTACTGCATTGAGATAAGGTCTCTGCAGTGACTCGGCGGGGCCTGCGTTCGTGACGCGCGAGACGGTAAGCCGTCAGCTCGTGGCCGCGAAACAATAGACAAGCCGATTATCGCTCTACCGCGATAATCGAGAGTATAATTGTTTCTTTTGGCTGGAAATTTGAGGAATATCCAGAAGCTGCCACGAAGGTGTTCCCGTTATTTCCTTCATGCAATTCACTTGAGAATCAAGTGTAGTCGGCTGGCAAGGTCGCATCGAGGATTAGCTTTTCGTTTGGCAGACTTGCTTTCAGCTCGGCTGTTCGCATGTAAGTGACGACTCGTCTTCGCTGCTTCCTGGAGGAGAGCGAAGACGAGTCGTACTAGGTGGCGTGCAAGATAACTTCTTATAGAGCTTACCTGTCATGCCTTTGGTTCTCCCGCGTACGAATTACTGGAATTAACTGAAATGACCGAACACGCATCTCAGTCGGGCGAGTCGGCTTTTAAACATTTCTTCCACAACACTAGCGCGTATTAACGGATATTAAACAACATGCATAAAGTAATGTCATTTGTTGGGATTATTTTGTCACACGTGTGCGCACTATACAATTTGAGGTGCAGCTAAGAAGTAATACGATCGATGCAGCACTTGCAGGATTGTCAACGGTTTTAGAAACTTAGAGTTTGTCACGCGCGCGAGCGCGATACGATTTAGGTTGTACCCAAAACATATTAAATAAGATCGCTGTAAAGCATTGCTAAGGAAAAATAATACTGCATGCTTACACCGCATAGTTGTGCGATGTCGGTGATGGAAATCTTTTTTCGCGAATAATGTCAGCGGTGTTAGATATTCGACTTTTGGCACGCGCATGATGCAATTAGAACTCTAGCTAAAAAGACGCTTAATAAGATTGCGGATAAGATTTCAATGGAAATAAGAGTGGTCGCAGTTGTAGTAAAAATAAAGAAATAAAAAAATAATGATACGGTTAAAGCATTAATATTGGCACGAGTGAGCGAGTGACCAAATGTTCATGTGAATTGGTTCATTCACCATGGCGAATATTTCATGATTCATTCACAAATACCGTACATCATTTACATACGTCGAAACAGTCAGTTTTCGGGGAATGCAACCCATGATGCATTGGTTGTATTTTATTTTTGCACAGTCTCTGTACTGTACGATGCTGTGCAGTGATTGGCTACTCCGCTATACAGGGTGGAAAGCTACTAATGAGGGAAACTTCAGGAGGTGATTCCATGGCCCAAAATAAGAGAAAAAAAATGTATGGCAATTTGCGAACAACGGCTTTGTTTAAGCGATATTGACGATTAAATATTCATATCTCGCGATAGGACAATGCTAGAGACACGGAGTTTTTTCAGAAGTTGCGGAAGGACCGGAGCTATCTGAAAAAGAAATAGAAACGATATGAAAATTATTATTAACACACATTATTATTCCTTTTTATGCAGTTTCAACGTGAAGTTTTGTATCAGATCATGCCTGAAAAAATCACAGACCTTCTCTGATGAACGCTCGAAAACATCCAATCATAAAATTTTAGTTTCTTATAATAAATGTCGACGTGAAAAATTATCAAAGATTGGATGTTTTTGAGCGTTCATCAGAGAAGGTCTGTGATTTTTTTCAGGCATGATCTGAAATAAAACTTCACGTTGAAACTGCATAAAAATGAATAATAATCTGTGTTAATAATAATTTTCATATCGTTTCTATTTCTTTTTCAGATAGCTCCGGTCCTTCCGCAACTTCTGAAAAAAACCCGTCACTCTAGCATTATCCTATCGCGAGATATGAATTTTTAAATGTTCAATTTTTAATCGTCAATATCTCTTAAACAAAGCCGTTGTTCGGAAATTGCCATAAATATTTTTTCTCTTATTTTGGGAAATAGAATCACCTCCTGAAGTTTTGCTCATTAGTAGCTTTCCACCCTGTATTACTATTGGGTTAAACGAACGGCAACATCAGCAAGAACAAGTATTTTTCTTCTTCTTCTGTCACTAGAGTTGATTTAGAAGATACATGAGCGATTCCACGCAAAGTGGACACAGTCCATACACACCTAGTCTCAGATTTTTTTTAAACTTTGTATATTTGTAGCCCTTGTCGAACCCTGTAAAATGCCGTTTTCCGTTCCTCAATATCATTAATAGTTTTTAAGTTATTTAAGTGTAAAGTTTTGGATCAATTTTTCTTTAAAAATTTATAACTCGAAAACTAATAAAGATACCAGGATGTGCGAACCGCCGTTTTCTTCGGAAATCTTCAAATTTTAATAAAAAAAATACTCCATGTGTGTAAAATTGTATTAACTAGTTATAAAATATAAATATTTGTTAAAAATTTAAATGAGACAGTGAAAGACATTCTTGATTACTTTGAAATTAATTTGGCATATTGTTTTATAGTTGCTAGATTGCGGCGGTCGCGCACGCAATGCAACTCGGTTCGAGGGTTCGCTTGGGAAGCGGAAGTGAGGGAGAGTAATTTCTGGAGAGACACAATTTGAAGCACACAATAAACTTTATTTTAAAGATATACAATCTTAATTCTTAATTTTCTCGACGAGGCAATCCTCGGCGAGCAGCTGCGTGTCCTTATCCAGTAACCTGGAAACAAAAGTATCACAACAATATTAGTAAACAGTTCGAGCGAGGCAATAGCGAGCACGAAGCACTCGCAATTACTCTCGAATAACTTGATAAGTGGACTGTAAGAGTTTCGATTTGATTAAATCGTGAAATAGGCAAAGCAATATTTCAATTTATTTTCCTGAACCGAAACAGAATTTCTTCAACACATAGGAGGTTGTAAAGCTCCTATGTGTGTGCGATTTCTTGTGGGAAATTAATTTTCTCCGAATCGCGAAATTCTCTTTACTACTGAATTTGGAAATTCGGCAGTGAATCGGGGAGCCTGCGTTCAGCGACGCGCGGGACGGTAATCCGTTCCGCTCGTGACCGCGAGACAATAGCGAAGCTGATTATCGCTCAATCACGATAACCAGCAGTGCGATTAATCTCTTTTATTCAAGAATTTATTCTTTGATGCGATCACGAAGGTAGTCCGCGAAGGAAATAGATGCATGCAAATCTCGCGAAGCGAGTATTAACCAGGCTGGAGGAATACAAACACGAGGATTACTCTCGGATTGTTCCGTGTGCTCAGCTCTGTGGTTGGCATGTAAGTGACGACTCGTCTTCGTTGCTTTCCAAAGGAAAACAAAGACGAGTCGTACTTAGGTGGCGTTTGATAAGAATTCTATTGACACTTACCTATCGCTCACCTGGTGGTTCTCTCGCGTACAATAAAGGAAATTAACCGATGAAAACGTTCGAACACGCAACTCAGTCGGGCGAGTCGACATTTCACTTTTCACTTTATTGCACTGAAATGACCGAACACGCAGCTCAGTCGGGCGAGTCGGTTTTAAACATTTCTTTTCATATACTAACGCGCATTAATGGATATTAAACACCCCGCCCCCCTTGCGCGGCTCGCGCAACGCAAGAGGGGTACGGGCCAGCAATGAACCGCGAGAGAACCAAGTAAGATACCAACACCAAATAAATTTGAATTCTTGGTACTTACTTCTTAGGGATGCGGACGGCGGAGGTGACGGCGGGCTGGCCGCATCGGTCCGGGCTCCCCTATCCCGGCGAGACGGTCCAGCGTCTCGCGGGGAATTACTCCGAGCGCGGACAACGTTTGGATGTAAATGTTGGCCGCGTTCTGTCGTCCTAGATAGGTTGGACGTCGCGGGGCCTGCAGCTGTTGTCCCGGCGGTGGTCCTCTATGGCGCCTCCGGGTTACCTCCGGTTGCTGCTGTGGAGGTGGCTGCGGAGGTTGCTGCTGTTGCGGCGGCTGCTGCGGCTGCGGCGGCGGGGTCGGCGTATATACCACCGACTTCAGGTGGCCCGTGCGGTCCCATTTGAAGCGGTAGCTTCCTCCGACCACTGGACAGCGAAACCGACGTCGAGTAGCCGGGATATGCTCCGGCACCACTAGCACTGTCCCGTTTAGATTGAATTCCAGATTTCGGGCTGGTACCGCGGGCGGTGGTGGTGGCGGGACTTCCGCGGCTGCCGGCGGAGGGGCTTGGTTGACCGGCGCGTCCGCAGCCGGAGGTGTCGGATCTTCCGGCTGAGCGGGTTCTCCCGAGGGAACGTCCGTGTCCCCCGCCAAGCGTAAGCAAGCGTTGAATTTTTCGTGAAATTCTCTCATGTTCGCGGGTTAACAGTTCGATTCTAACTGATTATTAGAATCAGAAACGGGTGCGAGGAAGTTTCGATCCGAAATCTTCCTTTGTTCCGCCTAATCCCTTGGCGTCGAGGTAGGGAGAGGCTCGTCTTCCCTATTTCCTCGTGTTTACAGCCAAGGGGGGCCAAGCGGGGTTCGAATTCAAACGCTGCGCTCTGTTTTGAGCGAGAGTTCCGCTTGGCTGATCGTGCGCGCTGTCTCGCTTCCGCGCGAGCAGCCGATCTATTTGGATGGTTCTGGCTCATCCACAGGTAATTTACACATGCGTGTTATCGGCCTTGTGTATGTGGCTTTACCTGTGCGAACTTGTACAACCCGGATAAGGCCATCCTTACCGGGCAGAACCTTCTCGATTCTTCCCATCTCCCAATGATTGGGGGGAAGAAGCGGGTTGTCGAGTACGACAACATCACCAACGCGTAATTGTTCACGCGTGGTTTGCCACTTGTAACGATTTTGGAGAGATGCGAGATATTCCCTCGACCATTGTCTCCAAAATTGTTCATGCATTTTCTGCAGGACCTTCCATCGATTTAATCTAGATGTAGGCTCTTCCACTACAGATTGCATTGGAATTGCATTGAGCGCACTTCCTACTAGGAAGTGACCAGGGGTCAACGTGTTGAACTCCTCTGGGTCTTCGCTCAACGGCGCAATCGGGCGTGAGTTCAAACTCGCCTCGATTTTGCAAAGCAAGGTTTGCATTTCTTCGGTTGTCGGCGTGAATTCACCTAAAATTCTTTTTAGATGATGCTTTACTGACTTCACGCCGGCCTCTTGCAATCCACCGAAGTGGGGTGCACTGGGTGGATTAAATTTCCATTTAATCTCCAGTGCATTGCATTTTTCGCGCATTTCCGGCGAATTGAAGCTTCGTGCAAATTCACGAGCTAATTCTCGATCAGCTCCGACGAAGTTTGTTCCATTGTCGCTTCTCATCAAGCTAGGAATTCCTCGTCGTGCTACAAAGCGATCGAGAGCGGCTAAAAATGCATTCGTTGTGTACTCGTGAACGAGCTCGATATGCACCGCTCTTGTAACCATACATACAAAAACTGCAATGTAGGCTTTATGTGAGACTTTGCCTCGTCCGGCGGAATCGCGGACTTTGTAGGGTCCAGCGTAGTCCACTACGGTCGTATTAAACGGCCTGGCAGGACGACATCTATCTGGCAACAAGTCATGCATTTTTTGGGAGGCGGTTTCCGCTCTCCATCGCGTACACACCACGCATTGATGAATTATCCATCGTGTGGTACTGCGACAGCCAAGAATCCAATACCGCTGTCTTACTGCATGCATTGTCAATTGGATTCCGCCATGCAATGTATTGCGATGGCATTGGCGTATAATTAAATTAGCTACATAATGCTTGGGCATTACGATGGGAAATTTGGTCGCTGGCGGCAAGCGCGAGTGACGGAGTCTCCCACCAACTCGCATGACGTCATTCTCATCGAGAAATACGTCGAGCGAGCGTAGCATCGATTTCGCTGGAATTGGCAATTGTTTCTTGAGACAAGCATATTCCTTTGCGAAATGGGTTCGCTGCAGATGACGAGCGATACGCTCAATTGCATCTTGCAGCTCGGAAGGGTCAAGCCACCGGTCAAACTGATCATTGGCTTGCCCTTTCAATTTTTTATAAAAGCGGATGCAATACGCGACAACGCGTATTAATTTGCTCCACTTGGAGAATTTATGCAATAAATTCCAGCTGGAAGATTGGGTGGCAACGTGGGAGGTGGCCGCACGTTTCCCTTCTTCCGTGCAAAGGTCAGTTTTATTGACTGGCCAATGGTCCTCTGGTTGAATCAACCAGGATGGACCTTGCATCCATATAGGGGAGGAGAGCAGATTTTCTGCCTCGACTCCGCGCGAATTAAGATCCGCGGGATTAAATCGAGTGGGCACATGTCTCCACTCGGCATTTGGCAACGCTGTTTGGATTTTGGAAACACGATTCGCTATAACGATCTTCCAAGTAGATGGATGTTTCCTTATCCATGCCAATGTTATGGTCGAATCCGACCAACATACAATACGATCAACTGAAACTGTCAGCGACGTTTGTATATGTAGCATGAGTTCCGATAATAAGACAGCACCGTTTAATTCTAAAATCGGCACACTCAACGTCTTAATCGGGGCTACTTTTGTTTTGGCCATCACAAGCGAGGCGAAGACTTCGTTTGTTTTGGTCCGCACGCGGAGGTAAACAGCCGCGCTGTACGCGACTACCGAAGCGTCGCAAAATCCATGTAGCTCGATGGTATCGGTCTCATTGCCGTAATTCAACCATCGAGGGATTTTCAATGTGGTCAGTTTTGACCAATCTTCACAAAACTCATTCCAAGTAGTGTCCGTATTCGCTGAGACTTGTTCGTCCCATCCAAGTTTTTCCAACCATAATGATTGCAACAATACCTTGGCG
Organism: Trypoxylon attenuatum; assembly: GCA_963989405.1. Classification (NCBI taxonomy): domain Eukaryota; kingdom Metazoa; phylum Arthropoda; class Insecta; order Hymenoptera; family Crabronidae; genus Trypoxylon; species Trypoxylon attenuatum. Next base: position 499,006 of record OZ022494.1, on the reverse strand, counting down.
CGAATGACCACTGGCGATAACCAGCCAAGTGGATCGAATAATTTTGCTATTTCGGAAAATAGCATTCGTTTTGTCGGAGGTATTGACAGTGGTTTATACCGCTGCAAATTAAAGTGAAATTGATCTGTCGCGGGTAACCAGCGCAAACCTAACACTTTAAGCTCCGATTCATCAAACAATTTTAAGTCGACGGCGAGGGAGTGGTCACCTGCGGGGATATCCGACAATAATTCCGAGTTATTGCCGGCCCATTTCCGCAGGTTAAAGCCGCCTGCAGCAAGCATCTTGCAAACTTGCATGCGGATTCCCCTTAAATGTGTTAGAGTATCAGCGCCCATAAACACATCGTCAACATAGACGCTGGATCGCATGATCTCAGCGCCGAGTGGATAGCGTTCCGCTTCACGCGTCGCTAATTCCAAGAGTGTACGCATCGACAGATACGGAGCACTCGCTGTACCATACGTAACTGTATTCAGTTCGTATGCAAGCAGCTGTTCGGAGTGGGGATCGCGCCAGACGATGTTCTGGTATATGCGATCCTCTGGATGTACGAGAATCTGCCTGAACATTTTCTCGATGTCAGCAACCAGTACGTAACGATGCATTCTCCAATTTACAAGGAGAGATGTAATATCTTTTTGCAACCGCGGTCCAACGTACTGGATGCTGTTTAATGACTGTCCGCCTGTAGTCTTGCTGGAAGCATTAAAGACCACTCGGACCTTGGTCGTCGCGCTGTCTTCGCGGACGACGGCTCGATGCGGTATAAACACGCGGTGTTTATCAACACGCTCGAGCTTAGTCATATGATTTAACGCTTCGTATTCTGCGAGAAACGCAGAATATTCGGCGAATAAATTTTCGTTCCCTTTAAGCTTCGTCCACACACGACCTAATGCAGAGACGGCGCTTTTCAATGACGGCCCTAATGCTTCTGCAGGTCGTGGGTGCTTAAAGGGGATGCGTACAACGAATCTCCCGTCGGGAGTTCGTTTGACAGTGCTTGCGAAGTGTGCTTCGCAAGCCTGTTCGTCCGCTGTTAATGCTTTTTGGTGTGGGACCTCTTCGGTTTCCCAGAACCTGCGGAGTGTTGCATCAATAGACTCGAGGGTGGTGCAATGCAAAGTTTGCACTGGCTCCCTCGGTCGCGCAGTCTCACCGGTTGGACCAAACAAGACCCAACCGAAGACTGTTTTTGTTGCCACAGGGAGATTATCTCCCATGATACGCATCTCTGCGAGAAGCGTACGTGGCATGAGGTCGGCTCCGATAAGCACTTCGATTCGTGCGTTATCGGAGGGATTCGGATCTGCTAACGCTAGATCGGCGTAACCTTGCATGATGCATGCAAGACGTGTTGGCGGACGATAGCTGGTGATACGCGGAACGACGTACGCACTAGCTTCGTACAGCGGCGACAAATCGCTCGCTGCACTAAGTCCTACATTAATTTTATGTTTGACCTCTTGGGTCTTTGTTTCACCGAAGCCACCGATGGAAGCGGAGGCTTTTTCTTTACGTAGTCGAAGGTTGTCGACTACGTCATTGATCACAAAGGATCTTTGCGATCCTGGATCAATGAGTGCTCGCGCAATACGCGTAGCACCATATGGACCGTGCAAGCGAACGAGCGCGGTTGCGAGCGTGATTTCTTGCTCGATCGTTTCGCTGCTCGTGCTGCACAGCGCTTGCGAGGCCGAAGGAGGATTATCCTTCTTCGGCTGCTCCTGTTTTGTTGCTGGCGCTTGTCCAGCCTGCGGACGCGCGCTTTTATTTTGCGTCGCGTTCGCGGTTTTGGTTGCAGGTCTTCCGCGATACGCGGGCCTTGCAACGGGATTGGCGAGATGCAACAGGGTATGATGCTTCCCATTGCACTTCTCACATCCCTTGGATTGTGTGCACTCCGTGAGGGTATGCCCTGCACGGAGGCAACGGAAACATACGGGATTACCCCGTAATGATTCCATCCGCTTTTCCGCGGTTAACCGACGGAAGGCGGGGCACTCTGTAAGTCTGTGCTGTACTTGACAGTACGCACAGACGCTTCTTATTTCATTTTGATTCTCGTGAGCTGTCGTATGACAGTTCTCACGTTGTTTTGGTTTGTGCGTGGTTTGACACGCTTTCGTGGGCGCCAAACTCAACGCAGCGTGCATCTTTCTTTTCAAGAACGCAAGTACGTTTTTGAAATCGGGGAATTCGGTGGAATCTTCCACTGAATTCTCCCAGTCGCTCGCGAGATCGCCGGTGAACGCATCGGTCACCAGATACGCGATCATCCACTCCCACAATTTTTGTGGGGCGGCGCGCTGATTGAGAGCTGCGAGGCAGTTCTCAACTTCGCTGAGCAGTCCCATCAGGCTCTCAGCGTCATCCTTGCGCACTTTTTTCAACGCGCAAAGTCGTTGAAAGTGCGCTTTGATGGTAATCCGAGGATTATCATAGCGCCCTTCGAGAAGGTTCCATGCGATCTCGAAATTTCCATCCTCTATGCTTAGCGTAGAGATGGCAAGGAGCGCGTCACCTTGTAAACAAGCATTCAAATACTGAAGTCGTTGCGCGTTCGACAACGCTTCATTTCTTGTCACGGCGGCTTTGAATAGCTGAGCGAAGTGAGTCCATTGTCTCACATCGCCAGCGAATTTTGGGAGCGTGAGCTCCGGCAATTTAACGCGAGGACGTTGCGATTTAACGTCCTGCATTTGTTCTCCGGAGGCTTTGGAGGTGGATGCTTCGGCCTTGTCGACCTTTAAACGATCCAATTCCTCGGCGAGATACTCGCGTCCCTCCGTGACCTCTTCCCTTACCCTTTCGTATAAGGGATTCGCGAAATACGGGATACTGCTCTTCTTGCCTGGTGGGCACATAACAAGCAGGCGCACGTGTCGCGTTTTGAAGATATTCCAGGATTCGACTAACCTGGTTTCTTTCTCGCGGAGGAGGGCGAGTGTAAACTTCGCCCTTCCTCTCTTTTTTAGGTTCGGGACAATGCGGAGGATTTCCTGGCTGTCCAGGGCTTGTTCCTCCAGCATTACCCGAAATTGCCTTTCCTCATCGCTATCCTCGAAGGAGGTAGAGAGGCTAGGGGGATCGTCTTTCCCTCCTGGCATTGTGTGCTGTTATGTTTTATTCTCTCTCAGTCAGCTCTCTCCGCTAACGAAGGAGGTGATTCAGATCAAATCCGCTACGAATCCGGCTCGAAGGACCTTGTTTTATAGTTGCTAGATTGCGGCGGTCGCGCACGCAATGCAACTCGGTTCGAGGGTTCGCTTGGGAAGCGGAAGTGAGGGAGAGTAATTTCTGGAGAGACACAATTTGAAGCACACAATAAACTTTATTTTAAAGATATACAATCTTAATTCTTAATTTTCTCGACGAGGCAATCCTCGGCGAGCAGCTGCGTGTCCTTATCCAGTAACCTGGAAACAAAAGTATCACAACAATATTAGTAAACAGTTCGAGCGAGGCAATAGCGAGCACGAAGCACTCGCAATTACTCTCGAATAACTTGATAAGTGGACTGTAAGAGTTTCGATTTGATTAAATCGTGAAATAGGCAAAGCAATATTTCAATTTATTTTCCTGAACCGAAACAGAATTTCTTCAACACATAGGAGGTTGTAAAGCTCCTATGTGTGTGCGATTTCTTGTGGGAAATTAATTTTCTCCGAATCGCGAAATTCTCTTTACTACTGAATTTGGAAATTCGGCAGTGAATCGGGGAGCCTGCGTTCAGCGACGCGCGGGACGGTAATCCGTTCCGCTCGTGACCGCGAGACAATAGCGAAGCTGATTATCGCTCAATCACGATAACCAGCAGTGCGATTAATCTCTTTTATTCAAGAATTTATTCTTTGATGCGATCACGAAGGTAGTCCGCGAAGGAAATAGATGCATGCAAATCTCGCGAAGCGAGTATTAACCAGGCTGGAGGAATACAAACACGAGGATTACTCTCGGATTGTTCCGTGTGCTCAGCTCTGTGGTTGGCATGTAAGTGACGACTCGTCTTCGTTGCTTTCCAAAGGAAAACAAAGACGAGTCGTACTTAGGTGGCGTTTGATAAGAATTCTATTGACACTTACCTATCGCTCACCTGGTGGTTCTCTCGCGTACAATAAAGGAAATTAACCGATGAAAACGTTCGAACACGCAACTCAGTCGGGCGAGTCGACATTTCACTTTTCACTTTATTGCACTGAAATGACCGAACACGCAGCTCAGTCGGGCGAGTCGGTTTTAAACATTTCTTTTCATATACTAACGCGCATTAATGGATATTAAACACATATGCTCTGAAGTGTTCTGAAGAACCCCTGTAAATTATAAGTTGGAGAAATGCGGAGATCCGGAGTAATAAAATATTATTGTTGTAAAGACCCAGCCGAGTGCGCGCTGCGCACGCGCTCTATGGTTGCGGCCCGTCTAGCGTGATCAGTGGTATGGTCGCCGCCGGGCGCCGTACGGGCCGCGACTATAGAGCGCGTGCGCAGCGCGCACTCGGCTGGGTCTTTACAACAATAATATTTTATTACTCCGGATCTCCGCATTTCTCCAACTTATAATTTACAGGGGTTCTTCAGAACACTTCAGAGCATATGCCAAATTAATTTCAAAGTAATCAAGAATGTCTCTTTCACTGTCTCATTTAAATTTTTAACAAATATTTATATTTTATAACTAGTTAATACAATTTTACACACATGGAGTATTTTTTTATTAAAATTTGAAGATTTCCGAAGAAAACGGCGGTTCGCACATCCTGGTATCTTTATTAGTTTTCGAGTTATAAATTTTTAAAGAAAAATTGATCCAAAACTTTACACTTAAATAACTTAAAAACTATTAATGATATTGAGGAACGGAAAACGGCATTTTACAGGGTTCGACAAGGGCTACAAATATACAAAGTTTAAAAAAAATCTGAGACTAGGTGTGTATGGACTGTGTCCACTTTGCGTGGAATCGCTCACATATTACTATATTAAATTGTGTTATGCTTATAGCCGGATAAAACAGTCAGTTTGCGTCCTGTGACAGATCAGTTTACTACGGCTTATCTGTGTCTTACTTTTCGTAAAAAATGCCGAAAACTCAACTGCCACCAAACTCGTTGAATCTTTTGAATCAAATGGTGCTTTTGCTACCGTTATCTCAGACTGAGGACGTTCTAGTGCCGGGTAAACCGTGGATGAAATTAATCAATTAACTGGGCTACGAAGAGGCAAATGCATTGACTAAAAAATTTAAAGCATGCAGAAGTTACTACAACGATATAATTCTGAAGCTCTCTAACAACGAGCTATACGATTATGACACACGCGCCAATAAAATGTTTCGGTGTCGTCCATTAAAAATTGATGCTATTGCGAATAAAATCCAAATATTCCCAAAATCAAGTCCTGGCGCATCAGTCGTCTATGGATGGCACGAATCAAGGCCAAGAGCAACAACAGACGGTCTTCACTGAAATTTCCGGCAAATATGTAGAATTGCGAATGAAGCCATTACAATTAATGAAAAGAGAGCGCAAATTTGTACATAAATTGCTGGAGATACTTGCTGGAAAGGATGAAAAATATACAAGCCAAAAAGAAATTTTTAATTTCAAGGGTGAAACGTATACTTTTGTAGTAAATGATTTATTAAATAAAACAAATACCATTGACCCAAAACGCTGACACTGCTCTCCCTACTCCGACGCAACGCCTTACGACGCTGGACCCATGACGACGACTCAGGGACTTACGGACGAACTCTCGAATAGTACAGACCAATTAGACTGACCCGGACTAGTATCGATACCGAAAAAACCTTCTTAAACACAAATAGTGTAATCACTTAAATTCACCCGAAAGCGCGACCGTCCGTGACAAATACAAAAAGTGGAGTAATAATGTCTAACAAAGGCTATCGTCGTACTTCTTAGCTAACTTCTTCATGGACGCGTAACCAAGCCAGAACTGACTCGTCGCTCGACGTCCTTTCACTTCTATTTTTTGGAACGCCGACCCGGAGAGGGAGCATAACGCCCCTGCGTCGTATCTTTCGCCCCGACACGCATACACAGATACACACACATCCATACACTCATACATACACGCTTGGGCCTTCTTTACTGCCACACTTTTGATACGGTTAAGGGGGAAATGCGTCCGACCACCATTTTGAATTTGGGTGGTCGGTCAAACAGTTGATTTTTCGCGTGCAGGGCCGGTAATACCGACAGCATGTAGCACACTGTATATATAGCACATTGTGGGCCTCTGCGCCAGATCTATGACGTGCGCAGGTAGAGGGGTGAGGGGGGACCCGTCTTGTGCGGCGAAAACCCGACAACTGATGTCTGCGACCAAATTATGTATACACGTACTTCTTACTTCTAAATTTCCCCCGGCGTTTTTACAGAAATTTTATCATGTTTGGTATCATTTTAATCGGCAAAACCTCAGCAGTATGATAGTATAATTTTCATAAACAAAAAATTACAAATAAAAAACTTTGCAACTTGGATTAGTATTAGTCACACCGATATTGACCCTCGATGAGCGCCGGATACCTGATCCCATATCCCTTCTCGTGCTTATATAGAAGAAGACAGTGGTGGAATGAAAGAGAAAGAATACTTACAATGTATGGGATCAGGTAGCCGGCACTCATCGAGGGTCAATATCGGTGTGACTAATACTCATCCAAGTTGCAAAGTTTTTTATTTGTAATTTTTTGTTCATGAAAATTATACTATCATACTGCTGAGCTTTTGCCGATTAAAATGATACCAAACATGATATAATTTTTGTAAAACGCCGTGGGAAATTTAGAAGTAAAAAGTACTATACATAATTTGGCCGCAGGCATCGGTTGTCGGGTCTTCGTCGCACAAGGCGGGTCCCCTCTCTCCCCTCTACCCGCGTTACGTCACAGATCTGGCGCAGAGGCCCACAATGTACTATATATTTTTCGTCGGTAACCGTTTTGAAAAAGCCCCCATCTAAGAAATACTCGCGGAACTAAAAACGGCGGATGGTAACTCTTCGAAAGAAGCACGTGGTCGAAAATAACCACAAAAATGTCATTTCGGAAATTCCATATTTCGTTGTTATTTGAGAACGGATTGAGGTGGGACTGGGCTCATTCGAAAGAGGAGACTCTAATGCATGGAGATACAGAGCGTTTTTCTAGAAATTCGGTCTCTAGGAAAAATATCGAACTAGTTCTAACCCTTGAACTTGGCCGACTTTCTAGCCTCAGATTTTTGAACCTAGACCGAATTTCTAGAAAAACGCTCTGTATCTCCGTGCGTTAAAGTCTCCTCTTTCGAATGAGCCCAGTCCCACCTCAATCCGTTCTCAAATAACAACGAAATCTGGAATTTCCGAAACCCTATTTCGGCCTGTTTTTGTGTGGGATTGTCGCTCGCTGTTTTACCCGAATTTCCCCCTTAATGGGATTGTAAAACCGATCTCTCTGATATTTCACAACAGTGGATCGCGCGACAACGACGACAACAGCAGAATGTAACAGAGAAATTGGGGGAGTATCCACTTTGCACATGTTCCACTTTGCGCACATGTGGATTTTCGGACACGGTAGAATTTGCCCACGTTGGAAGTTGCCCACAGTGGAATCAGGACACATGGCAGTGGAAACTGCACACATCATACATGTATTAGCATGACCGACTTCTGACTATAAAGCGTAATGTGGTAGGTTATAAGACCATGTACACAATCCATAATATACTGGTAACTTGATATATGTTGACGTTTCGGTCCCTACTCCGGACCCCTCCTGAGAACCAATTCTTTAATTTCACATTTGAAGATAGTTGTAGTTACATCAAGCTGGGAAATTCTTAGTGAGGTTTCACGAAGACGCTCAAGGGTGGTGACAACAAAATTTTCATACTTACAAGTACGTTGAAGCCGAGTTATGTGTTACAAAGCTTCGCATAATACTGCTTAACTTATCCAAACAAGTTTTTCTCAAAATCTTAAACTAGGACGGTTATATGGTGTAAACATAGATGCAAAAAACGTAGTATAGAATTAGAAGCATTCGAGCGACCATTAATTGTGCGAGCAAATATTGTAAATTTGTAACTGTAACAGAGCATTATGGAAAGATTTTAATAATAACTAATGATAATATTCAAAGTAGGGAGTGTGACCATTATTTGTAATATGCTTGCCCTTGTTGTTGAGTGCTGATTGCTAGAATTTGTGTATTACAGGCACGAACGAAGGCACGTGTTCTTGGTATCAATATGATCTTAATCATAATGAAACGAAGAAAGACTGCTAACTTGCCATATGACAAAAAGATGTATTAACTAGAATCGTATTAAGAATAAACTTAATTGACTCAGCTGTGAAAGAACTGGGAGCCATGTTCAACTGTTGCATGTGGCACGCTTCGTAATTTACACTCAAAGTTAATAGTAGTAGTAGTAGTACTGTAGTTTATTCCCGGTTGCGGGATACACGCGGACCTCCGCTCCGCTTACAATGCCCTATTCTTGGGCCTCCTTCCTCTACGCGTCCGCCAGAGAGAGAGAGATAGCGCTTATCCTACGGCTCTCACACACACTCATCCATCCCATTCATCCTCCAGACCTCCGCTTCTGCCGCTCGCCCTATCTCTCATTTCCTCTATCTTCCTCATCCAGACCTCCCCCTCTCCCTCGAACCCTAGTACCGCCGTCACCATCTCCTGCCATCCTACTTCCTTCCCCCACTCCGTGCACTCTTCCCATATATGCTCCCACATCTCTATCCCACCCCCACAAACCCTACACTCCCTCTGCCCTTCCTCCATCCAGTATCTTCCTCTCCTCATTCTACCGCCCAATCTGTACCCTGCCACCAGCTGCCATCTCTTCTCCTGCCATTTCTTGCACAGGTATCCCGGTACCCCCTCACCTTTCACCACCTTGTACCACGTGTTGTACCTGGATTCCCTTATCCTGCTCCACCTTTCGTCTCTCTGTATTCTCTTCTCCCTTCTAACCAGCTCTTCTCCCCTTAACCGCCCCCCTCTCTCCATTCTTCCACCTCTGTCAGACTCCATCCCTTTCTCTCATAAAAACTCTTCTTTTCCTCTTCCCATCCCCCCAAGGCCACTCCTCTCTTCGCCCTCTCCCTTATTTCCTCCCAGCATCTTCTTTCTAACTCTCCCCCTTCCCCCTCACTCAGCCTTCTCTCATAACTCCATGCCCTCATACCCGCCCTTCCAGACAGCAGCTCCCTTTGCATCTCCTCCCTCACCATGTGCCCCGGTACCGACCTTTCCACCGCCAACACCCACTTCAGGTACCTCTCTTGCACCTTCTCCACCCTCTCCCTCTGACCCCATCCCCATATTTCCGCCCCATATCCCATTGTTGCCCACACCAATCTATCAAACAACCAGACTCTTTTTCACCAGTCATTGGCGAACTTCCTCCTCTCCATTCCCCACACCTGTCTCATCGCGACTGCCCCTTTCCTTACTCTGTCCTTTACGTGCTCTTCCTGCTTTCCAGTCCCCACCATCACATAGCCCAGGTACTTGAAGTTGTTTACCTCCTCTATCTCCTCTCCTTTCCACCTCCACCTCCTTTTCCCTCTCCTCCCTCCACCCTTCTTACACCTCATCATCTTCGTTTTTGCCACATTGACCTCCAGTCCCTTCTCCTCTACATACTTCTCCAATTTGCCCATTACCCCCCTCATTCCATCCTCATCTTCCGCTAATACCACAACATCATCCGCATACGTCAGCGAATATATCTTTTCCCCCGCCACTTTCACTCCTCCCCACCGTCCTTTCCTCAGTTCCTCCTCTAGATCCGACATCAGTAGCGTGAAAAGCATTGGGCTTAGTGGGCATCCCTGCCTTACACCCCTCTCCGTCCAGAAGCTCTCCCCTTCCTTGCCTCCCACCCTTACTCTGCTCTTAGTTTCCCTCAACACCCCCATGCACCTCTTCACCAGCCCCTCCCTTATCCCCGCCCGCCTCATTGATTCTGCCAGCACCTTCCTGTCCACCGAATCAAGCGCCGCCTTCATATCTATAAACAGCGCCCACATCTTCCCTCCCTTTCTCGCTATCTGCCTATTTATAATATAATTTAAGACATAAATGTTGTCAATCGTCCCCATGCCTTTCCTGAACCCCGTTTGATTCGGGGGCAGCACTCCCTTCTCCTCTACCTCCTTCCTGAGTCTTTCCGCCAGCGCCATCGTATACACTTTATACGCCGTTTGCGTGAGCGTCACCCCCCTATACTCGTCTACTCTTTTCCCTTCTCCCTTCTTCCTTATCGGCACCACCACCCCTGCCGTCCACTCCTCTGGCCATCCCTCTCCTTAACACACCCTGCTACAAATTTCCCATAGCCTTTCTCTCACCGCCTCCCCTCCATACCTCCACACCTCACCCAGGATCCCATCTCCTCCTGTCGCTTTCCCTTCCCTCAGCTGCCCCGCTGCCGCCCAGACCTCTCCTCTACTGAGCTCCTCCTCCTCCTCCCTATCCCCCTCCCGTCCCTCCGGCCCCCTTACCCTCCAGCTCACTCCCCCTAGTGTCTCCCTGAAATGTCTGTCCCATTCTTCCATCTCTATCCCCTCTTCCACGCCCTTTCTATTCCTTCTTCCTCTATTCACAATTCTCCACATCTCCTTTTCCGACCTTACACCCTCCACCTCCCTCTCCCATTTCTCCCTTTCCTTTCTTTTCTTCTCCTTACACCTTCGCCCTAACTCGTTACTTACTCTTCTGAACCTCTCCCCGTCTGACTTCCCCCTCCTCCACCTTCTTAATTCCTCCTCTACCTCCTTCTTCTTCCTTCTACATTCCTCATCCCACCATCTCCTTCCTCCTCCTCCATCCTTCCTGCTCTTCATCTTTTTCAGCGCCCCCGTTATCTCTTGTCTTAGCTGCCTCCAGTCGTCCTGTATCCCTTTGCCGTACCCTTTCTCCCCCCCCCCCCCCCCGGAACATCCCCGTAAACTCCTGTTTTCTTTCCGCCGTCCACCGCCCTTTCCATCCTCCCCCATCGTTCCTCCCCCTCTCCTTCCGACATTCCGCCCCCCTCGCTCCTTCCACCCACACTACTACTGGCTGGTGATCCAAGTCTACCCTCGCCTCCACCTCCATCCTCCTCACTCTATACCTCGATCCCTCATTTCCAATTATATAGTCAATTACTGACTCCCCATTTCCTGTGTACGTGAACTCTCCGTCTTCATCCCCGCACGTACCACCTTTCAGAATCTCCCATCCAAGCTCTCCTAAGAAGTCACACAGCCTTTTTCCCTCCTTGTTGACCTTCTTATCCTTAGACCTCCTAGTGTCCTCTGCCTCTTCCCCCTCCTTTGCACACCTTCCTCCCCTCCCGCCTGTCCTTGCATTAAAATCACCACCCACTATGGTCCTCCTTCCCTTCTCTCCCTCCTCCATCCACTCCCTTAGCCCTTCCAGTTTTTTCTCCAAATCCCTGTTTACATAGACTCCGATCACCGTCCACTTTTCTTTCCGAAACCAAACCTGCCTCTCCATCAGTCCTTCCTCCTCCCTCTCCCTTCCCTGCCTCACCATCTTAATTCCCTCCCTCACTCGGTCATCATCCCTCCCATTGCTCTCCCTTTCTTCCCCCTCTTTACTGCGAACTGTGCTTCCCACACGTATCCTTTTGTCGCCCTGCTTTTAACATCCTCCCATTCCTTTCTTCTCACCCACGTTTCGCACATGATCACCACATCCCAACCCTTAATTCCTTCCCAGAAGCCCTCGTCCTTATTTCTCACTCCTGCCACATTCCAGAAGGCTACCTTAAATAAGCCTCTACACAAAAACCGACCTACAATTGAAATTTCTACTGAATTGCAAGCGCCTCAACGTATTGCCGTCACGTGTATCACAACTACATATACAAGGTTTTTTGTTTAGTTCTAAATCTAACTATGATAAGCATCTTCGTAACTGTCATAAATTTAAGGCTATCACCCTCAGATTATTAATAAAAGACCATCATTTGGCTCTCTCGAGATTGAAGAAACGATTAATTAATTTGGACCATTATATCATGTCGCATTCACCACCTTCTGTTTACAATTTGTTTTTCAATCTTGAAATGAGCTTTACTAATAGACTGAGGTGGAAATTATCAAATCAACTTGCGAAAAAACTTGACACTGCCATTAGGAAAACAAACCTTTGTCTCTCTTATCATAATCCTCCGATGTCGAGGTCGTTTACCGAATCTAGACACACACCTGAATTAGATATACACAATTTGAAACCCTTAGATCCAGCTAAATACAACTCGAATTGTCACGTTGATAAAAGTAAGTTTTTCATTAATTTATCGTCTGTTTCTATTCCTGAGGATGTTTCGGAGTTTTTGAGCCTTGATCTTAAATTCAATTTACCTTACCAAAAGAGCAATCTACCCATACTACCTTTGATATCTAGTTTGGAAAAAGTCCTAAAAACTGACACATACCATGCAGAAAGTTCCAGTAATACGACTAGCATTGATGATAGAGACCTTACACCTAATCCTCTCTTTAATTCCACCCCTTTACACCCTTTACAATTAGAAGACCAGAGTTCTTCCAAGGCCATCACTGACAACATTAGATTCTCTTTTGTGAATACACTCAATCGTTTTCATTGTGCTTATCGTAACCCGAAGATTTCTGTTACAGCTTCAAATGTGAGACGTTTCATAAAATCTAACAACAATCTGGTTTTTACGAAGGCTGATAAAGGAAATTCTCTTGTTTGCATTGACAGATCCTTGTATGTTGAAAAAGTCAAGAATTTACTGGAAGATAAAACTTACTACGAAGTAATTCCAAAATCTCCACTCAGGAAAGTCCAAATTCAAGTATCAGATCTCACAAAAAAATGGCAAGCTCATAATTACATTAGTAGGAATTTCAGATTATATATTAGCCAGAGTAACACTGTACTCGCAAGATTATACGCACTTCCAAAAATCCATAAACCTAATTTACCTTTTCGTCCAATAGTCAGTGATATTAAATCACCTACCAATAGACTCTCTTCGTTTATTCAAAAAATCCTACAAAATTTCTGCCTCACTTGCCCGTCTTATATTTCTAACAGTTTTTCACTTAAATCAGATTTAGATAATTTTATTGTTCCTGAAAATCATAAATTCATTTCTCTCGATGTCACCTCTCTTTTCACTAATGTCCCCATAGATCTTGTTATTTGTAGTCTCAGGAAAAGAAATGATATCATTCAACACCCACTTCCGCTTACAGAAATTATTTCTGCTATTACTCTCATTATGAACAATGTATACTTTACCTTCGACAATGTTATCTATAAACAAGTGTTTGGTCTACCTATGGGCTCTCCTATCGCTCCTATATTAGCTCACTTGGTCATGCAAGACCTTGAAGAACATTGCCTTAGTCTCTTTTGTTGTCCTATTCCTTTTTACAAAAGATACGTCGATGATATTATCGCTTGTATCCAGGTAGATTGTTCCAGGAAAATTCTTGACTGCTTCAATGCCTATCACATCAAACTACAATTTACTATTGAGGAAGAAATTAATAAAGCCATCCCGTTTTTGGATATTCTGATTTTACGCAACAATGATAACGGCAACATTATGACCAATTGGTATCGCAAACCGACTTGGGTAGGAAAAACCATCCATTTCGATTCCAATCATCCGTTTAAACACAAGTTATCAATTATATATTCGTTAATTGACAGAGCCATTCTCCTATCACACAACTCTTTTCATTCTGATAATATTATTCTCGTGAAGCATATTCTTCTCATTAATGGTTTCCCCACTAGAATCATCCATAAATTTGTCAACCACAGACTCCAGTTTCTTCGACATAAGCCTACCATCCCTACCCCCACCCCTAATACTGATAATAATATGTATAATTTACTTGTTGTACCTTACATCAAAAACCTCACGGAATCGCTTCAACGAACTCTAGCACGCTACAACATTAAAATTATTTGTAAAAATACCAACAACATAAAACAGTTGATAGGCACATTGAAAGACAAAGTAGATTTTTTACTAAATTCTGGTGTTGTTTACAAAATTAATTGTTCAGATTGTGACTGTGTGTACATAGGTCAGACTAAACGATATCTCAAAGACAGACTGAGAGAACATAAAAATTCTGTTCACAATACAAGCAATTTCCATACTGCACTCTCGAACCACATGTTAAATAATTTTCACAGCTTTGATTTTGATAATACAAGAATTATAGCCTTCGAAGATGATTTGTTTAAACGGTTATGCCTTGAGATGCTTTTCATAAAATTACATACTAATTCCGTTAACAACCGAACTGATGTAGACAATCTAAATTCAGCGTACAACTTGTTACATTTGAAATAATCATTGCGTATATTAGCATACGGTACTCCTCTTTTAATATGTATTCGCTCGCACCTTGAAATATTTCAACTCTTGTATCGTCGATTACCTTCAGATTCTTTTTGAACTTCGCGGCGATCTAGCATTCATAGCTCGAATTTGCTTATCATTAAGCGCCACCTTGCTACACACCTCTCTTAGTTGCCCACGAGGCAGTCAGTCGGGAAAATGTGACCTAGGCGTGCACAGGCCTCCTTAGCTTAAGTGAGTTTGGAATACTTCTTCCTTCCACTTTCTGTAACACTTTTTGATATTTGTTCTGATTTGAACCTATTGCGAAGATTTTATGCGGTTTCCACATTTGTGCATTCGCAGCACGTTCATTTGTACGTCGTACGCTTATTAACGCACGTACGTACCGATGTTCGTCCGTTTCTTCCATAATAGAGTTTAACAGAACTAATTTTGATATTCTTTTCCTTTTTGATCTGGAAGCATTTAGTGTTGTGAGCTTTTGGAGAGTCCAATTAATGTGCAGCCTAGCCTCGTCACGGTTTTTAGTTTAAGTTATGGTTTTATACCCGACCAGTTAACAGTTTAGTTCTTGAATTTTGTATGCCATAATGCGTTACATCTGTGACAATAACAAGCTCTATATACTGTTTATTGACATGTGAGTACCCTTATTATCGATTCTTGCCTTCTTGGTGTTACTTAGTTCGGATTTTGAAATAACCGTTTTTCGTTAATTTATTACAGTTATATGCCATATTGTCTATTACATATTTATCTTTGTTAATTCTATCACGCCTTTGTACGTTTGCGAGGAGGTTTTTTCATCCTTTTTTGGATGTTATTGCGCTGCGTTGGTGTCTAGTTCTTCTAATTGTAAGTTGCGCCTTCATGAGCTTTTTTCTTGATTATTATAAATAACCCTATTGGTTTATATTCTTTTACCATCTTTGATGTCTTATTTTGTTGTTTCTAACTTTGCTTAGATGGAGAAATTTATATTTAAAATTGTTCTGAAGAGGACCACAACCAGTTGGTCGAAACGTCAATAAAAAGTTTTGGTTCAAAGACCTATACCTTTGTGGATTGTTGAAATGGCTCTTTGACACTTAGTTGTATTATTCCCAATCCTGGAATTTTCTAATCATGAAAGCAAACATATTTGGATCTCAGCGAAAAATAAATATTAGAAGAAAGAATCGCCAACGGTCTTTGCCTGACCGAAGTGAAGCAAGGTTGGGCGTGGTTAGTACTCGGATGGGTGACATCCGAGATGATGTCTCACCCATCTTTGAGAAACACCACTGTTGCACACATAGTGGTTCGGGTCCCACTTAAAACAGTAGGCCCTAGGGCATATGACCTTAGCAGTCGGTCCCGAAACACAAACCAAAAAAAACAAAAAAAAACAAAATATCAAATTTTGGCGCGTGTCTATCTCGCCTTCATAGACATCCCTACAATTAATTGCATGCGTTGCTGTATATGCTTGAAAATTAATACGCGCCTTTTTTGTGATGAGGTAATGACACACACATACCATTGGCACGCGCCAAGTTTTGATTTTTTTTTCTAATATTTATTTCTCGCTGGGATCAAAATATGTTTGCGTTCACTTTGTGAATACTTGGCAAACGTGTATTTCACAATTTTTTTAGCGGTACATCTTACAATAACCAGAGCCCCCCAACTGCTTGTACTTGGCACACTTTTTTTCATTACAGTTCACTGTAATGGCTTTTTGTGGCATTTCACAAGTTTTTCTTTGTTTTTTTACAACTGACTAATGATGATGATAACTCTGATAGGGTACCTCTTTTCGAGAATATTATTGGGGTGGATATTTATTGGGCATTGGAATTATTTTAAAATTGGATAAATTAGAGGAAGTCAAAAAACACAGAATTGTTAAATTGGTTCTTACAAATATATTGTAAAATAATAATAAAGTAATAATACAAAGAAAATCTTAAAGCTAATAACTATCGCTAAAATATATAAAAAAACCTTAACTATAAATCTAATAATAAAATAAAATGCATTAATCTAAATAATAATAGAAAAAAATCTTAAAGCTAATGACTATATCTAAAACTATATGTATCTATATCAACTACATGTAAACAATTTTATAAATCGCCCCCCTCCCTCGGCGTCCTTTTGGGCCACCTCGTCCGCCTCTTGCCACGTACCAGCGGGCCCTCACAGTGGGGCGTTTGGCCCCAAAATGCGGTAAAAAACATTTTTTGACTGAAATCGCATACTTATACCCTATAATGCGATGTCACAGTATTAGTTTACATATGAAGGACCTTAATGGGATTGAAGAACAAAAATATTAATAATAAAATAATTTTTTAAATAAATTATATTTAATTTATTTCATAGTTATTATATTAATGATTATTATTGGCATCATTTGCATCCTCTTCGTCCTCAGATGCCGTACTTGGTACTAATAACTCCAGAGTTTCCTTTAAAAAGGGTTTTGATCGCCTACTGGGTTTTTTCCTTGTACTGGATATCAGGGGATCCGATTTAAGTAGTAGTCTGTTCAAACATAAAAACAAGTCATTAGTAGGGCAATTTGACATTTTTTAAAATAATAGAACCTTATTGCCATAAATTGTAATAACGTAATTTTATATTACCTGTTTATTACATCTCTATTGCATTTCTCTCTAGAACACTTTCTGGCGTGGTGCAAACGGTATAATTTGAAATGTTTATTTTGTGTTTCTATTGCATCTTCTGATAATTGCCCAATGGGCAGGAGAGCGTGTTCAATTATAATTGTACTGTGTATCAGGACTTTGTGTATCGTTGGGCTCATTGGATACCATGGATATAAATCAATGTATAATTTGGCAGTATCCATATTATAAATTTCAAATTTCTTTAAATCAATTTTAAATCCACTTGACATCGCTTCTAATATGACTTTGAACCTTTTCATAAACAGTGTAAATGTTCAATTAGAAGTTGGAAATTGGAAATTATATTCCCATTAACTGTTGAGCATTTATTTCTTACGTAATACCTGAATATTAATTGTTTGTCTAGACCAGTTATGGTAGCCGATAACTCTGGGTCATCGAAAAATCGTCGGCTGGTGTTCCCATCGTTCGTATTTCCTAAAACATTGAATTGCAAAGCATTTTGAAACAGAATTTTTGCAAAAGTACTAATAGTAATCAGAATTTGTAAAAACTTTACCGTATCCTTGCTTCGGCATATCAACTAGCAAACCCATTTGTTTCTTGAACTCATCTTGTAAAAATAATTTTCTAGTCTTTAATATGTACTTTTCTTCTGGAGATTTTATTATCCATTTTTTTATTGGGAGTCTGTATGATATATGCAATAAATTTTCAAAAAATTTTATTCTGGCATGCAAGGTGGAGATACCAAATTTGATGGCTTCAGGATTGATCGGTTCAGAATCTATTGCTTCCGATAATTTATTAAAATCTTTAGATGTAAGTCCACAAATGTAACATCTCATGGTCGATGTGGTACCAGTCATGGCATTGCAGGTTTTACCGTCCACCATGGTTAGAACCATAGAATATTTTACGGAGACTGTTGTGCCCTCAATTGTAGTACTATGTAAATTATTAATTTGGTCCTGAATGAAAGTAGTTTCCTGTCGGATGGTGTTTACTGTTTCTTGAATAAATTGAAAACGGATTGGTCGACAAAAACGGGGTGAGGACGGTTGCGGGTTTTGCCAGATGATTGTTTTTCCGGAAAGTAATTGTAATGGCACCAAAGAGCTCTGTAATAAATAGTGGTCGGAATCTGTTTCATTGTCAAACTTTTGTTTGTATGAATGCTGTTGAGAACCGTCACATCCCCATTTCACGATTAGTTCTAAACGGGCACATTCTTCGTCAGATAATGTTGCAATGACATTTTCTAAATATATGAGTAATCGTCTTGAAGTATGGTTGAGCAATTCTTGTAAATTAACTGTTGCGGAAGTGGCAGTTATGGAGAATGCTTCCTCTTGTGGGTAACAGTCGGATTTGGCGTTTTGCAATAATTTGTATGATGGGAATTGTTTTTTATCCAACTCTCTTATTGTTTCATATTGCTGCCGCGATAACTCAGCATCAATATATACTGCTAATACTTTCTCAATATTATATTGATGCGTTTGCTGGTTTGTGGTTGCATAATATGCTGCTCTGATTTTCTTTGCTCTCTCTGGGGATATTGTAATGTCGTGGACTATTTTCGCTGCATCTGCTTGGTTCACTTCTCGCAATTTCGACTCTGTCGCAAATCTCAATTCTTCTACCTCGCAACTTTTACGCAAATCTTCGGTTCTCCTACGTTTGCCGCGTTCTGTGAGCTCTGTAAATGATTTTTTTGGGCGACCCTGCTTGCTGCATGATTTCGGAATATTTTCCGTATGGTTCAACCATTCGCGGTTTTGGTTTAAAAACGTGCGTTCAAGCCTATTTGCTTTATTCCACCGTGCCCTAAAATGCGATTTAAAAGACTTTAATTTTGTTTGTATCAACGACCGCTCATTGTCTGTATAAGTCTCTTCATTTAACAGAGTCTCCTTCAAAAAATTTAATTTTTCCACAATGGTGCCTTTATGCTGCTGCATTAATGTGTACATTTGCATCCTAGTCATTACTTTTACCCCAGACGCACCTAGTAATTTATATACACGCTTATTATTCGATAGAAAACCTATGATATTTCGGGGTACTCAGAATGTAACACAAGCAATAACAAACGCACAAACACAATATCATAAAAACCCGTAGAACTTTTAAAAGTACTTACCAGCTTCACTAGATTCCATTTCTGCAAAACTTTTCCCTTTATTCACAAATTAGATTCACAAAGACACTTCACAAAATTTTTAATGTATATATAAGATAACAAAATATAAAGTAACGAGAAAAATATTCGTAAAATATTCGCCGATTGCCAGTTAAGCTCTTTACAATAGCTCGAGGATTCTAAATAGTGCGTGATAAGTTCGGTGCCTTCGTACTGAACAACTGTCACGATCACAGAACGACGAATGGTTCAAACTGGCCTTCGCTTCATGCTTAGTACTACACAGTTTTAAACAAGTGCGTCGCGACGTAAAATATACAAAAGATAAGGGTCTCTCCTCTCTTCTCTTCTCCATCGATGACAAGTTGAAACACTGTATGTATGTGTATTTCGAGATCATGTTTCTGAATACCTTACTTCAAGAACGATGCACGTTGTATCGTTCCCATGTATCGTTCGTTCCGTGAATAACAACCACGCAACAGTTTCATCATAGAACATTATACGTTGTATATTCTTCGAGACCGTGATTTCAAAAATGTGTACTGTTAATACAGTTGAAAAGTTTATAAATTGCTGTAAAAACTAATTATCTTGTGTACTGGAACATGAAAGTCGGCCGAAATAATAAATGCGATAACGAATTTTTTACAATAACTTTGTCAGATGCACGTTGATGCAGCTAATTTTTTTTTTTAAATAAAGGTAATGTTCTCCCTTTTCAAATGCGACCTTGCCGAAAGCGGTACCTAGCAGGACTCAAATTAAAACATGATTTAACTATTTAACATTTACAAAAATAAATAACTCAAAGTATATAAGCAACACAACAATGCGCTTTTGTATAATTCATCTAGGTACTATGTAGTTTGAATACCATTACTCATATGTTTGTTGAAAACAACGAATTAGTTATAATCAGTAATTAAAATTTTTGACCGTTCACAGATACGTCACTTTGAAATCGCGTAACGAGACCCAGAATGAACAAATGGTAACAATAATTACGGTAAATCGTGGCTCAAATGTTCAATTAACTGCTAGTAAAAAAAATTTGCCACTATCGAAACATTTTTGAAAAGTGACTTTTTACCGCATATTCGGGCGAAATGCCCCACTGTGGATCGCCCACCTGCTTTGAATCTTGAAGCTATGAACATAATAAAACAGAATAATAATAATAAATAAATAGAAAACTGTTGCGGATTCTCTGCCTCCGCGAATCTACTAGATTGTCGACTGAACCATACTTCGTAGTATGTAAGAACAGCGAGCGTGGCAGCATCGATCAGCATCGACCGCTGATCGATGCACCAAGCGTCGCCACGCATGCGCAGCGCGTTTCTTGTCGACTCGTAGAACCTCGTGCCGCTCATCGGCCATTATTGATCCAGCTAGTGCGATCGCCGGTTCGGTTCAGCTTTGTGAATTCTCTTGTAAAGGATACGACTCGTGTGCAACTCTGTATTAGTTAATTAGTGAAGTGCAACGATTGTTCATCGCGAGTGCGTGGATTTACGACCCACCGCTCAACAAAGGTACTGTACAACTCTGTATTTTGCGTCTCGCCACGTGGCTTTACGACCCACGTGTGCGCCTTGTACAATAAACGCTTCATCTCTGTGCTACTCTTCAACTCTGTGCTTTCATTTCTCCGCTATCGAGCCCTCGATGATCTTCGCTATTATTAAACTCAGTGCATCGCTCTAACTCTAGTCAAATCTCAAACAGAAAACAATATATATATATTGTGCCAACCTCCGCCAACCTCCGCGCGGCAAAAAGTACCTCGCACGTCGGGCCGGGGGATTCGGGTTCCGAAGGGCCAAGCACACACCGACAAATAAGATAGTACTAACCCCCTCGTTTTACATTTATGAGTCCCAGGAAAGTTCGGCGATGCCAGCCGGACTGATCACCCGGCCGACGTCCCGACCAACGACAGCCACTAACCAGCTGAGAACACGGGGGGAGCAGAGCGGCCACTGGAGATAGCAGAACGGAGACAACGAGGACCTAGGCCGCAGGATCGATGCCAATTTGGGACATGACCCACCACCTGTCGGCCGCCGGGGGACTTAACTAGCGCAACCCTCCCAATTCTAGGCGGCGTAACTAGCGGCACGAGCCCGCGTCGCCGACCGCGTGTTAACCTGCTTCACTTGACTTCCGGCATGCGAGGTGACTAGTGCACATTAGCGTTTCGGCAAGCGACTGATAAATCGTGAGCTTATAGAGATTTAGTGGTAACCTAAGGGTTAGATTGGCGTCTTTCGGCCGCGATTTTCGGGTACATCCGCGGAGTATTTCGGCCGCGTTAAGGGTAGAAGGAGCCAAGGACAAGAGGTTGCAGATTAGCCGGTGGGCGGTGACGGTAACTGGCTGATCTTTTCTTTTGCGTTTCTTTGATGTGCGTGCGGTCTTTGTGGGGTCTCGGGACGGTTCAGTCTCCCGGAGGCCTCATCGGGTACAGGCCATAGCAGGTGAATGATCACGACGGAATCCTGGCCTGGACGACACGTGTAATCTCCCGGTTTCGAGTCAAGTCTTCGTTCAGAGCGTGCGGCCGGTAGAATAGAATAGCGGCGAACGGCCCGGGATTGGCCGGCAGCGAGGATAGAATAGCGGCGAGCGGCCCGGTGATTGGCCGGTGACGGCTCGCGGCGCGCGAGCGGTCCTGTGATTGGCCAAGGGGTGAATTTCGAACCTAGAGTTGTTCTCGAGCGGAAATCGAGGACTGGCATCGGCGGCCATCTTGTTAAACGTCCTAATCGCTTTCTACAATTATAATAAATACCATAACTCGTCCTTTCTTCCTGGATTCGTTTATTGTAGCGGTATCTGCCGGTGCTTCTTTCCATGCATGATTTTCAGCGGGTTTAACGATACTCGGCCGTTTTCACCGTACTGCGACGGTAGAGTGGGACTGCGTTTTCTCTCGGACAATGCGCGGACCCGAATTGAAGAGCTGAGCTAGCCGCGTCGGGTGCATCGAGCCCGGCTTCCTTCCGCGACTTGTTCCGGCATCCGGCCTCGTGTTCCTAATTCTAAATATTGGTCCTTTTGGGGGCCTGGCGCCCAATTCCGAGGCAGGCGAGTCGCGCGGGGAATACCCAGAAGGGCGTCCAAAGGATCTTTTGCGAACGATTCCGGCCGCGTGGACGGGTACGGCCGGCAGCGCGGGCGGATCGTCGTCGCAATATATACAGAGTGTCCCATTTTAATCTTCCACCTCGATTATTTCCGAAAATATAAGTTATTCGAAAAAAATGTTCAAACAATAGATTGTCCATCCAAGGGGGGACATCTTGTGGTAGACTTCGTTTTTTTCTAGGTGGAGGCGCCTCCGAGATATGAAGGTGACCTTGGTTTTTTCAAATGGAATGATAGTCTTTTTTACGCTAGACACATAGCTGAGCTCAAGACCAATCCAATGACCTATATTGAGTTGACCTTGAGTTATCATTCTAGGTCTTTTCCAGTCACTTTAAATTTTCTGCTATTAGACATCCACAAGATGTTTCTCATTTTCCAAATTCAAATGGACCACCTTGGACGTTAAGGCACCAGTTGATTCGGTCTCTAAATGACAGTTCCACTTCTTGTACTGTTCCAGGAGTAATTTGACGGCAGGTACAATTTATTATCCGATTCTTCAAATCTTGTGGTGTCATTGGGGCTTCATATTTGTTGGGTGACATCAAAGATAAAGTGCTGGGGAAGGGTTTCGTCGAGGTCGAAGGGAGCTAGAGTCCTGGGGGGTAAAGTTCCGGGGAAACAGCGTCGCGAGTGTTGTAGATAAAAACATGTACAGAACTATTCGAAGCGAAATACGTTTAAAAATGTTTTGGTGTACTACTTACATGAGAATCTATACAGCGCGCTCCTCGACGTCTCACCCGGTGGTGTATCCGCCGCGGCCCCGTCCTCCAACGTCAACGTCTCCATTTCTTTTTTAATGCAGCCTGCGGGCTGCTGCTCCTGCTGGTGCTGGTGCTGGTGCTGGTGCTCCTGTTGTTTTTGCTGCAGCTCCTGCTGCTCCAATCGTTGCTGCAATTGCAGCATCTACTGTTGTTGTTGCTGCAGCTGCTGCCCAATTTGCACCAGCATTTCTTGTATATTTTCAACTTCAACGAAAAAGAAACCACGGTTTTAAAAAATGTTTCCAACACGCACACAATCTATCTTTTAAAGCAGGTCACTTTCCAAATAAATCCAGATACGAAACTGAAATACGCACTAATGGAAACTACATATAATACATGAATGCAATACTTACCGGACATGTTGCTGCTCAGGACACACTCAAATCAAAACTATTCGAACGAATTGTAGAAAACGACTGACTAGAAGACACTTCTGTTGTTACGAATTAAGGCACTGCGGTGTACACCAACGCCTCTAACGGCGTTACGAAGAGTCGTGAGATACAAAGGCCCCATTCTCCTACTCCAAATTTGGGGTCAATCTCCCCCTAGACGCGCAAAATTTGCCGTGTTAAACGCGGGCGTTCTATTCCCACCACTTCCGAGAACTCAGAGACCCAGCAGACGCAGGTACTCGACCCTCGGCCGCCGAGCTTAGGATCGATGCATAATCCGTATGAATCAATGCTAATGCAAAGTTAAAACTTTTTTATTGTTTGTTATTCTTTTATGAAAATTGTTGTAATGGATGCGTGAGGTTTTTACAATTGAAATGATACCAAACGCAATAAAACTCGGGGTGCATTTACTTCTTTTACTTTCTACTTAAATTTCATTAATAGGGCACGTTAAAATACATACGAAAATTACATAAACAAATAACAGAAAAAGCTGTGTTGCACCTGACGCGGAATTTGTTTCTTCGTTCGTCCCATATCGATCAAGTGTTACAATTTAATCGCGAGCGAAGAAACGAATTCCACAGTCGGCAGCTTTGAGGATATCGGATTCACTTCCTGGCTCGCGTTAGAAGCACCATACTGAGCAGGTGTTGCGCTCTTAACGCGAGCGAAGAAGCGAAATCTGACATTCATCAACGCTGCCGACTATCGATTCGATTCCTCACTCGCGTTAAGACGGCGTCAAAGTGGGCCGTCTCTTTAGCTGCAGATGTTTTCGGCCTAACATATTTAATTATTATACGTAAATAGACTCGGAATTGTACCGTGTTTGGTATTTTTTTAATTGGAAAAATGCAACGAACCTATTGCAACAAATTTTATAAAAAAAGAAACGCGAATAAAAACGTTTTGACTTTGGTTTATTCGGATAGATTATAATCCGATCCGCATGAGTCATGCTTGCTCGGCGACCGGGGGTCGAGAATCAGGCATCTCACTCACTAGTATGATTTGACTGCAGTTGTCTCTCTTTACGTTCGGCGCGATGTGAGTGACCCTTGGGGCACAAAAAAATGTAGGACCATCGCCCCGAAGGTCGCGTTAAGAGCACGAGTTCGGTCCCGAGGCCCGCGAGTCTAACGCGGCAGTACTGTAGAAAGTCTACAATCCTCCAAGATTACCTGCGCTGACTCTGTAATTGTCAGCATTTTCTTATTACACCTTGATGGCTTCAATGCCGTTCTTTTGATCCAAAAATGGACATCACTGCTTTAGGATGTACATTGAGGTATTAAAGTCACCCTAAAATTAACATGCAGCGTTTGCCTGGTAGTGCTTATCCAACAGTCAAGTAGCTCGTATACCCAATTTCCTTTCTATACCCTATGGACATAGCACGTTACAAGCCTATTACCCACTTTGTACATAAGTAGTGCGAATATACTATGTTTCATACTGTTCGATTCTACATATATCTGTCAAATTGCTATCAAATTTAACATCACTAAATTGCTACCAAATTCATTTAACGTAACTAATTATAGGTTCTTCACAATCTTGTTATTCCAAAATATTAATGAAATTAAGCCTTGCCATTGACGTTTTTAAGAGAAGGTACATTAGATAATGGTTGTCTGATCTAGACAACATGAACGATTTTTCATATGAAATTTACATTTTTCTAATTTCTCTTCAAATCGCTTTCAGCAACAACAATTAGGGCGATGGAATAGAAATCTGTTTGCCTCAGTATGAGTTACAGCTGTAATCTCTGCCTCTTTTTCTATTCAGAGAGGGAATGAGACGTCTCAAATAACTTCACTACCACTTGAAGCTATCTCATGTGGCACCCAAGAAATTTTCGTACACAGCTCTTCTGAAGAACCTTTAAATCTTTCTGTCCGTACTGATTCTTTTATACAGGGTGAGTCAGTGACCTTGCACCAAACTGAAACCACGTATTTTGGGGGTCAATAGAAGCCTAAAAGTCCCGGAACACAAAGTTGAAATCTCAACCCTTTCGGAATTACAGGGGGTTGAAGTTTCAAGTTTTAAAAAATCATATCTTCCTACGGGATAATGCTAGCGTCACGGGTCTTTTTCTAGAATATATGGGAGGGCCGGAGCTATGTGAAAAAAAATAGAAATCATTTAAAAATTATTATTAAGTCGCATTATTATTGATTTTATTGCACTTTTTCGATGAAGCAGCAACATTTTCAGGTACGAAAAAAATCACAGTCATTCTGTGATGCACCAAAAAAAATATCGCGTTGTGAAAAGTTTAAAATTTTAAGAAATGTGGCCAGGATAAATTATTTAAAGTTTTCCGCTAGCGATTCTCAATCCCGGGTTTACGGCTGCATGTGTCACTGCGGCGGTAGAAGGCTCGAAGTCGGCTCGGGTGTCTGTTTACCTAGGTCAGTTAGGCCCAGCTTATCTCGAGGGCCTGCTACCGAACACCGCAGTGCGAGAGAGAGGGTGAGTGAGAGTGAGAGAGAGAAAAAAGGGTCAGGTTGATGAACTCTACAATGCTGCCATAAACCTGGGATTGAGAATCTCTAGCGGAAAACTTTAAATAATTTATCCTGGCCACATTTCTTAAAATTTTAAACTTTTCACAACGCGATATTTTTTTTGGTGCATCACAGAATGACTGTGATTTTTTTCGTACCTGAAAATGTTGCTCCTTCATCGAAAAAGTGCAATAAAATCAATAATAATGCGACTTAATAATAATTTTTAAATGATTTCTATTTTTTTTCACATAGCTCCGGCCCTCCCACATATTCTAGAAAAAGACCCGTGACGCTAGCATTATCCCGTAGGAAGATATGATTTTTTAAAACTTGAAACTTCAACCCCCTGTAATTCCGAAAGGGTTGAGATTTCAACTTTGTGTTCCGGGACTTTTAGGCTTCTATTGACCCCCAAAATACGTGGTTTCAGTTTGGTGCAAGGTCACTGACTCACCCTGTATACAAAGTCGAATATCGCCCGAAGTTATTTCTTCATATACAAAGACGTTTATGTTGTCTAGATCAGACAACTATTATGTAAAGTATCTTATTTTAAAAACGTCAATGGCAAGGCTTAGTTTCGTTAAAATATTGGAATTATACAATCGTGGAAAACCTAATATTAGTTATGTTAAATAAATTTGGTAGCAATTTCGTGATGTTAAATATGATAGCAATTTGACAGATATACGTAGAGTCAAGCAGTGTAAAACATAGTACAGTACTACAATCTCATCAGTAATACAAAGTACAGGTAGCCCTCCTACAACACGGCATTTTAGAACACGGTTTCGCAACAACACGAATCATAAATTGCGGGAACCCTCCCATAACACGGCATCCTATAACACGGTTTCGCTCTCACACGATAAGAAAATAGCAAATACCCTTGTACAACACTGTACTTCTACATCCGCGGCGAGACTGGTTGTCTTGAAGATACAGTGTCACGGGAAGTATTTCTTTTCATCTTTGCGGGCTGAAAATAAAAGTGTCTCACGCTCGCTGATCGACAGTCTGCGTTGAGCCATGGTATATTAAAGAATAACTTTTTCGCCTGTAAGACATGAAGTTTCAGTCCCAAACCATGTCCGATAAAGATAGAAGAACATCGTTTAAGAGGAAATTCCTTTCTTTCGAAGTAAAGATACAAATCTTGGATCGTTTTTTGAACGGGGCAAAAGCATCTCACATTGGAAAAAGTCTTAATTTGAATGAAGCAACAATCCGGACAATTAAGAAATATGAAAAAGAAATCAATAGATGTTTTTGGAACATAATCCCTCTTTTTGTACTGGCTCTGGGTCTTATACAACACGGTTTCACACAACACGGCATTTTTCCGCAGGGGAGGACGTCCGGGTAAAGGCTTCGGCCGACCCCGGAGACGTCCTCTGGGGCGTAGCGTACCCACGGGCCCGAAGCGCTGGCCGACCATCGCCGGGGAGACCTCGGCTCCCCAAACTGGTAGTGGCTGCCCACGACTGGTAACACCAGTGACCACAATACTGGTACCGCAGGGGGCCGGATGAATTCCTTTCCCCGTCCTTTCCAAGTCCCCGGCCATCTGGTTGTTGGACTCGCGGGGGTAGTGGTTTTACCCAAAATGCTGTGGGGAGGGACCCTTAAGTGGGTCCCGGCGTGTGAGTTGCGTACCAACAACTCGGGTACCGGCCTGCAGGTCGGTAGGGTGGGGACAGTCACCCGGCTCCACCAGTAGTCCGTCAACAGGCCAGGAGTCCTGTTGTCCAAGTGGGAGGCTACCTGCTTCGGCGGGTGCCGCGCTGATTGGGCAGTATCCCAATCCCACGCCCAGAGGGCCGTCGTCGCAGTGGAAAATATCCGGAGCGGAGACGTTAAACCACACAACGATGATGATGACGAACACGGCATTTTCTAGGAACCTATGTGCCGTTTTATAGGAGGGTTACCTGTATACAATCCTCCGAGGTTACCTACGCAGACTCTGCATTTGTCGGCATTATTGTTTCACCCTTATGGCCTCAATATCGTTCTTTTTATCCAAAAACGCGGGAGTCCGGAGCATTAAAATTTTATTGTTGGAAATACCCGACCGACCGCGCGCTGGGACGGTCGCGGCGGCTACCGCGCTCGGCACATTCGGGCCATACCCAAAATTCCAACAGTTCTAATTGCCTATATAAGTACTCCAATTTATTGGTTTATATGTAATTCTTGTCCTACGTCGTTTAGGTTCAACTGTAAAATAATCTCTTTATATTCTCTTATAAGAGAATATTCTTCTCTCTTATTCGATCTCTTATTCGAGAATATTCTCTTAAATTCTCTTTATATTTTCCGGACTTGCCAGCTCTAAGCTATTGAGGTATCATTTCAACCGGTTACTAATGCAGGCTTTAATAGAAAACTGCAGTTACGGAGTTCCACATCACTTCACCTATTTTCATAAAACGTTCACTTACCTTACGCGTTCCTATCAAGAATCCACAAACTATTCCATATTACACCACCTCCCACCACTCGTACCACAAATGGAATAGTTTGTGGATTCTTGATAATTCTTGCTAAGTAAACGTTTTATGAAAATAGGTACAGTGACTTGGAACTCCGTACCTGCAGTTTTCTATTAAAGACTGCATTAGTAACCGGTCGAAATGATTCTTTATTATTTTACAATTGAAGCTAAAAGACGTAGGACGAGAGTTACTTGTAAACCAATAAATTGAAGCACTTATATAGGCAATTAGAACTGTTGAAATTTCTGGTGTCCCAGCGCGTGGTCGGCCGGGTCTTTCCAACAATAAAATTTTATTGCTCCGGACCTCCGCGTTTCTCCAGCTTCTAATTTTCAGGGGTTGTTTAGAATACTTCAGAGCATATTTCAAATTAATTTTGAAGTAATCAAGAATGTCTTTCACTGTTATATTTAAACTTTTCATAAATATTTATTTTTTATAACTACTGTGACGAAGCGTTCCGGAGTTCGCTCCGTCACCGCCAACCTCCGCGTTCCAGAATGTACCTCGCACGTCGGGCCGGGGAGGGAACTCGCGTTCCGAAAGACCAAGCACACACCACCGATAAATTTAGCAAACTAACCCCGTTTCTTTATATTCTGAGCCACAGGAAAAGTTCGGTGATGTCGGCCGGACTGATCACCCGGTCGACATCCCGACGTTGACAGGAACACTAGCGGCTGATGGAACGAGGCACAGAACAGGACGAGGACCCGAATGATCCAGGCAGCGGATCGATGCCAATCTGGGACAGGACCCACCACCTGTCGGTCGCCGGGGGGACTCTATTAGCGCAATCCTCCCAATTCTAGGCGGCGTAATTAGCGGCACGAGCCCGCGTCGCCGGCCGCGTGTTAACCTGCTTCACTTGGCTTTCGGCGTGCGAGGTGACGAGAACCATGGGGCGTTTCGGCAGTATTCTTATACGTTTGCGTTTTTAAAAGGAGTCGCGTGGAGTGGATGAAGAGCTAAGGGCCGAAAGGAAGCAGGTTAACAGGCGGGCGGTGACGGTAAGTGGCACATCTTTCCTCTTTGCGCGTCTTCGGTGTGTGTGCGGTCGTTTGTGGGGTCTCGGGACGTTTCGGGATAGTGTTTAGGTGGGACTTCGTCGTGGTCGAAGGGTGGTAGAGTCCTGGGGGGTAATGTACCGGGGAAACAAAGTCGCAAGCTTAGAGCGACGGCTTCGAGGGGGGGCCCCGGCCCTCGGAGGCCTCATCGGGTACAGGCCAGAGCTGATGAATGACCACGACGGGATCCTAGGCTGGACGAGCGTGTAATCTGCACGGTTTCAAGTCAAGTCATTATTAGGAGCGTGCGGCCGCGTTAGAAGCGCGTCGTGGCGAGCGGGCCGGTGATTGGCCGGCGAAGAGTAGGACAGCGGCGAGCGGCCTGTGGATTGGCCGCGCGAGAGGCCGGCGACGGTTAAGATATTTGAATGCGGTGGCGAGCGATTGTGTGGCCGCGTGTGGAGAAGACCGTTAGCGGTAGTTAAGGGGGAAATGCGTCCGACCACCATTTTGAATTTGGGTGGTCGGTCAAACAGTTGATTTTTCGCGTACAGGGCCGGTAATACCGACAGCATGTAGCACACTGTATATATAGCACATTGTGGGCCTCTGCGCCAGATCTATGACGTGCGCAGGCAGAGGGGTGAGGGGGGGCCCGTCTTGTGCGGCGAAAACCCGACAACTGATGCCTGCGACCAAATTATGTATACACGTACTTCTTATTTCTAAATTTCCCCCGGCGTTTTTACAGAAATTTTATCATGTTTGGTATCATTTTAATCGGCAAAACCTCAGCAGTATGATAGTATAATTTTCATAAACAAAAAATTACAAATAAAAAACTTTGCAACTTGGATTAGTATTAGTCACACCGATATTGACCCTCGATGAGCGCCGGATACCTGATCCCATATCCCTTCTCGTGCTTATATAGAAGAAGACAGTGGTGGAATGAAAGAAAAAGAATACTTACAATGTATGGGATCAGGTAGCCGGCACTCATCGAGGGTCAATATCGGTGTGACTAATACTAATCCAAGTTGCAAAGTTTTTTATTTGTAATTTTTTGTTTATGAAAATTATACTATCATACTGCTGAGGTTTTGCCGATTAAAATGATACCAAACATGATAAAATTTCTGTAAAAACGCCGGGGGAAATTTAGAAGTAAGAAGTACGTGTATACATAATTTGGTCGCAGGCATCAGTTGTCGGGTTTTCGCCGCACAAGACGGGCCCCCCCTCGCCCCTCTGCCTGCGCACGTCATAGATCTGGCGCAGAGGCCCACAATGTACTATATATTTTTTGTCGGTAACCGTTTTCAAAAAGCCCCCATCTAAGAAATACTCGCGGAACTAAAAACGGCGGATGGTAACTCTTCGAAGGAAGCACGTGGTCGAAAATAACCACAAAAATGTCATTTCGGAAATTCCATATTTCGTTGTTATTTGAGAACGGATTGAGGTGGGACTGGGCTCATTCGAAAGAAGAGACTCTAACGCACGGAGGTACAGAGCGTTTTTCTAGAAATTCGGTCTCTAGGAAAAATATCGAACTAGTTCTAACCCTTCAACTTGGCCGACTTTCTAGCCTCAGATTTGTGAACCTAGACCGAATTTCTAGAAAAACGCTCTGTACCTCCGTGCGTTAGAGTCTCCTCTTTCGAATGAGCCCAGTCCCACCTCAATCCGTTCTCAAATAACAACGAAATATGGAATTTCCGAAACCCTATTTCGGCCTGTTTTTGTGTGGGATTGTCGCTCGCTGTTTTACCCGGATTTCCCCCTTAAGGCGGCAGGACGATTGGGCCGTGTATGGGGCACTTCACTGGCGATAGTAATAATAATACTTTCTTTGAAACTCAGAATTAACCGATGTTTGTTTTGGTGGCTCGGCCGATCCCGCCGTGATCGGACGGTCGAGCTTTCTGGTTTTCCTTGTTCGGGCTTTGCACGAACCCTTGACCCACAACGAGCTAGTCGGAAAGGGCTGCGTACAAGATAATTCTCCGCGCGATTCGAAACAGCTTCCGGCCTCTTCTATGATAAATTTTGGTCCATTCGGGGGCCTGGCGCCCACTTCAGGAGCCGGCGAATCGCGTGTAGGTGCGAACTTAGTAACCCCGTTGTTAAAGAACGGATTTTACGAGCGAATTCGGCATCGCGGACGAACACGGTCGGCCGCGAGAAAGAATCGTCGTCGCACTACTTAATACAATTTTACAAACATGGAGTATTTTTATTATTAAAATTTCGAGATTTCCGAAGAAAACGGCGGTTCGCGCATAATGATATTTTTATTAGTTTTCGAGTTATAAATTTTTAAAAGAAATTTGGTCAAAAACTTTAATAACTTAAATAACTTAAAACTGTTAATGATATTGAGAAGCGGAAAACGGCATTTCACAGGTGTTTGAGATTTGACTAGATTTAAAGCGATGCACTGAATTTAATGACAGAGAAGATCATCGAGGGCACAATCGCGTAGCAAAGACAGCACTGATTGAGAGCAGAATAGAGTTGAGCGTTTATTTGAAGAGTCGCACCCACGTGGGTCGTAAATCCACGTGGCAAGCAAGAATACAGAGTTGTACAGTACCTTAGCTGAGTGGTGGGGCGTAAATCCACGCACTCGCGATGAACAGGAGTCGCACTGCACTATGAACTACAATGGAGTTGCACACGCGTCGTACTTTACATAAATTCGTCAAGAAAAGGCGCACTGAACCGTTGATCGCACTAGTCGGATCGATAATGGCCGCTGAGCGGCACGAGGTACGACGAGTCTACAAGAAACGCGCTGCGCATGCGTGGCGACGCTTGGTGCATCGATCAGCATCGATCGGCGATCGATGCTGCCACGCTCGGTGTTCTTACAAACTACGAAGTATGGTCGAGTCGACAGTCTAATAGATTCGCGGAGGCAGAGAATCCGCAACAACAGGGTTCGACAAGGGCTACAATTATACGATGTTTTAAAAAAAATCTGAGTCTAGGTGTGTATGGACTGTGACGGAAACGGCTGCAAGCGAAATGTTGGATTCTCGATGGGAGCATAGTGCGATCCTTTTCTTTCGCGTTCACTGTCCTTCTCTAGCATACAGAAGCCTTGCGCAATGAAATAGTCCAGCTTCCGTACAGTGACCGACTCGGCTTCGGCTTTTGGGAAGGATGGCAGTATGTTAGAAAAGGATAGTGAACGCGAAAGAAAAGGATGGCGCTATGCTTCCATCGAGAATCCAACGTTTCGCTTCCATTATACAATTACTTGTAACTACAATTTTATAATTGCGATCTTTTGGGTTTATTATGTCCTGTATTTCGTTTTTCATTTTTTTGTTTGATCGTTTCCGTAGCGGAATCTACAGTATTGTTGTTTCACCAGACCCGCGTAGTACTCTCAATCTGTCTTCGAATCTATTTGATTTCATTATCGTTCCCCGTTTATTTCAAATTTGGCTCAATTTCCTTACTATAAGAATCTTCTATACATTTTGATACATGAATTACATCTCCATGAAGGAAATATATGCGTCTTTGCTTCCAACTGGCCATCGTTTTTGCGAAATGTCTTCGTTGTCCACCCATGACCATTTTGATTTATTTGTCACGTCTGCTTTCAACATGTTCGTGTAATATCCGACACATGTACTCTGTCTATCATAAAATATTGCACTTTTAATCCGGTAGGAATTAGATGCGACAGACAATTTGGTTGTAGGTACACCTACAAAATTACACTTAGTAGTTTTCAATACATTTTTCTGAGTTTTTGTACTATCACTGGTGGATTCAAGCATAAATTGAAGTGCAATTATTCGGTTCGCCCAGC
This sequence comes from Trypoxylon attenuatum, assembly GCA_963989405.1. NCBI lineage: Eukaryota > Metazoa > Arthropoda > Insecta > Hymenoptera > Crabronidae > Trypoxylon > Trypoxylon attenuatum. Next base: position 465,631 of record OZ022494.1, on the reverse strand, counting down.
GTACATTATATTTCACCATTAATTGTCCAGTTTCACTGCAGTTCTGACATGTTCCTTCATCAGGTAGCCAGCGAGCAAAATTGTGAATCATCAAGCGTTCCAAAGTTGCATTTTTCGTTAAAGACATAGGAATTCTCAAAGTAACAATGAAACTCTCACGCGTAGTCGTTTTTGTGTAATTATATTTTTTACAGCAAACCGAGATATCGAGGACATGCCCTATTATATTTCCAATAGTAGTAACTTTATTGCAAAGGGCTATCAGAATTTCAGCAGCATCTTGTTGAACGTCTTCGGAAAATGGATATCTAAGAAAGTTTCTACAACTCGTAGCGCTCAAGAAATGTTTGCTATTGTCACAATAATCTTCAACTAAGCATTTCATGGGATTCATATCTCTAGATTGTAGCAATTCATTTCTACTAAATTCAGTGTGCAACAGACACTGTAAAACAACATTCGCATAATTAGAAATTTGATCGACGCTCGTGGAAACCTTTATTCTGGTCGGTAGTAATAACGGATCAGGTTCTACCGTGATTAAATTATCTAGGTGAACGGTGTTTGAGGCCCATTGTCTGTCGCAAATTTTATTATAATTAGTTTTGAACGCCTTGATATGGGCAAGATCTGGCCGGTATATTTTCCTCAAGCGGTCATACTCGAAAATCGCAGATTCGTCCGCTTTGACAGACGCTGTTTCGAAATTAATTAAGTGCAATCCATTTATTGACGTTAAACGCGATAGAGCGCGATAGAGAACATATGTTTGACCTCTATTAAAAATTGCAGTGCCGATGTCGATGATAGCTGAAGTTAAGCTCAAACCTTGACTTTTGTGAATTGTAATTCCATAACTGAGAGATATAGGAAATTGCTTTCGAATAGTATACGACTTCTCCATCACTTCAAATTTAACAGCAACGTGTTTAATGTTTTGTTGCCTTCCGTTTGCCAGAGTAATTATCAATTCGTTCACCTCCTGATTATCAGGATTACGTGAAATGCCCGTAACCGTGGCTAATGTTCCGTTAACCAATCCTACCGTAACGTCTATATTTCTCCGAAGCATTATCTTTGCACCAATTTTAATAATTATTTTTTTCGATAGTCCAGCTGTGTTCGAATTATCATCATCATTTGAATTTATATTTCTTCGAACTTTCTTCCTTAAGTATGGTGGACAATTGATACTGTCTTCTGCTGTAAGTACAATAATCACCAAAGGTATGCGTTCCAATATCGCGGAATTCAGCGCGATACACATGTTGCACGTCGCCAGTAAACACACTGTATCGTGTGGTAGTTTGAAGATGTAATCGCACAATTCGTTTAATCTGCCAGGTTCTGTGGTACATTTGAAGTTAATTTTTCGGGAATGTAATGTTTCCACATCGTTGTCTGTCAAGATCCCGAGACGAGTTCTCGAAAGCAATGCCCTATAATCGTTGTTGCTTGCACCTTGCTGCCGCATATTTATTCCAAGTTTATCGTAGGTAAACAAGTCGTAACATAAATTTGTAACGGCAAGGGATTGTAACGGACGCTACGCCATTGGGCCCAAAACGCTGACACTGCTCTCCCTACTCCGACGCAACACCTTACGACGCTGCATCCACGACGACGACTCAGGGACTTACGGACGAACTCTCGAATAGTACAGACCAATTAGACTGACCCGGACTAGCACCGATACCGAATAAACCTTTTTAAACACAAATAGTGTAATCACTTAAATTCACCCGAAAGCTCGACCGTCCGTGACATAATTGGTGTCAGAAGTGAGCCCTTGAGAAAATACGAAAAGAAAGACGAACAGCGCTACGCAACATTTCAACAACAGACGACAAAATTTGTGTCAGAACGAGCTAGTGAGGGAAAGGCAACACGACACACACAGCAACAACGACAGTAGAGACAGAGAAAATAGAGCAACGACGGGACTACGCAACACCGACGAATGACAATCCATACCCAGACAGCAACAGTACCGTAAGTCACATAAATTATAAATTAACCAAACTAACACGCATAAACCATTGCTAACGAATCATTGCTTTTAACACACCATATTCTCTGACCTATTAAAATTTGGCCTGAGAAAAAAAAAATCACCGCGAAGCTCAAAACGGGATCATGACGGGAAAAGAACATCCACATTTTACACCTCTTTATCGCAAAATAATTTAAACAATAAGGAAACAATGAACATGACGATCAATATTGTAAAATTTAAAGACGCTAAGACCACAAAATTCACACAGTAATAATATGCGATATGATGAAAGACGTAGACCTCGACAGACCGGATATTACGATAAGAATTCTCACGACGACACAGAATCACCTTCTTGGAACAGAAACATAACACGCTATGGTAGACAAAATCGGAGTAGATCAGATACAGATATTAGACGAAACTCGCGAGACCGTTACAGAGACAGTTCATATGACAGAAGCTACAATAGACAAAATAATTATTCACACGATAAATATTATTCGGAGAAATTAAGAGACACTTCACGGAATAGGGAACAGAATAAATATAGGCACGATTCACGAGACCGATCTAGAAATAGTTCGCCGTATAAAAATAATTTACCTTGCAGATATAGAAATGGCTCACCATATAGAGACAACTCATATGATAGAATTTTTGGTAGATATAGACGAAGGAGCTACTCGCGCGAAAGAAATTATGGATACAGAGACAATTGAGGTGACAGATACAGTAGAGATAGAGACAGTTCGAACGACAGATATAGAAACGATTCGAGTGATAGCAACAATAGATACAGTGACAATTCGTATCATAGAAATTTAAACGAATACAGGCAATATGATGGAAATTACGACAGGAACCATACGAATTACCGCAATGAATCACACGACAGAAGAAGACGAGGCAATTCACAAAATACAGACTACAGCAGATATAGGAATAATTCACAGGACCGATACAGACACGAGACAAACGATAGACATAGGGATAATTCGCAAAATACAGACAGACATAATTTAAGAGGAAGGTACAGAGACCGCGAAAATTCGGTAGAAAAATGTAAATATGAATCACGAAGTAGTGATGGAAATAGGAATCATTCGACGGACAGAAAACAAACTCACGAAGGACTAACGGATAAACAAATAAACGAATTGGCTCTCCAACTAGTGGATAAGTCAAAAAAGGATCAAAGGATAAAGAATCTCATTGCCAGACACAATCTTACGCAAAAACACAGCACAGAATGTGAATTAACCGAATCCGAGGGAAATTTTGAATTAGATACAGACATCGCACGACTCTACAGATTAGGAGAACCGATAACGCAAGAATCACTTGTAAATATACAAGGACCGACGACCGAACCGATAAGCATTAGACACGGATTTTCAGCAAACCATTTACCACCAACAATTATATTAGAATCGCTAAACATTAAAACAAGGCAAACGAGACTATTTATTGATAAGAACGCAAGTGTAAATCTGATAAAAAGAAGTAAAATAGCGAACAACACAGTTATATATAAAACGATCACACATCAGTTTGTAGGCATTACAAACGATAAAATAAGAACACAGGGTATGTGCATGTTACAATTCAAAAATTACGACATTGAATTCCATACTGTTCCTGATTCCTTTCCCATAACAGAAGACGGACTCTTAGACGACCCATTTTTCAAAAAGACGAAAGGCAACATTTTATATTCACAAGGGCTTGTTACATTTGGCATATACACGATACACTTTAACACACCTGAAACACTGATAGTACCTCCCAACACCACAATACAGACATACGTACGACTGGTAGACACTGACTTAGACGAAGGATATATTGACAGAATAACTATTTGTCCTGGACTGCAATTCTCGAATGCGTTGGTAAAAAACCAAGGGAACATGACATATGTGCATGTCACCAATGCGACTAATGAAACAATACGCACGACCATTCCCAAGGTCACATTACAGCCCATCACAAATATCATTGACAGGGTAACTGACTGCAACCAAACACATACAAATGACAAATCGACAGCGCACATGACGAATGCAATGGACAGAGTTAATAAAACCGAATTCCCAAACTTATTTTATGTACCCGAAAATAGTCTAGGACGTACGAACAGTAGACAACACAAAATACACGCGACAGGCAACACACTTGTAACACCCCCACCAATTTCGCGCCAAAACTACATGTATAAAAACGTAGAAGCATAGAAGTAACGCGCAATATACTAAGAACGCGCGCAACAAGGATAACCTATACTTACCGCATGTAACAAAGATAGCGATACCAGCATAGTGCGCAGCGCCACCACGATTAGCATTAGGAAGGATATAGGACCAGTAGGAACAATTGTTAGAAAAATCCGTATAATGTTAAACACAGGACGATTACAAAGAAGTTTCGCGATTAGGTAAAGAACAATATATAAGTCGGACGAATCTCCCAGTTTAATCAGTCGGGTTCGCGCATCGCGCATGCAAGAACCTATCCTGGAGCAGGTATCCAACGGATTACAGACCGCTCCTCTGCTCTACAGTACAGGTAGCGACTGGTCCGAAGAATACCTACACTCTCAAGGAAATTTCGAGTCTTTTCTGATTACAGAACGCTCCACCACCTAGGTGCTGGTAGCGACTGGTCAGAACAGACTCATATTAGTATACCGCGATAAAAATTGAACCCCTTTCTCGATTGCAGACCGCTCCACCACCGTCAGGTGCTGGCAGCGACTGGTCAAGAAGGGCTCACATACATTTAATTAAACAAATACATAGAAACCAAAACCTTTCTCGATTACAGACCGCTCCACCACCGTCAGGTGCTGGTAGCGACTGGTCAAGAAAGGCCTTACTTAGAAAAACACGAAAAACGCGAACTACGCAAGACGACACATTACCGACAGCGATAAAACCGAACAACATCGAAATCACAAATTATACCACCGTTTTAATTAGCAATCAAACAACACATATATAAGCGAACGCCCTAAAATCACCACCATGTTACACAAATAAAAACAGAAGCACTTTCAAATCTTGAATTTTTATTCTTTATTACACACAAACCCACGTTATCCCACACACATCGACGGGTAGCCGCTCACTCGTCGAATACAAACACAAGCGCGAAAAAAAGACCAGCCAGGTCGTTACACACTTGTACACACAAAACAATACCTACACGAAACAGAAATACACAAGCCGACGCAAAACCTTTCAGACAACGAGTTAGCACCTTCAATTCCCCCTTACAGTTCCTCAGTATGGAAATTTTCTAGAAAATCGGATATTAATGACAAAGAACGAATGATAATAGTAGACTATACGAAAGTAGTTGAAAGAAATAGTAACGTAACATTCATACACCCAAGAGACACGCCGATAAATATAAGACCTAATAGATTAAGATCGAGCGACACACATGACAACATACAGGACAATAAAAAGCAAAGACTATTTCATCAGCACAACATAAGACAGAACAACACGATAGACGAAAATACATAAAATCAAACGTGGAGAAAGATCGCATATCAAGAGTCAAATAACAGCAATTACGAAAGCGAAATAGAAAGTACCGACGAAGAAGAAGACATGTATTGGACAACAGATGACGAATCAGCAACTTCGAATAAGGACACCGATACAGAAGATGAAATAACCGAAGAAGAAGGAAACTACCAGAAAATAAATATCGACGACCAGGCAAGTGATATGGATTACGACACAGAAATAGAAGATATGAGAGTTAAAGTAGACGATGACAATAATGAAAACAGTAACGACGAAATGGCAAATACGAACAAGGACTATGAGACGGATAAAATGCAACCGCAAGAAGAAGAAGAAGATAAAGAGAAGCATAGAATAATAATGAAAACAGAATTAAGAAGAAATGAAGATAATAATGAAAATGAAAGCGAAGATACCAATGAAAAAATAAATGAAGATAATAAACAAAGTACGAATGAAGATGATATAATAGAGGAAAAGCAGAAAGATGCCCAGCAAGCGGATCGAAAAACCCTGAGGGAAACAGCGACCGTCCGCAAATAGACGAAGAAATGCCCAAAATGGAAAAAAAAGATCGACAGCTCCTGGAAGAAAAAAGCCTAGCAAGCGGATCAAGTCCTATAGCGGGAAAAAGCGGCCGTCGGTTAACAGACGAAGTAAGAAACCGCATAGAGACACAAGGTCGACAGCTCCTAGAAGAATTAAAGATACAAGAAGAAAATTCAAAGGATGAAATAGTAATGGAAACGAAACGCAAAGTGCAACGAAGAATGAAAATGTAGAAAGTGATACTGAGAAACAAGCAAAGCAAACGCCACAACCGAATTTTAGATCACCAACGTTAAACGTGGAAAATATTAACATTGTAAGAGAAAGTTACGATCAAACGGACATAGCAATGAAATCGGACATCGAACCAACTTTCCGTTCTCCACCAAAGACACGACAAGATACAGGACAGATCAAAATTATTGTTGAAAAACTAAGCATAACCACCGCAAATCAGATGAAGACGACAAATGATCATGATACACAGACCGATGACGAAGCATACTACACACCGACTTACCATCGAAAACAGCTGACTCCATCTCGCACTCAACGGACGATAGGAAACATAATAAACTGTCAGACAGATACACGTAGTGCGTTTAGCGCAGCCTAAATAATTATAGTAATTTGATAACACCAATAATAGCAATTAATACAATACTAGGAAAATCATCATCTTGCGGAAAAGAATAGGTAACATGTGGATTATGACACTTTAAATAACAAAATCGAATGACAACCCATAGAGCTTACGAATGAATTCGACATATCTCACAGAGTCATAGAATTAACATCCATAACATACAGCAACGCATTCTAACGCCGAAAGAAAAAAATAATAATAATCCTTAGTAGGAAATCCTGGCAACTAACCACCCATTTATCTAATTAACAAGACTAACGGATTGAAGACAAAATACTGTTGACAAAATGACTAGATCACAATAAACCAAATAAGGAATTTAAACTAATCCAAAAAGCAAAAGGCAATAAGACATTACAGGTTACACAGAAATACACAGGGAGCATAGACGGACAATATCAAAGAGAGAGAAAAAGACATACAGTAACACAAAGACAAAACAAGTATACAAATCGCAAAGCCGAACACAAGGTAACCAAACAGAATAATCCAATAGTAGCAACAGGTAACAAAGAACACATACAAAAAAAATATATAACTTAAAGTAATAATAGTGACCACCTGAAACATCAGAAACTAATAAATATTTATTTTGACAGACAAACAATGACATAAAGTAACGGACGCTACTGACCAATGACCATATGAACGAAAATTGATGCAGGAGCATCAAAATCAAAAACGGGGGAGTGTAACGGACGCTACGCTACGCCACTGGACCCAAAACGTTGACATTGCTCTCCCTACTCCGACGCAACATCTTACGACGCTGGACCCACGACGACGACTCAGGGACTTACGGACGAACTCTCGAATAGTACAGACCAATTAGACTGACCCGGACTAGCACCGATACCGAATAAACCTTCTTAAACACAAATAGTGTAATCACTTAAATTCACCCGAAAGCTCGACCGTCCGTGACAGGATCCCAAATACTTTTCAGCTTTGTTTCCTGTTATTTTATTGAAAATAGGCTCTTCCTGCACCGGCGGTAGTTGAAGTAAATCGCCAAATATCAATATATGTTTCTTTCCGAACCATCCATCGTCACTATCAAAAGTGTTGAATATTTCCGTTAAACGCAAATGTATATACATAAAGATAATATTCGATACCATTGATATTTCGTCAATAATAAACAGTACAGTTGTTTAATATCCGTTGATATTAAAGCTAGTGTTGTGAAAGAAATGTTTAAAGCCGACTCGCCCGACTGACAATGAGTTGCGTGTTCGGCCATTTCAGTTAATTCCTGCAAATTCGTACGCAGGAGAACCAAAAGACGGAACAGGTAAGTTCTATAAAAAATTATCTTGCACGCCACCTAGTACGGCTCGTCTTCGCTTTCCTTGAGAAAGCATCGAAGACGAGCCGTCATTCACATGCGAACAGTCGAGCTGAGCACAAGTCTGTCACACGAGCGTTAATCCTCGACGCGACACTGCCAGCCGACAACACTTGATTCTCAAGTGGTGGCATGCCAACCAGGTAATTGGGATACCTTCGTGGTTGCCTTTGGAAATCTATCACGTTTTCAATAGCCAGAAATAATTAGAACTCACGATCACTATCGCGATCTCGCGATAATCGGCTTATCTATTGTTTCGCGATCGCGAGCGTGACGGCTCACCGTCTCGCGCGTCAAGAACGCAGGCTCCACCGGGTCACGGCAAAGGCGTTACGTCTCTGCAGTAGCCGAAATTACTTGATCAAAAGGAAAGCATTCTCTTGGACGTAGATCAAAACGCGCAGAGGATTGCGTGCACATACTAATTTCGACTCGGAATTAGAAGAACCAATCAAATTCAGGTGTTAGTTTATTCAAATTAACATCAGAAATAACAAGCTAATGCAGTCCACAATTCAATCGAATTAGAAGATAGCGATTGCGAGTGCTTCGCGCTCGCCGTCGTTACGCTCGAGCGCTCCGAAGATTGACGCCTAATTCATTGTGCCTTTGTTTCCAGATTGTCAGGATTTCACGCCTCGCCGACGGCAGCGATCTCCAGCCGCCTCGCCGACCGAAGAGAATCAAAACCACCCATATACAACTCTTGTATGAAATGAAATAAAATCGTGTGTTTAAATCTGAAATTTACTGTGTCTCCAGACTACACTCACTCTCCTTCATTTCCGCTTCCATAAACGAACCCTCGAAACAGTTGTACTTCGTGCGCGAACGCCGAAGTCGAGCAACTATAAACAACAGTATTCTTGAGTTCATGTCTCAATGTTTGCAAAACCATATCCGACAACTGCGTATATTTTGCTGTGTGGCCATGTTCAACTGGCAACTGAAACAGTCTATGCATCGTCAGACCATCGATATTGAACGCTGCAATTCCCGTGGGTGCAATTACCGCGACGTCTTTTTTTAGAACCTCTTTTATTCAGCATTTAATGGTTTTTATAAGGTAACTTTTACCCGCTTCACCTTCGCCACTGACGTACTGTTTTAAACATTTGGATTCTGAAGTGACGAAACTTTGCACAGTATCGAAAACCCGTTTTTGATCAGTGTTCAATTTGCAAATCAGTTCTACCGCACTAATTTCCTCCAGTTTATCCAACGCATTTCTGAATTCTTGCATAGCATTCTCGGCTTCAAGCGCAGGTAACAAATCTTCATCTGTATCAATCAACTCACTTACTTTCAACGGTTTCGATTCTTTCAGTTGTTCTTCGATCTCTTCCCTTATTTCATTGAAACATTTTGCATTACCTGCAATACTCGCATGATAAGCCAATGCCTCCGGTAATTCCGCCTGGTAACTCACAAATGTTTCCGCATAACTTTTGCCACCTAACTCTAAGTCGCCCACGTCCCTCCACGGCTTGAAAAACAGTAACAACGAATAGAAGTATTTTTCGGGATATACACTACTGCACAAAATTAATGCATCACTTTCCCGCAAGCGAAAAGCATCAAAGTTTAAACAGCTGTAACTTTGTCAAAAAAGATTGTAAAAATATGGGGTTTTTTTGCAAATTAAAGCTTGAAGTCTCTACTTTAGAATGCCCTACTTAGAATTTCGATTACGAGAATCGCGGCTCTTGTAGCGCATAAAAAGTGAGGGCATGTTTTTCTTGCAAAAATTTGCAAAGTTCATCTCGCGCCAAGCTTCCCCTTTAATTTAAAAAAAAAAAAAAAAACAAGGTGCTACGATTTTTTTAACAAAGTTATGGCTAGTTGAATAAAACCTGAACCGCCGGCATTAGAGTAAACCAAGGTACACCACGTGGAGGTTGCACGGTCGGATTTGTACCTCGCGCGCGCGCGTGTGTGTGTGTGCGTGTGTGTCGGCTTAAAATCGGGTGTTCCCTCCCCGCTGCCGTATCGCCCCCTAGCATCTTTAACGCATATTAACGCTTGGCATGCGGGCATACTTCGCCGCAGAATTACGCGTGCAGTGGGCGTTTTTTCGTGAATCGCGCAGAAGTTTGGTTATTCAGAAGGATCGCAGTAAATCGAAAACTACTTCGTTTTTATGAACAAACCTTTTCTTATTTTACTCTTCATTTTACATCTACAAGTAGAACCGATAACATGTCAATAGTTTTTTACAGTATGGTACCGTTCGAAGCATTTTCCGCTGTGAAGAGGAACACGACAGAATCTACATATGAAACATGTTTCACTTCGCACTTTTTTAGCTGCGCACACGCGACATTGCCTTTGCGGATTTTTTTTCTTCCCGGCACCAACAATTTTCTCCAATGTATGTTTGCGCATATCCATGGATAATCTTCCAGGAGGGTCGCGTTTTTATATTATTTCCCCTGGTTCTTCAGTGCTAATTGACAGGTGGTACACGCCAAATTTGATCTTCCGGCCGCGTATACCACCGGTGGTACACGATAAATTTGATGCTCGGGTCGCGTGTACCACCGGTGGTACACGACAAATTTGATCTTCCGGTCGCGTGTACCACCGGTGGTACACGACAAATTTGATCTTCGGATCCCGTGTACCGCCGGTGGTACACGTACAAGTACATGTACTTGGAAAGGAAAATGTACTAAAGTCCAATTTCATTTTCAAGTACAGTATTCGAAACCGGTGGTTATCGTTGTTTCAATTGAATTATCATGGTGTTTCAGAACATTTCAGTATTCTTAATTCATACAATTGTTCCTCATTATGCATTTTTAACTATTGTTTACCTATATTTACATATGAATTACGTAGAAACTTGCGAACATCTTCTTATATATGTATAAGCGACTTAAGCGTCTGTTTGTCGCTGATAGCTTATCGGTTGCTTGCGTAACTGTAGTAGCCAATGGGGTGAAGTTGCCACGGCATTCAAATAGTCCATATACAGGGTGAGTCAGTGACCTTGCACCAAACTGAAACCACGTATTTTAGAGGTCAATAGAAGCCTAAAAGTCCGGGAACACAAAGTTGAAATCTCAACCCTTTCGGAATTACGGGGGTTGAAATTTCAAGTTTTAAAAAATCATATCTTCCGACGGGATAATGCTAGCGTCACGGGTCTTTTTCCAGGATGTGTAGGAGGGCGGGAGCTATGTGGAAAAAAATTAGAAACCATTTAAAAATTATTATTAAGTCGCATTATTATTGATTTTCTTGCAGTTTCTCGATGAAGCGGCAACATTTTCAGGTACGAAAAAAATCACAGTCATTCTGTGATGCACCCAAGAAAATATCGCGTTATAAAAAGTTTAAAATTTTAATAAATGTGGCCAGGATAAATTATTGAAAGTTTTCTGCTAGAGATTCTCAATCCCGAGTTTATGGCTGTATGTGCCACTGCGGCGGTAGAAGGCTCGAAGTCGGCTCGGGTGTCTGTTTACCTAGGTCAGTTAGGCCCAGCTTATCTCGAGGGCCTGCTACCGAACACCGCAGTGCGAGAGAGAGAGTGAGTGAGAGTGAGAGAGAGAAAAAAGGGTCAGGTTGATGAACTCTACAATGCTGCCATAAACCTGGGATTGAGAATCTCCAGCAGAAAACTTTCAATAATTTATCCTGGCCACATTTATTAAAATTTTAAACTTTTTATATCGCGATATTTTCTTGGGTGCATCACAGAATGACTGTCATTTTTTTGTACCTGAAAATGTTGCCTCTTCATCGAGAAACAGCAAGAAAATCAATAATAATGCGACTTAATAATAATTTTTACATGGTTTCTATTTCTTTCACATAGCTCCGGCTCTCCCACACATTCTAGAAAAAGACCCGTGACGCTAGCATTATCCCGGCAGAAGATAGGATTTTTTAGAACTTGAAATTTCAACCCCCTGTATCTCGGAAAGGGTTGAGATTTGAAATTATTGTTCCCGGACTTTTAGGCTTCTACTGACCCCTAGAATACGTGGTTTCAGTTTGGTGCAAGGTCACTGACTCACCCTGTATATATGGACGATTCCACGCCGAGTGATCACACTTCGGGACCTCATGGTTTCTGATTTTTATTAAGTTTTGATATGTTATAGTCCTTGTCCACCCGATGAAAATGCGATGTCCCGTTCCTCGCTATCGTTTATAGTTTAAAAGTTATTAACAATCAAAGTTGAGGGTCAGGATTTTTTCAAAAATACATATCTTTACAACCACGATACATATCGGACCGTGCGCGACGGCATTTGAAAAAAAATACATCGAAGTTTTATAAAAACAATATATGATCCCGTACTTAAAAAACTAGCATTTGTTATTATTGTTTATCCACTTTGATTGTTAATTACTCAAAAAACCCATTTTTGATTCGCGTGAAATTAATTCTACGGGTGCATTAGACAATTAAGAATATCTCCTGTAAATTTCAAGGGGGCATCTAGTCTAGTTTTCGAGTAATAAATTTTTATTGCAGGAACGACCCGGCCGGCCGCTCTGCCATTATCGATTAATTTAAAATTTATGTCATGGATGATCTGTAGTATAATGAACAAACTCTGTAAATTTCAATTTGGAGAAACAAAAATATCCAGAGCAAAAACCTTTTTTTTGTTGTGAAGACCGGCAGGCGCGCGCTGGGACGGTCGCGGCGGCAACGTTACAGTCGCCCATATGTATACTGATACCGCCTGCCCTGAGTAGGTAATTCTGTTTGAATTAGCAGACACCTTTGCACAAATCATTTTAATCACAATTTATAATATCTAGAAGAGCGGTCATTTCGTATGACCGCCAGGCATACTCATTTGGAATAAGAAAATTCTCGTGGCAGTATATATTCGTACAACTAAATCCTATCTGAAATTTGTCAGCTTGAAAGAAATTGTTATATCGACTCGAAAAATGTGCGAAATCCTATTTACCAAGTATGTGTTGGAATGCTGAAGGGGCATATTGAGAGAACATTTGTCTAATTCATGCTACCGGAATTTTCAACAAGTTGGTAATCAATGCAGCACAAATTAGAAAACTGTTCTCTCCGTTCAGGATTCCCACATGTACTTGGTAAACAGGATTTGAAAATTTCAGGAGTTTGTGTATGTTGCGGATTTTCTAACCTCCGCGAATATCCTAGATCGTCGACTTGCCTGTAGTCCTTAGTACATAAGAACCCCGAGCGTCACAGCATCGATCAGCGATTGTCGCGAAACTTGCACGGGGAGTTTAATCGCGATTAACTGCTGGTAAGTTGATATGTGTTGAGAACGACGTTCAAAAAATAAGTGTTTACAAAAATTTTCTCTGAGCGCTTCTGTCATTCTCCCTTCCCTTTTCTCGTCCGCGTGGGGCGGGGGGGTCCTCCTCCTCCGCAGTCCTCTCTGGTGGGGTGCCCAATCAGCGTCCTCAGGTAGGTGGTGAGCCGATGTCCTCAGATTGGGTGATAGTCTTCCGGTTGCGCACGCATTTTGGGAGATCGCCCGCCTAAACCCTGTCAACCCTACGGCGGGGGGGGGGGGGGGCGGAAGGTCCAAGCAGGCCCATGTGGTCACAAGGTCTCTGGCCAAAACATCTACTTGAATTTATTGCCCGGTCATTGTTTGAATTTCCGCACTCGAAAAACCTAAATTCTGAGAAGTGAGTGACGGAGGGTCACCAATAAACTACTCAAGTGTTTGCTATTTTTTCTGGAACTCTAAAGTGACCTCATGGAGTGCTTTCCGGAGTCTTTACAATTTATTAGGTTTTCTAAGCTTCTAATTTCTCCTAAGGCACGTACGAGCAATTTAGCTAAGCTATCTCTAAGTTATTTCGAGTTTCGAGTACAAAGGCTATTTGTACGCGTTTCCGTTCGCGACATTTCTCGCTTTAATTAAACTGAGTTCGTTTCTGGGCTATCTATTGTGGTTAAATTTCGCGGTTCTAAAGCGCGAGGCCCGTGAAGTTATTCGCGAGTCTATATAGTTTAATATCACGTTAAAACGTTGCGATTCCGCGACACGATCAATGCTGATCGATGCACCAAGCGACGCCACGCATGCGCAGCGCGATTCTTGTCAGCCCGTAGAGCATCGTGCCGCTAAGCGGCCATTATTGATCTGACTAGTGTGATCACGGGTTCGGCTCAGTTTTTGTGAATTCTCTTGTGAAAGATACGACTCGTGTGCAACTCTGTAGTTGTTAGTTAGTGAAGTGCGACTTCTGTTTATCGCGAGTGCGTGGATTTACGCCCCACCGCTCAATCAAGGTACTGCAACGATTTCTGTATGCGACTCGGCCACGTGGCTTTACGACCCACGTGTGCTCTTGCTTCAAATAAAGCCTCATCTCTGTGCTTATCTCAACTCAGTGCTTTCATTTCTCCGTGACTCAGCCCTCAATGATCTTCGGTTTAATTATACCTAGTGCATCGCGGTAATTTAGTGCAAATCTCTAACAGTCTATCAATCGGGAGAGTTAACTTGAATGGTACTAGAATTACTACAGTGAATAAAATAAATACGGAATTGAAATGGATTTTGGAATTGGGTCGAGAAATGACGAATGCGTAAATTGAGGTGAAAATGAAAAAAAGATTTATTTTAAAATAACAGTTAACTATTAAACAGTAACGTTAGATTATTACATAATAATAATAATATAATAATAATTGTTTTGTAGCAATAATATGATTCCGTCCTACATCTAGTAATGCTATGTAAACCAGGGATGGGCAGAGGCAAGTACTTTTCAATATTAAGTACAAGTACTGGAGTCCAAGTACTTGTACTTGCGACCAAGTACTTTTACTTCTGACCAATTACTTTTAGTTTGTGACGAATATTGACCGACCGTCCGACCGGCTGACTGACTGACTGACTGACCGGCTGGTTAACTGACTATCCAACTAACTTTGGTAACTAACTAACTTGGTCATATTCAATCATTTCGAAAGGATTAAATAATTCAAAAAGACATTTATTTACAAATAATTAGTTTATTTGTAACTTATTAAATGAAACATTAACAAATATAATTTTATTCGCGCTCATTAACCGCGATGTTGCATCGTGCGAGAATTCTTTTTTCGAATTGCGCATCGGTAAGTCTATTAAACCGCGGAATGTTCATCATTGTCGCGAAGGAAAATAGTCGCTCAACGGAAGCAGACGATGGCAGTGGCGTTCTATAATACAGAAATACCTTTTTTATTGCTGGGTAATTGTTTAATTGCGTCATGGAGTCAGTCCATGTACTGTCGCAATACATATAAAACACAACAATTATTCTACATCCGTATCACTATTGTTATCGTCGTCAGATTCTGCTGAAATATAATATTGTGGCGGTTCTTTTAATAACTCTAAAGCTTCTGGTGTTACTGGATGATGTTTCGTTTTTGGTACAGATCGAAAACTTGCGATCACAGGATCTGACGTGATTAATAATCTCCGTAACAAATCATTATTTGTGTCACTTTTGGATGTTTTTCTGGAAATCTTCTCTGTAGCGTCTGGTATGTTTATGCATTGCTTCTTGGGCCTCTTCTGAAAATTGTCCAATCGGCACAATGCAAGCGGTAATAATGTCTTTCGCGTGGCATAAGATCTTATGCACACTGACGGGCATGAAATACCATGGGTACTTTTGAAGATACAATTCTAGGGTATCTTGCGTATACTTCCCAAACTTGTCTGTATCAATATCATAGTTCATATCAATGCATTGCAATATTACATGGAACCGTTTTTTTAATTCTACATCAAGCCCTGTGATTGCCGCAGATTTTTCAGCATTTCTGAAAAATTTTCGGGCAGTATTGCCATCATTGGTATTGTCCACTTGCTGTTTCGGCATATCAACTAATAATCCGAGCTCTTTTCGGAAGTGCTCCTGTATTGCCAATTTCTTGCGCTTCACTTTTTCTTTATTTTCCTCACCGCGGACTTGCCATGACTTTATTTCAAGCCTATACGAGATATATAACATGCATTCGAAACATCTTATCCATGCATGTAAAGGCGACAGACCGAAAGTAAGCAAATTCTTGTCTGTTACCTTTTTGCTAATAATATTTGCATGATTCATTTCTCGCGCCGTTGCTCCACATAAATAACATGTTTGCGATGATGGGCACGAAGAGACGGCATTGCAAACTCTTCCGTCGGTCATACAGAATACTAATTTTGATTTTACTAATATCTCTCGTGAGTTAGCCACTCTTATTCGCCAGTGCAGCAATTTGTGCTTCGATATTTTGAACTTCGGTTCTTATCAGGTCTATTGATTCCTTTGCAAAAATGAATCTGATAGGCCGACAGTATCTGGTGGCGGATGGTGCAGGATTTTGCCAGATTATAGTCTTGTGCTCGCCCATTTCAGTGTGTAATTGTATTGGCACAAATTAAATACTAAATAAACTTGCGTCGGATTGCTGTTCTCCGGAAAATCTTTGCCGATTCTGTGTTTGTTCTGCACTATCGCAACCCCACTTTATTATAATATTAATTACTGTTTCCTCTGGAAAATTAAGGACTGCCAACACTTCTTCTTGCACTTCGCATAGTCTCCTTATTGTGTGGTCAATCACTGACTGCAAAGGGATTTCAGCTGAAATGTCTGTGATGCGTATCCCAGTAGGATAACACAATTCCTTGCATGCCTTCACTTTGTAATATGATGGATATATATTCATATTCGCATTAAGCCTCTTCATTTGGTCTCTTATGGTCATATATTGGTTTGATGAAAGGTTGGCGTCCACCATCAACGCCAATGCCTGATAAGGAGAAAGTTCTGCCGGTTTTTCCAAGAATGCTTTCCGGAGTTTCTTAATTGATGTTCCTCTGTCTGGTGAAGCGGTACCTAATTCTTTAACAATTAACGCAAAGTCTTGCTTCCCTGATTTTCGCAATGAAACTTCCGTGGCCACCGACAATTCTTCCTGGGAGGTAGTGCGAATCAAACTTTGCACTTTCCGTTTCTGAACTTTCTCGCTGCACTCTCCAAAAGGCCTTTCAGGCCTACCGAGCCTTATATCGGTCTCACAGCTTGATGTGCTTGGTTGAGGGTCCGTCAGTTTTGGTAAAAATATGACATCTCCCTGAAGTCATGCTGCATTATCTGTCAGAAATCGTTGGTGTTTTCTCCCCGATTTCGCGTATTTTTTCTCCAGTGTTTGACAGAAACCTCTTACTGTCGTGTTAATGCTATTTAAATCTGTAGCTAAGAATGGCCTAGCTACATTTTCCAATATATGGTTCAAGATTGCACTGAATCTATTCTCCTTCGAATTTTGATACCATATGTCAAAAACAGATCGCCGAGAGATTTCGAAACATATTCTAAAATTGAAGAAAACTAAGTACACGAAAACAAGAATCACCTTATTTCACTGATATAAAGAGGTCCGAAAACATCTCCAACAATACAAAAACGTTGACACACACTTACTTGATCTATTCTGAATGATAGAATACACATTGAACAGTTGATTTGAAGCACGCAGTTCTTCTTGCAACAACTTCCAAAGAAAGCACTACAAATGGTAAGAAATCACAGTGAAAAGTGAATTCTCTTTTTCTTGTTCCTGAATATGCACTGCTCAAAATAGACATGGCATAGAAAAATTTTGTTGAAAAATAGGCCAAATTGGATTGACGATAACTCGGTCAAAATTGATCAGAAAATTACGATTTTTTTTTTAAATTGAAGCTTGAAGTCTCTACTTTCGATTCCTGTATTTGAAATTTGAATTCGATGCACGCCTGCTGCTACAAACTCTTAAAACTGAGGCCATGTTTAACATGTCGAAATTTGCGAAATTCAACAAAGCCTACGGACTCAGCAAAATTTTTCTCGATAATTCCAAAACCGGCAAAAGGAAGGCGGAATCTTCCTCTTTAAAACAAAAAAAATTCAACTCGCTACGATTTTTCGTTCCAAAGTTATCGTGTTTTAAAGCAACCCTTCCATTTTCGTTGCTATAGTACCGCCGGCATCGGTATTACGCAATGTGCACCACGGGGAGGTTGCTGGTCGGATTTTGCACATCATGCGCGGGTGCATAAGCGCACGCCCGACTGTGTGTGTTTTTCAATTTTAATATTGTGTGTTACCTGAGCGTTGTTGCAAAACTGACTGTACTGTCATTCGCCAATTTCCATAAATACAGAATATCACCACGTTTCGATAACCAGTAATAAGCCATAGTTCAAATTTGAAGCGACATCTAACCAGCCATATACACACACACACAGTCGCGCGTGCGCTTATGCACCCGCGCATGATGTGCAAAATCCGACCAGCAACCTCCCCGTGGTGCACATTGCGTAATACCGATGCCGGCGGTACTATAGCAACGAAAATGGAAGGGTTGCTTTAAAACACGATAACTTTGGAACGAAAAATCGTAGCGACTTGAATTTTTTTTTGTTTTAAAGAGGAAGATTCCGCCTTCCTTTTGCCGGTTTTGGAATTATCGAGAAAAATTTTGCTGAGTCCGTAGGCTTTGTTGAATTTCGCAAATTTCGACATGTTAAACATGGCCTCAGGTTTAAGAGTTTGTAGCAGCAGGCGTGCATCGAATTTAAATTTCAAATACAGGAATCGAAAGTAGAGACTTCAGGCTTCAATTTAAAAAAAAAATCATAATTTTTTGATTAATTTTGACCAAGTTATCGTCAATCCAATTTGGCCTATTTTTCAACACAATTCTTCTATGCCATGTCTGTTTTGAGCAGTGTATATAGTGGATCTGTCTGTTTATAACCGAACGGTACCGAAAAACAAGTGGGCGAACAAGGGCTAAGGAAGTATTGAGTCTTTCGAGTGACTTCGACACATACCTCGTTATTAACCACGAGTTCATTGGGGTCCGGAAAAACTCTGTACCCGGGATTTTTATGACCCATTCTATGAAAATTGTTTCCCCGAAGTGTATAGGTCTGAAGTAAAGATGATGAGTCGGGAATTACTGTGCATTAATCAAAGAAACAACCAAATGGTGGATTATAAAGGTGGATTGCTTACCGTCATGTCAATAACGCAAAACCTTTTAATAAAACGAATAGCGTTCTAAGAGCCCTGACAAAAATGTAGACAATGCAACGGAATATGACTGGGTTATAGACGAGGATACAGCCGAAGCTGCTGCTAAGATATCTGCAGCATGTTATTGCTATATCATTAACCCATAAACATGAAAACTAACATTTTAAAATTCCCGTTCAATTTTATTACGGGATGCCGTATGCCAACGCTCTGGTACCTGCACGCAATGGCTCATGAATTTTTATGAATTAAACATAACGCAGTCAGTACTAAAACTACACCAAACAGATAAAATGTAAGTAACAAATGTCGGGTACAAGTAACAAAATTCCTGGGATTATGGAGTATAGCAGTATAGTATGTAATAAATTCGAGACCTCATCTTAAAATGTGTGCAATTTTACCATCTCGAGTGACAAAAGAACAGATGGGTTCACAACGGTGTTTTCTTAAAATTTAAAAAAAATTCGGTTGCGCTATCAAAAAACAACATTGTTTAAACAAAAACATAATAATATTCATTTTTCTTTTAATTTTTCAGCGGAGCGCGATAGTGTGATTCAAACAGTTTAACTTTCGTTGCATAAAGTTTTCTGTAAGTCTCATGGTTTTGTCAGTATTTGACGATAAACATTTACACCCCCCCCCCCGCCCCCCCGGGGACAACCCCCCCTCCCGAATCACCTTTTGTTATAGCTCGTTCAATTCGTCTTCACCTCAGCATTGAGAATATCGAAGAAAAAGTAAGTGGACCCATTGAAATTCGCGGTGTACAAGACAACTCCTCAATTTATCATAAAATAATTGTTTTCGGTTGGATCCGCAAAATTGCGCAAAATAAAAAAAATCAGTTCGGGTTCCCCAAGGATATACCTTTATTTTGTATATCTTGAGAATCCAATATAACTGAATATGGTCCACGAAAACTCGAAAAAACACGAAAAATTCAGATTTTGGCAACTAATTATTACTGTAAATGGCTTAATTCACGAGTTTTGGGAAGAAGAAAATAGGTAACATTGAGCTGGTGAATGGATCTTGATGATAGCAGTATTAAAAAAAAATTCGAAAATTCCTAGATCAGTGATAATCGCGTCTAAAGTTTAGCATTACGGTCGCCATCTTTAAGTACCGCTAGATTGGCCAAACGCCACACTGTGTGGCGTTTTGGAGTATACTAGCGTTGGTGCTCCTTTCGAAAATCCAGTTTTTATTTCTATTTCCAATCGTACGGTAGGCCTAGTGGACTTTGAGGTGCGACGAGATCGCTAATGAAATCTTCGTCTGCTGCCGAAGTTGGTTGTTCGCCAGAAGAGTAGAGGGTGATTAATTGCTTGATCTCGCGGTCCACGTCGTTCGTAATTGCGCCGATTTGTACGCGAAATAGGGCGTCCGCGTTGGTGTTTAAATTTCCGCGTTTATACACGATTTCGTAGTCATACACGAGAAGTTTCAGTCTTCAGCGCATTAGTCGCGAATTTGGATCTTTCACATTCATTAGCCAGACTAGCGGCCGATGGTCCGTAACCATGGTGAATTTCCTTCCGTACAAATATTGGTGGAAATGTCTAGTGGCCCAGACGATGGCCAGCAATTCTTCTTCCGTCGTGGAGTAGCGGGTATCGGCGGAATTTAAAGAACGAGATGAGTATGCTACTAGTTTGTCAGATTCGATTTCTCCTTGCGATAACACTGCGCCCAAAGCATAATTACTTGCGTCGGTTGTAAAGACGAAAGGCTTGTCCCAGTCAGGCTACTGAAGAATCGGTTGGGACGTTAAGGCATCGGGTAAGGCTTCGAAACTCGATTGTTGTTCGCCAGTCCAATTAAATTCTCGATCCTTGGTCAAGTGTGTATTAAGTGGTTTTGCTAATTTTGCGAAGTCTTTCACGAATTTTCAAAAATACCCGCATAATCTTAGGAATTGTTTAATTTCCTTCGTGTTCTTGGGGACTGGGTAGCCGGACACCTTTTCAATCCGTTTCGGGTTAGGACGAATTCCGTCTGGCGATATTATATGTCCTAGATATTCTAATTCCGGCTTTAAATATTCGCATTCGTCCGATTGTAATTTCAGACCGCACTGACGTAGTCTTTCAAAAACGATCTTCAAATTGTTATTGTGTTCGACGAGTGATCGACCGAAAATAATTATATCGTCGATGTATACGAAGCATGCACTTCCTATTAATCCATTAAGACCACGGTTCATCATTCTTTGGAATGACGGCGGGGCGTTTCTCTGGCCGAAAGGCATCCTAACATACTCGAAGTGCCCTTCGCTACTCGAGAAGGCTGTCTTGGGTATATCTTTTTCCTTTACTCCAATCTGGTGAAATCCAGAAGCGAGATCGAAGGCGGAGAAATATTTCGCGTTACCTAACTTGTCTATAATCTCATCTACATTCGGAATTGGGTACGAAACCTGAATAGTTTTTTGGTTCAATTTTCTATAGTCCTTGACCAATCGCCATTTCTGTTTACCGGACGCGTCGATTTTCTTCGGTACTATCCACAACAGACTATTATATGGACTATCCGAATCCCGAATGATGCCTTGACGCATTATTTCAGCAATTTGCCGTTTTATTTCCTCCTGGTGGATCGGAGGGTAACTATATTGCCGCGTGTGTATCGGTGTTCCGTCTGTTGTTTTAATCTCGTGCTCTAAGATGTTTGATTTTGGTAATGGATCGCCCAGAAACACGAATACATCGTGGTGTCCAAAAATAATTTCCAGAATCTCATCCTTCCCCTCAGTCAAATGGTCCAAACGCGAATTTTCGCTTAATG
Source organism: Trypoxylon attenuatum (assembly GCA_963989405.1). Classification (NCBI taxonomy): domain Eukaryota; kingdom Metazoa; phylum Arthropoda; class Insecta; order Hymenoptera; family Crabronidae; genus Trypoxylon; species Trypoxylon attenuatum. The sequence continues at coordinate 443,714 of OZ022494.1, read as the reverse complement.
TTGCCAAACGATCACTAGTCTTGGCTTCTGCGGTTATATGGAAGATCAACTTCTCATCGAATTTTTCTACGGATTCTATTTGCTCCTTCAAGGAGTCAGCAATGATTGAGTTATTACATGCATCGAGTTTTGTAATTGCTCCAGCGCCAGATATGAAATTTACTAATACGGATTCGTTTGTACAAGGATTAACCCGGTTAGGCGGTCGTACGCGTCTCTTTGTGACATTGCCTACCCTAAACGTATCGCGTGTCAACAAAAAATCGTTTGCGTACAAGAAATCTGCACCAAGTATTCCGTCCTGCCAAATTGGTGAGTCATTGCTGATGACGTGAAATGGGTTTTCCCGGTTGTTAAAGGCAATGTATACTGACAAGGGAACCTCCCGAGGTGTCCGCCTCCGATTTCAATTAAACTTTGTAGGCCCATTAATCTCGTGAAAATAAGAGATACGTATTCTTTTTAGCGGCTAAATTTCATTTTTAGGGGGTGTAACCACCCTTCAAATTTGGAGCATCAAAGGGCTATCTCGGTAACTATCGCACATACAAGAATATGTCTTTGGAAAAAGTTTCATAGTTTTTTATGCCCTATTGATAATTGCATAAAATTGCCAAATAGAGGAAGAATAATTCTTTTGTTATAAACAAATTAATTTTTTTTTAAATTTATGAACATTTTTGAAATTGAGCATAAAAAACTACGAAACTTCTTCCAAACAAATATTCTTGTATGTGCGGTAGTTACCCAGATAGCCCTTTGATGCTCCAACTTTGGACGGTGGTTACACCCCCTAAAAATGAAATTTAGCCGCTAGAAAAACGTATCTCTTATTTTTACGAGCTTAATGGGCCTACAAAGTTGAATTGAAATCGGAGGCGGACACCTCGGGAGGTTTCCTTGTGAGTAAAGGGGCCCTGCGAGTTCTGGCACTATGCCTCTCATCATCATGCCTTTACCCTTCCTAAGGTTCGAATTCGCGAGCTGTTTTTCTTTTATTATTGATATTTCGGCGCCGCAGTCAATTAAGTATGATGTCGGTTTGGTACCTAGTAACTCTAGCTGTACGAACGGGGATGTGTCCACTCGTGGTTGTCGGGGTTGTTCTGCTGCGATGAGATTTCCGATGCGGGCTGGTTCTCCGGAGGGTTGATTTCCGGCAATGCCTCGTAAAAATTTCGCTGCTGCCGGGGGCCGTGGTTCTGTTGATTCTGCTCCCGGAAACGTTTGGTCTGGCATTCTTCTTCCGTGTAGCCCCAGCGTTTGCAGTAGCTGCACTGCTTACTGCTAGTCAAAGAGTAACGCCGTTGAGGTTCCCTTGGTGCTCTTACTTCTCTTCTTCCTTGGTCCGACTTTTTCCAGACCCGATTTTGTTGGCGGATATATTGAAGTTCCGTATCATACATCCTGGCCCTTTCGAATGCCTGGTTCAGAGTATCCAACTGTTGGCTGAAGAGATACTGCGAGATCTCTGGTCGAACGTTTCGTCGAAATGTTTGGACACCTTCCTCGTTGCAGATGATCTCTTTGACATCGATGTAAGATTGTGTCCTTCGTCCGGAGTTCACCGCGGCGAGAAGATCGTCTTGGATTTGCGAGAATCGCTGGATAAAATCGTCTATGGATTCCCCGGGCTTTTGTCGGCAAGAATCCCTTTCTGCTTTTATCGACGCTGCGTCAATGCTTTTGCCGTAGAGAAAACGCGCCTTCTCTATGAGCTTCGGTATGGTCGTGACAGTGTCAGGACTAATGGTTGCCGCACGTCCCTTCAGTTTTTCAGCCATAATAGCCAGTAGCAATAATGGGTGTTGATTCGGCACTAACATGCTAGATACTTTCATTAGTACGTCAATAAAAATCTCCGTGTTGGATCCGTCAAAATCCGGTATCAGGGGTAAGCACTGTTTGAAATTGTCTATTGCGGTTAACGGTCGGATTCCCTCTTCCTTTGGCCCTGACGCGCGCGTCTGATCCATCGTTCCTTTTCGATCTCGTATTTCTTGTTCGCATAGGCGATCGCTTATCTCGAGTATCTTTTCCGCGATGAGATTGAAATCGAACTGATCGTGAACTGCGTTTGATTCCATATCGAGCGCGGATGGAGCAGTTACAGAATCTTGCGGAGAGTCAATTGATGAACTCACGTTAGTGTTACTTTGCCTCCACTGGTTCCACTTGAAGTCCAGTTTTCCCTTTTCTGGAGTGCTCGGGTTCCTAGAGGATACCTCTGGAAATTTCTACTCGTAGAATAACTAGGGTAACTAGTATATTGCCTTTCAGATGAGCCCACGAGCAAGTATCCCGCCGCTGCCACCAATTTATGTCGTCGAGGTCACTCGGGAAATAACTGGTAGGCTTAGTTTCTTCTTATTTTGGATTTTTATTGAAAACAGGCTGATCTACACTTAGTTGCGCAGAGCTCCCGCACTCACAAGGGAATCTCCCGAGGTGTCCGCCTCCGATTTCAATTAAACTTTGCAGGCCGATTAAGCTCGTGAAAATAAGAGATACGTATTTTTTTAGCGGCTAAATTTCATTCTTTGGGGTGAAACTACCCTCCAAAGTTAGAGCATCAAAGGGCTATCTCGGTAACTATCGCACATACAAGAATATTTCTTCGGAAAAAGTTTCATAGTTTTTCATGCTCAATTTCAAAATGTTCATAAATTAAAAAAAAATTAATTTGTTTATAACAAAAGAATTATTCTTCCTCTATTTGGCAATTTTATGCAATTATCAATAGGGCATAAAAAACTATGAAACTTTTTCCAAAGACATATTTAGGGGTTTCACCCCCTAAAAATGAAATTTAGCCGCTAAAAAAATATGTATCTCTTATTTTCACGAGCTTAATCGGCCTGCAAAGTTTAATTGAAATCGGAGGCGGACACCTCGGGAGGTTCCCTTGTCAGAACTGTTCGAATCTTAATTTGAGATTTTCCTTATGGAAAACCTCTGCTTATACTCAAAGTCTAGGTATCGGGGTGGGGATGTCTCGTAAGGGATGAAGGTCCAAAGCATGGGAAAGTAATTATCGGAGTGTTATCTGAGGTCCGCCAGATGTTAGGTATTTGAACAGATTTCGGGAAGGCCACATAGCACTTTTGAGTTATGTATACGGGAAGTTGGTCAGGATTGTGGGAAAGCGACTTTACCTGCACGTGGTGGGTGTAGGGTTGCGACAATATGTCACGCATAGAGTTGATAGTTCAGACTGATGTACTTGTCAAGGGGCTGTTACACTTACTTGCCATGATATGATGCTCCAAATGTGGTTGTGGCTACGCAGAGCGTTGCAGACTAGTCAGCTGTGGATCTCCGAACTCGACTAAACCCAAGTCTTCTCTTGACACTTGAGGTAAATTCGGAAACTCTTCGTGATGTACATAATGCAGCAACGCCTCTATAGTCTTTCTCGTGAAGGATAGATTTGGCAGAAGGCGAAGGTGGTAGGGGTGAGAAAGTCCCTTTACAACCACCTACTTTGAATCAGCAGCGCAGTCCAAAGAATCATATGGTTTTCCCCAAAATTGGTAAAATTTTCATCAGTCAGAAGTAACCGTAAATGTATATGAAATTCCATGCACTTTGATCCATGAAGCATTTTAACAAAATTATAATGGTAGAAAAAAGCACAATAACACAGACTATCGGAAGAGTGAATTGCAAATTTTCAAATAATAAGTTCTGTCTTATCCTTTTCGGAGATAGAGTGAAATTAAGCGGCACGCGCTTTAGGGTTCAATGTCCATCGAAAAAAATGGATTGAGAGTAATGAGTCTGTGGTAATAGTTCAAGTTACAAGTTGGAACGTCGATAGTTACGTCGTCTTCTGAACCACCATCTTAAGAATGATGATTTATAATACATAACCAATAATGTACAACTATTACTGTTATCGAAAAATTGCATTTTTATATAGGAATCTTACATATCACACTAGTGTGGGGGTAATATCAGAGACATACGAACATCCACGTACCTGAAAAGTTGTTGGTAAACCAATAATGTGAGATACCAAATCCCTCTGTCCCTTGTATTCAACCTACATACCATTTTGTTTTTCTGCTGCTATCAAAGACTGTTTCTTACTAGGTGTAGAATTACAAATTAGTATAGAGTCAGTCAAAGTATTAAAATTAGAAATGTGATTATACATAAAGATTTCGATTATACAGAACCGTTATTTAGAAGATTAGGACTGTTGGGGTTGTAGCTATACCGAGCACGGTTGTCGCCGCAACCATTGAAGCGCGCTCTCGGTCAGGACTTCCCAAACATAAAATTTGATTGCTCCGACCATCTGAATCGCACCTAGTTTAGAGTGGCATTTAAGCTTGAAAAGAGAACACGGCAAAGCAGGTCTGGAAAATATCATTATTACCCGTGTAGTAAAGGAATAGTTTCTTTGTTGTCAAATAATTCTCCATAATGAGAGGCACAAATTCCATAGTCATCGAAGAATTCTGCGAATTCTGTATCAGCCTCTCATTTTGTTTGCTCAGTCACTCGTTTATTTCTTGGTTCATTCGCTTCCTATTCTCCCCGTTTTATTACATGAAGATTTGACGAATTCAATTTCAAAAAAACTTTTTCCTTCTACTTAAACGTATCCAGTTGGTTATCAGCACACATTTCTGGTCGCAGAGTCGTTTCGACTGTAATCATTTCTGTGAGACACGGTTAGTCGTTCATTTTCATGACGACACAAGTAGTCGTTCATTTGCATGACGACGCGATTAGTCGTTCATTTTCATGACGGCACGATTAGTCGTTCATTTTCGTGACGACACGATGTTTCGTTCCTTATCTGGTTCTTCCTCTATGGAATCAATACATTTCCTCGACCTTTAGTCTCTCACATAAATGCACAAATGTGGGTTTACCTCTGTATCATTTGTAACGTTCACTGCTCTCTTGTGCAAGTCATCAAATAACAGTGTGATTGTTGTACCTCCTGTAAGATGGATTACTCCTGCCAGACGATAGGTTACCGAATTCAATATTATTTCCTGCTGAAAGAGGCACAGCTTCACTTTGCAATTTGTGCCGTCCGTTGTCTCAATAGATATAATATTCCCGTATTGAACTGTAATATTCGTGTTAGCGTGGCAAGTTTTACAAATTTTATTGGTTGCTTCAGAACAGTCGTCTATGGCATTCTGCAAGTGTTCAAATCCCATTTCTTGAAGAATATTAAGATTTATGGGCAAAATCATTCCTTTTGATTCTCTTACCGAATTGCACTTTTCTCAATTTTTAGTCACATTATAAGTGTAATCGTCTGTAAATAATTGTTCGCAGAGGTACGAAATGTTCGATACTGCATCGATTACAACAACACCGGGCACGTTTCCAGTGACGAAACATTCAATTTTTCGCAATAGTTCCGCCCTTTTCTTATACATTATTTTGATGGCACCACTTTTCAGATAGACCATTAAGAATTCGAGACTCGCTGTAGAACTACAATTAATAATCCGGTTGGACATCTCGTGCGTAGCAGCAGAGACCAAAATGTGAAAGATGCTATCAAATCCACAAATATATCGTGTTTTGCACGATATACACGCTTAAACGCACAATATTTTCTTTATTCATTTCTGTCAAATTCCAATCTGGTTGGGCATCCAAATACGTTCGTCGTTTTTTTTCGGGCTGTTTTTATTGCGCCAATTTTGTTCGAGTACCATCTCCTGTGGACTGCAAGTTATATTCGTTTCGTGAATATCTTCGTTACTATCGGACATATTATCGTTCTCATCATTCCCGTTATTAATTAAAAACTCGGTTTCGCCTGAAACAGTTGGTTTCTCGTATTCAGGAATTGGCGATTCCTCATTTACGCCGATTCCAGATAGCTTTGGTGCTGCAGCTAATTTTCCTTCTCCTGAAAAGGACCCTAAGTGTATATTTACAAATTTGTCGACGCGCATCGTTCGACACTCATTTCTCAATATCCAGTGTTTGAGATCATTAAATTCGGATTCAACAGCCGAGGAACTGATATGCACCTTTTTAAGGGCGAACGCACTTGCCATTTTATTGGTGAATGACGGAAAGTAATGTAACAGTTTTTTAAGCTTCGTAGTTATACCGGGCGCATAATACGAATTTATCGCGTCCCCTTGAGGAAGAGTGACAGCTGCATCTATTGTTTTGTCGAATAAAATTGTTATTCAGTTCTTTATTTCAGTGGGTGCCAGATCATCTGCCTCATCAAACACCGCGGCCTCCGGTGTGGGCGTATCTGTATTAAAGTATACGCTATTACCTATCTCGGTGTTGCCTTTGATTATATTTAATAATTTGTTCAACGCCAGCTCAGCCGAACTTTGTAGCTGGTCTTTTCTTATGAATCCGCAGCCCTCACTACTGCATACCGTTAGTATCCACTTAATCATCTCTTACAGTTCATGAAAATTAGTTAGCTTCGTAAAAGACGCTATAATCGTTGTTAGAGCAGTTTATGCGGGTCCACCGGCAATAGAGGGTACTGCTACACCCGGAAAATGAAAACTAGGCTTGAGAAAAGACTCCAGGTGTGTGCTTACCCGGATTGTAGTTTAATCTCCAGAAGGCTGGCGACCGGTAAGCACACACCTGAGAAAGAGAACTATTTTGCTTTATTCGGAGAAGAACAAAGTGTGCAATTTTTTGTTAATATACATTGCCACGAGAATTTTCTTATTCCTAAAGATGATCCGCCGGGTAACCTGAAAATTCCTCATGAACAAGAAAATGCGCGAGATTCTCCTCCCAAAACTTCCAAAATCTACAAATCCTTAATCCGTTGGGCGCCAGGCACCGAAGTGCCGCGAGCCGCAGCTCGTTCGAAACAACTACCGAAATCGACTCTATTTACTGCGTCCGAAAAATTGACTCGAGAATCTCTTTTACCACCGAACGAAATATCGAAATTTATCTCAGGGCCGAACTACGCGGAATGAGTTCGGTCTCTATCGAGTATGGGTGGAGTAACGGCACAAAACAGGAATTTCACACAAAATAAAGTTCACACAATTATTCAAATAAACCCGAGAGTCGGCACATTTATTTTAACGTCATCGCCTAATGGCGGAATTACAGCCGCGAAGATCGACAATTCAACTCTCGGCATTCCACGCGGTAACACACGCGACGCACGAGATTACATCATCCACTACGGGAGGACTCGATTCGGCAAACTACTACGCAATACCGGTGAAGCCGGAAAATCGTTCATAAATACAGCACAAAACGTGACTCTAACGCGTACATTTATTCAATGTTTCCGATCAGACGAAAACGGCTAATTGAACCTGCTTACCGAATCGCTGTCGTCCCAGGAAAACTCCAATGTTCGCTCCATGATTTCTTACTACTTGGTTATTACTGGTACGGGTGCGTCCCCCTGCTAGCACGATCGAGGATCGAATACGCTGTCGATTAACGACTGGGCCGCTTTTTCGGCAATTACGCCGTACATTCGGCACGCGCATGCTTGTTAGATTTGTCCGGAACGCTGGTGGTGACGTCACGGTGAGTGCTGTTGATCCTCCACAGATGGCAGGAGACGGTCCTTTTTCGGGAGCTCGGCGGCTGGTGGTCGCCGCTAGCGGGAAACTCTACCTGCGGCAGGTTGGGTGGGGAAGGATCGGCCCTCAGCCGTCCGCGCCTCGATCCCCCCGGGATCGCCATGCGCCGCGTGGGTCACCAATAGGGGTGGCCCAACACGGAGGCTCCGCAGGGCACCGGTGTCGCACCTCCGGCTCACGCACGCCGGGGTGAGCGTCCCCGTGGCCCCGTGGGCCCACTGACCCCCGGTCAGTGGCGGGAAACGTCCTCTAGGGAGGATCCCCCCGGGATACCTCTCCCGTCCTTGCGCCCTGAGCGCCCCTCCTTCTTTCCGCCGGTGCTTCCGCCTTCTCTGCTTGGACCTCGACTCGACAATAGACGGCAATTAGTGGCGGTAATACTTCCCGGAAGGCCCCGGGAGTGGTATCGCGCTTTTCCGTTAGGCACTCTCCTAATTTTGTGGCGTTGCCAAAAGTGCAACGTCACAACATATTATTCTATCTTCCGCTCCATACACTGCCTGAACATTTATTTTTCGTTGCCAAAGACATTCGTCGCAATAGGTTATGGGCCAGGCTCGTACGAAAGAGTGAGATAGGCATAATTATGGAATTTGCAAAATCGGTGCGAGAGCGCGCAGTGCACGAAGCACGTGCCGGGTCGCGAGAATCAGTCGTAGTGCAGGATAGGAAACGCGAGAAGCGAATCCAGAATGGCTGAGGCGATCTCAACCAGAAGTATAACGAAGTTCAATGGAGAAGACTTCCAAGGATGCAAATTCCAAATGCGTGCATTATTTATGGCCCCTCGGATATGGGATGTAGTCGACGGGCGGACAATGCACGCGCGATGTTCCTCATAGGATCGACAGTGGAGCGCGATCAATTACAGTCCGTATTCACGTGTGAAACGGCTAGGGACGTGTGGAAGAGTCTTATATCGTTACACGAACAGAAATCCGCGGCGAACAAGTTACTGCTCTCTACGAGACTTTACGAGTACAGGATGTCGACGGAAGACTCCATGCTGCAGCACATTGCAAAAATTAGAAATATGGCAGCGCAATTGATTGATGTCGGGGAATCGGTGTCGGAAACCACCATAATGGCAAAAGTGCTGGGGAGTTTATCTGCAAAATACGCGAACTTTCAAACGGCATGGGACACTGTGCCTCCGGAAATGCAGACCCTCAAACACCTGCTAGAAAGATTACTTCGAGAAGAAGTGCGATTGTCGCGAAACGCTGAGGCTCCGGGAGCCTTCGCGGCGGTAAGGAAAAACTCCGAAAAACGTAACGGAAATTTCGGAAACACGATCACGCGAGTGAAAGCCACTGTGAAGGACACAAAAGACAATAGCAAGGTGAGATGTTACCGGTGCCAAGGCCTAGGGCATTTCGCGAGAGAGTGTAAGGTCGCGCGAAAGCAAGACAAAAACAGTGGGAACAAAGACAGTGGTGCGGCAGATTGTGCGTTCGTAGTTGAACAGGAGTGTCGGGAACAGACAAAGCCGAAATACAGTACAGGTGATACCGGGACTCCAGCAACGGTCGCGAATTCGGTGCGGCGCGCAGATAAAGGTAATGCGTGGTTGACAGACAGTGGGACGTTCAGACTGTGACGTTGCATTTTGCAACGTCACAAAAATAGTAAATTCCCGGCTAGGGAGAAGAGACGAGCACACCTCGGGGCCTCTCAAGGACAATGAACGCCGACTAATGCCCTGTGAATCCTTTTTTTCGGAACCAACCACCGAGTCCGAAGATCGGAGCCCAGATCCTGCGGGGCTGCTACCAGGGGAAAGAGTCTGGAGAGGAGGCCGGATTCCCACCCGGAGCGCGGTAAATACCGGACGTCCAGCGGGGGAAGGAGTCGCCGCGGCCGGGGCAGGCCCCGTCAAAATTGGGGACGGGACACCCTGCGGTACTCCACCCTTGAAGATTCCCGGGGGGAAGGCGGGTTGGAGGGACCCACCGGCCCCAGGGGGGTTGGTGCTCGGTGGCGCGGGTCGACTACCCTTCCCGACCCTGCTGGACCGGAACGAGGACGACGAGGAAGGAACCTGGGAGAACGGCAGCCGATCCCGCGGATGCCGCAAGAAGAGGGCCAAATTTTCCACTACCGATCAAGCAGAGCATCCCGGGCAGGAGTCATCATGTATCGACCGCTAATTTATGGCGTGGCGTTCCATGAGGTTTCCGGGGTGGGGGTAATAGCGACAATTAGCATGCGCAGGAGATCCTCGCAGATCGTGCGGATCCGCGAGTCCTTCTCTTCGATCAGCGACCGTCAACGGGAGTACACGGAGAAGAAAAAAGTCTGAGTGCCGATTCGGAGGGACAGAGAAGCGCACGAGCGACGACTACGAGAATCCCGGTAGCCGAGACAAGAACAACGGTGAGGTGAACAAATTAGCCCTTTCGCTGTGCGAGATCTATTGCGCTGATATTAGTAATTCGTGTTATTGGGTGATCCATTTTTTTTTCGGCCGCGTTCAATTAAATTCCACGTCTCGGCTCCCTCTCCGTATCGATTTGCGAGGTTTGAAAGAAAATTGTCGTCCCGATTGCTCGCGTGTCTCCGTTCCGGGAGTTGAAATTGTAAGATTGGTCGCGTGTAATTCCGCCTTAGGGCGAGGTCGTCTTTAATAAATTGTGCTGACTCTCGGAGACCGAAATTTCTTGTGTGAATTTGTTGATACTCCGCCTGATCCCGTCCTTTCGATCCTCTCGAGTAAGCGACCCCACCCGCTGATTCCGTTGGTGTCGCGTGTAATTTCGACTTGGGGAAGAATTCGTTTTTTTTGTGTGTGTGGTCGAGACTCGGTCGCGTAGACCAGCTACATCGCGATTACAGTAGTATAAATTAAAAACGGGAGGAATCCCGTGGCACGCGAGTGCCTGCGCCCAGAGGAGTATCGACGGGAAAATTTGATCCGCGTTTTCCCCAAGTCGAGTACCAGGAATTCTTTGTTCGCGTGAAGTCCCGCTAGCCAGGGCAGTTTCGCGGGATGGGAGCGGATTTCACGTGACAAGACGTATCACATATCGGCGCGAGTGGCTTGCGGACTATAAAGTATTAGCCAACGGTGGCACCGTGTCGCTGGGTGACGGGAACAAATGCTAAGTCATGGGAGAAGGTACGGTGCACATAGGGAAATATGTGGACGGGAAGTGGCATGTTTCCAGAATCGAGAATGTGCTACACGTACTAGCTATGAAGAAAAACCTGTTCTCAGTGGGAGTTTGCACAGAAAAAGGACTGGATCTGCACTTCCAAGGAAAGGAGGTCCTGATCAAAAAGGGACAGGCGGTTGCTGGAGTGGGAATAAAACAGGACAATCAGGTATACAGAATGTTGTTTCGTACCATGTGTGTTAGTGGACAGACGGAAGGCAGCGCTGCGAGAGTGGACTTCGAGACGTGGCACGAAAGACTGGGACATGCGAACACGCGTGTGATGCGCGAAATGGTGGATCAGGGAATGATCACGGGGGTAAAGCTTCCAGAAAAGGGTACGCAAGTTTGTGAGGCCTGTCAGCTGGGAAAGTCGCACAGGAGGGCATTTAGGAAGGAGAGAGTACGAGCCGAGACAGCCCCAGGAGAAGTTATAAACGCAGGCGTGTGTGGGCCAATGTCTGTGCCGCCACTGGGAGGGACGAAGTACTTTCTATTGTTCAAAGATGATGCCAGAAACTTTCGTCATGTGTACCTTTTAAAACATAAAGCAGATGTATTTGAAAAGGTCAAAGTGTTTGACAGGTTGATCCAGATCAAGTTTGGCAGGAGCATAAAAGTCCTACGGTCCGATAATGGGTTGGAGTTCAAAAATAAGGCCATGGACCAGTATCTGGACAATCAAAGGATCCAAAGAGAGTGCTCAGTGCTTTACACACCGGAGCAAAATGGTAAGGTTGAAAGGGACAACAGAACGCTGGTGGAGAGCGCCAGAACTATGTTGCTAGCCAAGAAACTTCCGTTGGAACTATCGGCAGAAGCTGTAAATACTGCAGTGTACCTAGCAAATAGGGTCGGAGCATCCAGCGGGCAGGCAGGAGCAACCCCGTACGAGAAGTGGACAGGGGTCCAACCAAACTTAAAGCACTTGAGGATATTTGGATCGGTGGCCTACGTGCACATAGGTAAGCCACAAGTAACCAAGTTCCAAGCCAAAGCAAAGAAAATGCTGCTAGTAGGTTACGAAGGTAACTCCACAAACTACCGAGTCTATGATCCACAAAGAGGAAAGGTTAGTTTGTCCAGAGATGTCATGTTCAGCGAAGAAGCAGGTGATAACAGCCCATGCGACCAAGACGACACGGTGGAGGACCTGGTGCTGCCAAATGCTAACATGAACCGGAAGGTGACTCGAGAAGAGGAAGCAGTAGGCGAAGAGCAAAATGGAGAAGATGACGAAGTCTTCTTGCCAGCGGAAAGGGATGCGAATGGTCAAGTAGAAGAGGTGAGCAGGAATCTCAGGGACAGAGGCTCGCTGAAGAAACCAGCAAGGTACAGCAGTTTTGGAGGCAACGCAGTCGAATACGACGTCCCTGAAAGCTATGAAGAGGCTCTCCAAAGTAATGAGGCTGAAGCGGGGACTGAAGCCATTGAGAGAGAGCTTGAAGCGCGTCGGAAAAATGGCACATGGTTTCTTGTGAGATGGGAGCCAGGGATGAAAATAATCGATTCCAAGTGGGTTTTCAGGAATACAAGCAGCAAGACGCAAAGGTACTAGGCACGGTTAGGTGCAAGAGGTTTCAAGCAGGAGAAGGGAGTGGACTATCTGGAAACTCTTGCACCAGTAGTCCGATATGATTCATAGCGGGTGCTGCTAGCCATCGTCACAGAAAGAGACTGGGAACTTGCACAGTTCGACGCGAAGACGGCGTTCGTGTATGGAGATTTACAGGAAGATACAGGGTGGAAAGTAACAGGTGGGCCAAACTGGAGGGGGTGATTCTACGGGCAAAAACAAGACGAAAAACAAGTATAGTAATTTGACGATAAAGGCTTAGTTACTGAGATATTGGGTTTTAAAAAACGGGTTAAAATCGGTCTTTCTTCCTTACCTTTGTTGGGTAACTTGTCGAAATTCTCGCGAATGTCGACAAGTTACATCCCTGTCGACCGGCCAGTGCAATCATCTCAGCCACTTCTTGAATTTCATTAGCACGTTACGTTCACAGGCGTTCATTCTTCCGTCGGGACCGTCGAAGTTGATGCAGGCTGAAACTAAGCGTCGAACGTTCCACAACATATATCCTGCTTACTCACAAATCCCAAAGAGCGTGTCAAAACTAGCCCTTTGAGATTTGTGAATAAAAAGGTTCAATGTGTTCCTGGAATCAAACGCGTAGCAGAATCCGCACATTCACTGTTCCACAAACACTGACACAAACACTGATAGGCACCAAATCTTGCTTTCAAATTCACTAACACTGAAATCACAACACCGAAATCCTGAAGAGTAGTCACATTTATTTCACTTTCACTTTCACTTTCACTTACATTTTCACGTTCCTCTCGCCTATTGTCCACTGTCAAATCCTGTCTCTATGATCAGGTTCCACACAAAGTACACTCACATCACAATTTCAGGTTAATAACCTGCAAGCACTCACTGTTCGACACGCGTTCGCGTCGGATAGTCGACACGGTAAAGTTAGCGGTCAGCTGCGTTCGGTGGCAGTCGAGCAATCGATAAAACAAAAGATCGTCGCCGAGTCTTGTCAAGATTTGAGCGACGGCTGTCTCGCGCTCGCCGTGCCTCGCATGTACACTGTGGTTCAGAAATGCGCGCGGCGTACACTTGTAGCGAAATAAAACTTTCGATGCACGGCATCGTCATAAAATTAAGTAACGTAATGAGGTGAGGTACTTACCTTGGGAACCTCACGATGACTGAAGCTCCAAGCTGTGAATGTGCGCAACCTCTCCACTTAGAATATTTATAAGGGCAGTCAATTCTACGCTCTTTAAAAAATTCTATTGGAGAGGGTGGATGCCTCTCTCTTCGAAGCACCGGTGCACGGATGATTTAAAGCCACATGTTTCCTCCTCTTCTTAGCTGGTGCAATCCTCCTCTTCGCTGGCGCAATTCTCTTCTTCGCTGGCGCAATCCTCTTCTTCGCTGGTCCAATTCTCTTCGAAACCGATGTTCCACTCCGAAACGCGTACACGCACCACGGTTGTCCCGTCCGCGGTGTTTAACCCGACAGGCCGAGCAGAAAACGCAACACTACCTTAATCCTGATTGGAGCAAACTGCGCAAAAACGTTTGATAAACCCGATTATCCTACTGCGAGGAGCTACGCGCCCGTGTTACAGCAGCTGTTGGAAATGTCCACCGCCCTGCTGTAAACATAATTCTAACCGACGGCGAAAATTCGTACGAATGTCTGCAAAATTTGTAATTTGCTCGACGACCTGTAAAGTAAATCTAACGCGATTTCTCAACTCATCGGGGGTATCGACGGGAATACAATATACCAAGTCTTTCATATAACCCCATACAAAAAAATCTAACGGATTTAAATCGGGCGATCTCGGCGGCCAAGCGACGGGTCCTCCTCTTTCAATCCATCGATGAGGGAACTCTTCATCTAAATGATCTCGTACAGCCCGAGCATAATGAGGTGGAGCTCCATTCTGCATGAATCACAGCTGTCCTCGAAAAGCTGTGCTCTGTGGTTCATCCTGCAGCAGCTCCTGGAGTCCGTTCTGAAGACAGGCCCGACAATCGTATTCCCCACAATGCCTGCCCATACGTTTACTGAGAAGTACCGCTGCCTGTGTGTTTCTATCAGTGCATGCGGATTTTCTTCTGCCCAATAATGTTGATTATGCATGTTCATAATTTCACGTCGGGTAAATGTCGATTCATCCGTGAAAAGGATGCACGAGACAAACTCGGGATCCTCTTCCAACTTTTGCAGCATCCACCTACAAAAGCGGCTCCGGGGCTGTGCATCACCCTCTTCGAGTTCCTGCACCCGTTGATAATGGTACGGATGCAGGTTGTTGCGCCGGAGAATCGTCTGCACCGTCGTGTGGCTTGTACCCTCCTGGGCGGCGATGATCCTCGTGCTCGTCGTGGGGTCCTCTTCTATCCGGCGCAAAACTCGATCTTCCATGTCTGGGGCAAGGAGTTGTTAGCCGCCGGATCTTTGGCCTTTCAACATCCCGGTATCTCTAAAACGTTGTGCTACACGCACAAACATCTGTTTTCCCGGTTCCCTCCGATTGGGGTATTTCTCAACGTAAAGGCGGCGGGCTTTTCGAGCATTGCATCGTGCTTCCCCGTAGCACAAATGCATGTCGGCTAATTCAAAGTTCTCGTACTCTGCCATGTGTTCCTCTTGATGTTAGAATTATTTACACTGCACTAAACTAAACTTTCAATAATGCAATACATTAGAAACTACACTACACTTACAATAATCCACTATATTAGAAACTACACTACGCTTACAATAATCCACTATACTAGAAATTGCACAAAACTTTCAATAATCCACTGTACTAAAAACTACGCTAAACTTACGATAATCTAATATATTACAAATTACACTAAATTTTCAAAAATACACCACACTTACAATTACTTCTAATAAAAGCATAAACTATACTAAACTTACAAAAATACACTACATTTGGTTTGAAAGTAATACTTCTCTAATAAAAATACTGATTGATATTCATGGACATTTAGGCGTGGTGGACCGTATCTCACCATGTGCTGAGGTGATTTAATTCGTTAAATTGCACGCGACGAAAAATGAGCAGCGAAAGAAACAATTGAACGCGTAGCACGGTTAACCGCGGTTACGAATTCTTAAATGTCCGTGAATATTAATCATTATTCTTATTTAAGTATTCATTTCCAAACCAAATGCAGTGTATTTTTGTAAGTTTAGTGTAGTTCATGCTTTAATTAGAAGTAATTATAAGTGGGGTGTATTTTTGTAATTTTAGTGTAATTTGTAATATACTAGAGTATCGTACGTTTAGCGTAGTTTCTAGTACAGTGGATTATCGTAAGTTTTGTGCAGTTTCTAGAATAGTGGATTATTGTAAGTGTAGTGTACTTTCTAGTATAGTGGATTATTGTAAGTGTAGTGTTGTTTTTAGTGTGTGCATTCTTGAAAGTTTAGTTTAGTACAGTGGAAATAATTGTAACATCAAGGGGAACACATGACAGAGTATGATAATATCGAATTAGCTTTACGTAGAGAAATACTCCGATTGGAGGGTACCAAGAAAACAGACGTTTGTGCGTGTAGCATAACATCTTAGAGACACCGAGATGTTGAAAGGGTAAAGATCCGACGACTATCAACACCTTGCTACAGACATGGAAGATTGAATTTTGCGCCAGATAACAGAGGACCCCACCACGAGCACAAGGATCATCGCCGCCCAGGAGGGCACAAGCCACACGGCGATGCAGCCGATTATCCGGTGCAACAACCTGCATCCGTAACATTGTCAGCGGGTGCAGGAATTCGAAAAGAGTGATGCACAGCACCGGAGCCGCTTATGTAGGTGGAGATGCTGCAAAAGACGGAAGAGGATCCCGAGTTTGTCTTGTGCATTCTTTTTACGCATGAATCGGTATTTACACGGCGTGGAATTATGAATATGCACAATCAGCATTTTTAGGCAGAAGAAAATCCGCATCGACTGATAGAAACACACAGGCAGCGTACTGTATTTTTAAATAAACGAATGGGCCGGCATTAAGAAAAATATGATTGTCGGGTCTGTCTTGCAGCCGAATTGTTTGACAAGACAGTCCTATTTGGAGTTACTCCAAAACGGACTCCAAGAGCTGCTGGACGATGCAATTAATGCAAGATGAATCGCCCGATTTAAATCCGTTAGATTTCTTTTTAATGGGGTTATATGAAAGACTAAGTATATTGTATTCCCGTCGATACTCCCGATGAGTTGAGAAATCGCGTTAGATTTACTTTACAGGTCGTCGAGCAAATTACAAATTTTGCAGACATTCGAACGAATTTTCGCCGTCGGTTAGAATTATGTTTACAGCAGGGCGGTGGACATTTCCAACAGCTGCTGTAACACGGGCGCGTAGCTCCTCGTAGTAGGCTAATCGGGTTTATCAAACGTTTTTGCGCAGTTTGCTCCAATCAGGATTAAGGTAGTGTTGCGTTTTCTTCTCGGCCTGTCGCGTTAAACACCGCAGACGGGACAACCGTGGTGCGGGTACGCGTTTCGGAGTGGAACATCGGTTTCGAAGAGAATTGGACCAGCGAAGAAGAGGCTTGCACCAGCGAAGAAGAGAATTGCACCAGCTAAGAAGGGGAGGAAACATGTGGCTTTAACCCTTTCGCGCCGAGCGCCGCATATATGCGGCATCCACTCGACGACCTGTGGGTACGGGCGCCGCATATACGCGGCATCGCGATATACGCGGCGCGAGTTTCCGTTCAGTGACGGTACTTCGGCGGACGGGGCGCTCGGCGCGAAAGGGTTAAATCATCCGTGCACCGGTGCTTCGAAGAGAGAGGCATCCACCCTCTCCAATAGAATTTTTTAAAGAGCGTAGAATTGACTGCCCTTATAAATATTCTAAGTGGAGAGGTTGCGCACATTCACAGCTTGGAGCTTCAGTCATCGTGAGGTTCCCAAGGTAAGTACCTCACCTCATTACGTTACTTAATTTTATGACGATGCCATGCATCGAAAGTTTTATTTCGCTACAAGTGTACGCCGCGCGCATTTCTGAACCACAGTGTACATGCGAGGCACGGCGAGCGCGAGACAGCCGTCGCTCAAATCTTGACAAGACTCGGCGACGATCTTTTGTTTTATCGATTGCTCGACTGCCACCGAACGCAGCTGACCGCTAACTTTACCGTGTCGACTATCCGACGCGAACGCGTGTCGAACAGTGAGTGCTTGCAGGTTATTAACCTGAAATTGTGATGTGAGTGTACTTTGTGTGGAACCCGATCATAGAGACAGGATTTGACAGTGGACAATAGGCAAGAGGAACGTGAAAATGTAAGTGAAAGTGAAAGTGAAAGTGAAATAAATGTGACTGCTCTTCAGGATTTCGGTGTTGTGATTTCAGTGTTAGTGAATTTGAAAGCAAGATTTGGTGCCTATCAGTGTTTGTGTCAGTGTTTGTGGAACAGCGAATGTGCGGATTCTGCCACGCGTTTGATTCCAGGAACACATTGAACCTTTTTATTCACAAATCTCAAAGGGCTAGTTTTGACACGTTCTTTGGGATTTGTGAGTAAGCAGGATAAATGTTGTGCAACGTTCGACGCTTAGTTTCAGCCTACATCAACTTCGACGGTCCCGACGGAAGAATGAACGCCTGCGAACGTAACGTGCTAACGAAATTCAAGAAGTGGCTGAGGTGATTGCACTGGCCGGTCGACAGGGATGTAACTTGTCGACATTCGCGAGAATTTCGACAAGTTACCCAACAAAGGTAAGGAAGAAAGATCGATTTTAACCCGTTTTTTAAAACCCAATATCTCATTAACTAAGCCTTTATCGTCAAATTACTATACTTGTTATTCGTCTTATTTTTGCCCGTAGAATCACCCCCTCCAGTTTGGCCCACCTGTTACTTTCCACCCTGTATACACTTCGCACCAAAACTAAAAGACCACTTCTCTCCGGTCGCAAACTTGTCAATGATCACACAGCTGTAACTTTGTCAAAAAAATCGTAAAAATACGAATGTTTTTTTAAATTAAAGCTTGAAGCCTCTACTTTACATCGCACCATTAGAAATTTGATTTGCGTGCATTGGGGCTGTGGTAGCACATAAAATATGAGGGCATGTTTTTCTTGCAGAACATTGTAAAGTTCAACAAGAGCCACGGGGTCGGGTGAATTTTTTTGAAGGACGCCAATTACAGGATTGTGTAGCCGGAAGCTTTCTCTTTAATGTAAAAAAATAAGCCGCTACGATTTTTTTATGCAAAGTTACGACACTTTGAATGAAAAGTGAGCCGCCGGCATTAGAATAACCCAAGGTACGCCACGAGGAGATTGCACGGTCGGACTTGTACCCCATGTGTATTTGTGTTGTATTTTTGGTGTATCTGTGAATAGAAATGTGTATTTTGAGTGTATTGTGTGTTTTGATGGATGATGTACGGATCTTAATTGTGATGCTTAAAATCGTATGTTGCCTCCCCGTTGTCTTAGAACTTCTTCGCATCGTCCTCTCATATTGATACAGTTCCGTATCAAATTTTGGGGGATGCTGCGCCAATGTCTCTGGAGAACAGTCGCGAGTGCTCGTAAATTCCCCCCAAAATTTGATTCGGGACTGTATCAATATGAGAGAACAATGCGAAGAAGTTCTAAGACAACGGGGAGGTAACATACGATTTTAGGCATCACAATTAAGATCCGTACATCATCCATCAAAACACGCACTACACTCGAAATACACATTTCTATTCACACATACACTAAAAATACAACACAAATACACATAGGGTACAAGTCCGACCGTGCAACCTCCTCGTGGCATACCTTGGGTTATTCTAATGCCGGCGGCTCACTTTTCATTCAAAGTGTCGTAACTTTCCGTAAAAAAATCGTAGCGGCATATTGTTTTAAAAAATTAAAGAGAAAGCTTCAGGCTACACAAGCCTGTAATTGGCGTCCTTCAAAAAAATTCACCCGCCCCCCTGGTCCTTGTTGAACTTTGCAATTTTCTGCAAGAAAAACATGCCCTCCTATTTTATGTGCTACCACAGCCCCAATGCACGCAAATCAAATTTCTAATGGTGCGTTTTAAAGTAGAGGCTTCAGGCTTTAATTTAAAAAAATTCATATTTTCATGATTTTTTTGACAAAGTTACAGCTGTGCGAACATTGACAAGTTTGCGACCAGGGATGGGCATTATTGATTAATATGTAGGTCTGAATACTTTTAATCGAGGAATAATTGCTCTGATTATTTAAAATCGACGAATAATCGGTCTGAATAATAATAATCAGAAAAAATCAGAAAAAATCAGAAAATAATCAGAAGAATAATCAGAAAATAATCAGAAGAATAATTAGAAAAGAATCAGAAAATAATCAGAAGAATATTATGGATTATTCGTTGATTAAATATGGTACACTACCACTACCGCACGTAGTCCACGCGACCGGGAAATGAAATCCGGCGTGTACCGATTTAGTCTTCCGGTCGCGTGTTCCAGGTGTGGTACACGCCAGATTTCATCTCCCGGTCGTGTGTACCACGTGTGGTACACGCCGGATTTCATCTCCCGGTCGCGTGTACCACGTGTAGTACACGCCAGATTTCATCACCCGGTCGCGTGGACTACGTGTGGTACACGCCAAATTGGGCCTTCGGGTCACGTGTACCACCAGTGGTAGTGGTAGTTTACCATATTTAACCTTTTAGATACGGCAGGATTCTGCGCGTGGCTATTTCTCTGGACGGCAGTGTATGACGTGAACGATTTAAAAACGATACAACACAGCAAAGTGGGACGGGCAATGCCGTTCTGTGCACCAGTAGATTCAAATGAAGTAATTGATAATCCACTACAGCAGCGCGGCGTTCAAAGATGACATCCGCGAAAGCCGCTATAGTGGCTCCTCGTTCAGAGAGATAACATCCGCGAAAGCCACGGTAGTGGCTCCTCGTTCAGAGAGATGACATACGCGAAAGCCACTATAGTCGCTGCTCGTACCTAAAAGGTTAGTCAACGAATAATCCGTATTATTCTTCTGATTATTTTCTGATTATTTTCTGATTATTTTCTGATTTTTTCTGATTTTTTCTGATTATTATTATTATTTTATAGTTGCTTGACTCCGGCGATCGCGCTCGGAGTGCAACTTTCGCTGTCGAGGGTTCGTCTGAGGAAGCAGAGATGAGGGTGAATAATTTTTATTTTTACACACAGCAAATTTCAATTAGCACACGATTTTATTCTAGTGAATACAAGTATTTATATTTATATGTAGCCTTCGGCGAGGCAGGTGATGCAGCTGGCGTCGGCGAAGCGTTAAATCTGGAACAAGAGCACAATAGTCGAATGTCAATATTGTGAGCGTTCGAGCGGAACGATAGCGAGCGCGAAGCACTCGCAATCGCTGTCTTCCAAATCTATTCGAAATAGTGGACTGTATTGAATTCTAGTTTCCGATGCTAATTTAAATGACTCAACATCAGAAAATACTTGATTGATTTTGTCTAACTCCCGAGTCGAGATACTTATATTCGCCGAGAGTTGTAAGCTCTCGATGAATTCTTGATCTGGGCGAGAGAAAAGAGTTTTCTCTGTGATCAAAGATCTCGGTTACTGCAAAGACGTAAACCTTTGCAGTGACCCGGTGGAGCCTGCGTTCGTGACGCGCGAGACGGTAATCCGTCACGCTCGTGGCCGCGAAACAATCGGTGAGCCGATTATCGCGAGACCGCAATAATCGGGAATTCAACTGTTTCTTCTGGCTAGAAATCTGATCGATGTCTAGCAGCAACCACGAAGGTATTCCTGCTAGAGGAATTGTATGTAAATACTTGGGAACCAAGTATTGTCGGCTGGCAGTGTCGCTACGAGGATTCTCGCTCGCTTGGCAGACTAGTGCTCAGCTCGACGTTTCGCATACAAGTGACGACTCGTCTTCGATGCTTTCCAAAGGAAAGCGAAGACGAGTCGTACTAGGTGGCGTTCAGTAAGAATTCTATTAGCACTTACCTATCGCTCACCTTGTGGTTCTCTCGCGGACGAATTTGCTGGAATTGACTGAAGTCACCGAACACGCAACTCACACATCTCACTGCGCTAATGTCAATGAGACCTATTGGCACAACAATATTAATCTGATAATACCCAGGTCGATTCGAAGGTCCCTAGAAAGGAAAAAGGTTTAGGATGGCTAAAGGTAAAAGTTGGGGTACCACCAGGCTACGCAAGGCGCCAAGTCTCTCCCAAACGTTATATTACCCCGGATAGGAATACCTGAGCGGCTAAATATTCCTACACTAAATATGGGTTCTATGTACAATGTCGCTTTCAATGTTGTAAGCTATGACAGGTGGTATTTGAATGTAGAAAAAGGAGTAATTGACACGAAAAATAAGGTAACTATATTGAAATAATGGAAAGAATGAAGTATACAATCGTGCTAAGTGTATGTTCGTTTGTTACAGAATGCCTTTGTGTAATCCTCGTCTGTTCGTATAGATATGATTCGCGGCGTAATTGAATGCTTACAAGAGTAATCGCAACTAATGCAATAGTTTGGTCGAAAGTAACGAATACGATCTTCCTCGGAATAACCCCGTATTCCAGCGTCTGAGATTTATAATGGTTTGGAATGCTTCGAAAGTGCCTAGCACGATCTACTACAAGACGGACAGAGCTTTGCCCTTCGATGGAGGATCAAAGACTGAACTCCCAGAGTAGAATTTTCGGTGCTTTATATAGTCGAGCGCGCACTAATTTCTCGGAAAAAGTGGGGCTAACCCTTAGGATTTTCCTAGACACGCCCTAGGATGTAGCTGTGTGACTCAAGCGCGTCTTGCATGCAGCTGGGTATGAATCATTGCAGCAGGGGCTGCATGGGAATGTTTACAGGATTGGGGTATCTGAGGCACTGACTTCTTTACTTTGATCGGCGATAACTCACAATCCATTTCCGAAACATAGCGATATTTATATTCAGATTGAAGGCAATTAAATGATGTAGAAGAGCATTACAATGGAGTTGCGAAAACAAATTTTTGGCATTCCGTGTGTTACATCCGTATTTCACGCACACAATTTTTTCCTTTTAATTCGAGAACATTCTAGCGTTCATCTAAGATCATAGTTTCGAGTCACCGTCGCGCTAGAAGACCTTACTCATGTAAACATTCCCACTTACCCCTGACGCTCAACGTACACGTGCAGCATCACGCATGCTGCACCCGGCACATAACCATATTTGGTCATACCCTAGGACCCACCAAGCAACGCTAAGAGAGTTTGCCCCACTTTTTACCCCAAATAGAGTAGTTTTTGAGTATATAAACCCTCAGAAATTAGGCTCTTCAGAATTAGTTTTTCACTATCCTTCAACAGGCGCAGCTCTGCCCAACCGAGTAGTAGATCGTGCCCTGCACTTTCGAAGCAGTTCAAACTAGCAGTTTTGCTTAGTGGAGTACGGGGCTACTCCGAGGAAGATCGTACACGATACCTTCGACCAATCTATATACATATTAGTACAACTATCATAGATTCAGTCTTCGAGTACAGAAGCCTATTACAATTGAATACCGTTGCAACGAGACGGAAGAGATACACAAGTAATTGTAACACAGAACACACACACTGAACATAAATTGTATTATCTATGAACTTTACTATACCAGATATCCTTTACATTACTTTGAATACAGAGATCATATTTTCACCTACAAATCACTGTGTCAAAATCACTTTACCACCTGTCGAATCCTAACATTGAGAATCATTACAGAAAGGAACCCACGCAATTTAGGAATATTCTTTACCGCTCGAGAATATCCTTACCCTCAACCCCACGAAGTCTTGGAAGGCGAGCCGTTACCCTCCGGGAACGGACAAACTTCTTAAACCGCGTGTTGTCCAACCTTTAATCCTAAACATTACAGTGCTGAGGTGAAGGCTCGTTATCCTAAGGAAACGTCTCGACTACTTTTTCACTGCAGTGGACCCCGTTCAAAAATTCAAAAATATCGAACCATTCCTTTTCTCCTTGAACTCCGAAAAGTCGAGCGGGAAAGATCGGGCTCGCGAGGCTAGCCCGTAACACGTGCACCGGTTCAAAGTCGAGCAAAAGTTTTCCAAATTTTGTTGTCGTTGGATTTTTCATGGTTACTCAAGAACCGCAAATGCTATAAAAATTCCAACCTCAGTTCCAAAAAGTAGAATCTTCAGGCGTTAAATTGTTTTTCTTTTAAACGTCAATACGACCATTTTTCACTGAAAAACAGCCTTTCAAAAATCACCGAAAAATTTGGACACTTTTGTTGTTCCTTTCATTTTTGTTAGTAGTGTAGAATTAGTTGGTATGTCTAAAAGTTACCTTGGTTTCAGGTAATTTTTGACATGCTTATTCGGCTCCAACCTTTAGCCCGTCAGCTGGTCGTCGCTGGGTGATTTTATTACGTCAAATTAATTACTTCGGACAGTATGTTGTCTGATTTTGTTTTATTGTAAAATGACTCGTACACAGAAACAGAAATCGAATGCTGCACGTATCTGCATGGTAATTTTTATTTAATTATATTTATAGACGACTATTAAGAAGGGCAGCCTGCCAGCTTGTAAGTGCTGCAGCAGAAGTAGTGCCTTATAAGAGCGCAAGCAGCGTGATGGAAGGGTGCACACATGCAGGAACATCCTGCGAAATTCTTCCAAGTACGTCTGCAATTATTTCCGAGTTTACAGAAGAAGTAAACAATAGTTTTCAAGAGAAGGAAAGAAGTGAAGATATCGAGATAATTGTAGAAGAGGAAAAAAGAACTGAAGATTTGGAGCTAATTCTAGAAGAGGAGAAAAGAACTGAAGATTTCGAGCTAATTCTAGAAGAGGAGGAAAGAACTGAAGATTTCGGGCTAATTCTAGAAGAGGAGAAAAGAACTGAAGACATGGGAAAAATTGTGGAAGAAATGGAAACCGCTAACGAAGTTCTAGAAATAACCGAGGAAGCCGGAATGCAGGATACAAATTCTGATGAGCGCGACTTAATAATAGAACAGGCAGAGCAAGAAAAATCAGAAGAAGAAAATCCGCAGGAGTTTGCAATTGTTGATTTCCAGTACGTGCTTGAGAGGCTTATTCAACTGAGCAAGCATTCAAATTTTGGATGCGGTATAGAGCATTTGAAGAGTACTGGATCGGAAAAGAATGGATTAAGAAAAGATTATTTCGTGGAGTGCCAGATGTGCAACACCATTGACATTAATCATGGTGCTGTATCGGCAACGATGATGACCGGCGGCGGATACAATCAGTTGGGGGAACTTCTGTGTGGCATCAACGTGGAGCCGATGTCAAAACAATTTTATGAAAAATTGCCAGAATAATATCATTGATGTTTTGCAGTTTTCAAAACCCTGCTTTAATTTTCTGTACGATCATTAGTTCCCGAGTAATTCATTGTCAAAGTCGGAATGGACTCTTTTGCTTTGATCGGCAATAACTCAACGACACATCACCGAAACAAAGCGATATTTATAGGCAAATTGACGGTAATTAAACGATTTAGAAGGCCATCACCATGAAGTTGCAAAAAAAATTCGTTGCATTCCGTGCACCGTTTCAAAGTCGAGCAACAATTTTCAAAATTTTGTTGTCGGTTTTTCGATGATTAGTCAAGAACCGCTAACGTTTAAAAAAATGCCAACCCCATTTCCAAAAAGTACAAATTTCAAGCTTCATTTTGCCGCATTTGAAAGCTTTCTACGCCATTTCTCTCAAAGTTACAGCTCTTTGAAAATCACCTAGAAATCTAGGGTTCATTTTAATATTCTTTAATTTTTGTGCGTAGTGTATTATCTATCGGGAATAGCCGCGTGGACATCAATTGATTCCTATCCACCAGACTATTTATCCCTACAAAAATTGGGGGCTCGTCCGCGATATTTAGTCAAGAATGGAAGTGTGAAGCTGTCTTGGTTCACGGCAGAACTACTACAGCTTTTGGCCGGGACGGTCCAACAGGACTCCAATTTCCGAAAGGCTAGGGAAAGGGAAGGGAAGAAAGAAGGTGATCGCATTCAGGAAAGAAATAGGAAATGTTAACATTGGGAAATAGACAAAATGAAAGGAGATTAATTAAAGAAACACCGGCATTAAAAACCCCATTGAAGGGGGAAAAAGCCAGCGCTTCTTTCACAAGAGAAGAATCTATAGAAATAGAAGACGAAATCGCAAAGATTATAAGAACTAATGGCCGTATCGCAGAGAGCTCTCTTACCTATCCCCTGTTGGCTTGCCTGCGAGGCAGTGATCCTCAGTCACAGAGTCTACTCAGTCCTCCGTACTGTTGACACAATCTGCTGAGGAAGGCACGGTACTTTTACCGGATTCCGCAGCAGAATTGAGCCAGAGTGAGGCACCCCGTGACAGTCTTCCAGCCGTCACCCAGAGTAACGTTCTCTTGGTGGGTCAGCCGCAGGGCCGCCCAAGAGAGGATCGAGTGCCAAAACCAACAGCACACTCACACACGCACACAATTACAATTCTCCAAATTCCAAGAACCATTGTCAGTTAGTGCGCAACGTACCCCTTGGCAATTCTCTGCGGCTCAATTCGAATGTGGATGCAGACGGCGACGATAGTGATGACGATGACGACAACGACGGCGGTCAAACTATCCAACAGAAAGAGAAAATAGAAGATTTACAGGCTAGTGCCACGACGGAGACAGTGGCAAGTACGGTGTACAGTCGGCCTGCACGCCCACCTGAACATTTCTCTTTATATTACAAAGATGTGGAGAACACCAGCAGATTCCTATGCAGTCGAACACTGGATTAATGAAATTGAGGAGGCAGCAAGCATCTTCAATTGGACCGATCTACAGAAAGTGGTGTTCGCCAAAAGAACGTTAACG
This sequence comes from Trypoxylon attenuatum, assembly GCA_963989405.1. Classification (NCBI taxonomy): domain Eukaryota; kingdom Metazoa; phylum Arthropoda; class Insecta; order Hymenoptera; family Crabronidae; genus Trypoxylon; species Trypoxylon attenuatum. The sequence goes on along the minus strand of OZ022494.1, from coordinate 417,550 downwards.
GGACTGGCTTTAGCAGACGGTGGAGCCGACGGCGAAGAAGCAAGGTGTTGCCTCTGCGACAAAGGACGGTGCAGCCGGTAAGACGGAAATAACGCAGAAGGAGGTATACGGAACGAAGTACGCTGCTCGCTGTTTTAATTGCGGCGTTAAGGGCCACAAATCGAAGGACTGTAGATTGAAGTCGTCCGGCCTGAAATGCTTTAAATGTAACGAGTTTGGACACACTGTGAACAAGTGTGTGACGGAAACTAATCAGCCCATGGTAAGTAATTCGACTGTTGCGAGTGGCGGAGCCTCTGCGAACGAAAGTACAGTACTTCTTCGAAAGATGCTCTTAAATATCTACTTCAAAGATGCACGCGAGTCACCAATTGCACCAAGTAGGTATGACTTGAGCCAAGCGAAGCGTGAAGCCCGAGCACGGCACGGCATACATTGTATCGATACGCGAGCCGTACCGAGTCATATATGGGCGATTCCACGCCAAATGATCACACTTCGGGACCTCATGGTTTCTGTTTTTTATTAAGTTTTAATATGTTATAGTCCTTGTCCACCCGATGAAAATGCGATGTCCCATTCCTCGCTATCGTTTATAGTTTAAAAGTTATTAACAATCAAAGTTGAAGGTCAAGATTTTTTCAAAAATTCATATCTTTACAACCACGATAGATATCGGACCGTGCGAGACGGCATTTGAAAGAAAAAACTTTGAAGTTTTATAAAAAAAATATGTGAGTCGCGTAATTAAAAAACTAGCATTTGTTATTATTGTTTATTCACTTTGATTGTTAATTACTCAAAAAACCCATCTTTGATTCGCGTGAAATTAATTCTACAGGTGCATTAGACAATTCAGAATGTCTCCTGTAAATTTCAAGGGGGCATCTAGTCTAGTTTTCGAGTAATAAATTTTTATTGCAGGAACGACCCGGCCGGCCGCTTTACCTATGAGCGATTCCACGCCAAGTGATCATACTTGATTTACACTTGGTCTCAGATTTATTTTAAACTTCGTAGGTTTGTAGCCCTCATCGAACACTCTAATATGCACTTTCCGGTTCTTCGATAACATTAATAGTTTTTAAGTTATTTAAGTGCAAAGTTTTGGACCAACTCTTTTTAAAAAATTTATAATTCCAAAAGTAATAGAGGTACCATCATGCGCGAACCACCATTTTATTCGGAAATGTTCAAATTTTAATTAAAAAAATACTCCATATTGGTAAAATGGTACTAATTAGTTATCCGTGTGATTAATACCAGTGGGAGAGTAAAAGTTTTTTATTTTTAATTAGTTCTTGATAAAAATTATATTATCGGATTCCTGATATTCTTCCAATGAAATTCATAGAAAAATTAACAAAATTTGTCTAAATACGCCATAGTATATGTATAATAGCAAACGCTCTGCCTTTTGACCCATCGTGTGCTCCTTTTCTCTAAGCTAACTCTAACTCTAAGCCTGCTTACATGCACCATAGGCGCGGAGTGTCGTCCTATGGATATAAATTAGGCGGTTTATTGCAGTCAGAAAATCCGAACATAGCGAGGGCATGCATGAAATACGATGGCTTCTCAGTTTTCTAAGCAGTTGAGCACGTCTCTCCAAAAATGTTTGGGTCTTGTGGTTGTAAAACCTTTACACTCTTCCTCTCTCTGCACTTTCTCAAGACAACTGCCCCTCCACCCCGTTGCTTCGTCGCATATCTGTTTATGTTTTATGCCTTCATTTCCCAATTTTCCCTCATTTGAAGGCCTGTAGGAGTGTAGTAAAAAATTTTTACTCAGTCCTTTTTAAACCATCGCCAATACGCATCGCTTTTCATTTATCTACGCTTCGCTCAAACCACAGTGACCTTACATACACATTTAGATTTTTTTCTATCTACAGCGTGAGTCAGTGATGGGTGACATAACTCAAATAACGTATTCTGGGGGTCAATAGAAGCCTGAAAGTCCGGGAACAATAAGTTGAAATCTGACCCCTTTCCGAGATACAGGGGGTTGAAATCTCAGGTATTAAAAAATCATATCTTCCGACGGGATAATGGTAGAGTTACGGGTCTTTTTCTAGAATGTGTGGGAGAGTCCAAGGTATCTGGGAAAAAATAGAAACGATTTGAAAATCATTATTAGGCCACATTATTGTTGATTTTCTTGCAGTTTCTCCATGAGCCGGCAACATTTTCAGGCACGAAAAAAATCACAGACATTCTGTGATGCACCCAAGAAAATATCGCGTCATCAAAAGTTTAGAATTTTAATAAATGTGGCCAGGATAAATTTTTGAAAGTTTTTCGCTATCGAATCTCAATCCCGGTATACTTCCGATTTCGTCGAAGTATTGTAGAGTTCGTCGGCCTGACCCTTTTATCTCTCTCTCACTCTCTCTCACACTCCCTAACGCCTATTCAGTCACAGCGGTGTTCGGTAGCAGGCCTTCGAGATAAGCAGGGCCTAACTGACCTACGCTAACAGGGACCCGCCGATTTCGAGGCTTCTACCGCTGCAGTGACACATGCAGCCGTAAACCCGGGATTGAGAATCTCTTGCGAAAAACTTTGAATAGTTTATCCTGGCCACATTTATTAAAATTTTAAACTCTATATAACGCGATATTTTCTTGGGTGCATCACAGAATGACTGTGTTTTTTTTGGTACCTGAAAATGTTGCTGCTTCATCGAGAAACTGCAAGAAAATCAATAATAATGCGACTTATTAATAATTTTTACATGGTTTCTATTTTTTTTACACAGCTCCAGCCCTCCCACACATTCTTAAAAACGCCCTGTTACGCTAGCATTATCCCGTCGGAAGATATGATTTTATAAAACTTGATTGCCTGTTACAATGATTTTGGACGAAAACGATAAATTTAAACCTTCAGGGCACTGAAAAAAATATCGCGGATCTCTGTAACTTTGAGGGGTTTTTGGGAACAGTTTGAGGTTGAAAAATTACTGACAATATCCTTCGTTTACGGGTTATATCCAAAATTATACCAAATTTTCTGAATATCCTTAAATTTACTAATTTTTAACTTCTTTTCAATCAACATTATCACTTCAAAAAAAATTTCTTTATCAACAGCCACTAATTGCATGTCATAGAGGATGTTTTGCAGTTTTCAAAACCCTGCTTTAATTTTCTGTACGATCATTAGTTCCCGAGTAATTCATTGTCAAAGTCGAAATGGACTTTTTTGCTTTGATCGGCGATAACTCAACAACGCATTACCGAAACATAGCGATATTCATAGTCAAATTGAAGGTAATTAAATGATCTGGTAGACCATTGCAATGACGTTACGAAAAAAATTTGTTGCATTCCGTGCACCGGTTCAAAGTCGAGCAAAAATTCTCAAAATTTTTTTGTCGTTGGGTTTTCGATTATTACTCAAGAACCGCTAACGCTAAAAAACTTCCAACCCCAGTTCCAAAAAATAGAATCTTCAAGCTTTAAATTGCTTTTTTTGAAACCTCGATACGATCATTTTTCACTGAAATACAGCCTTTCAAACATCAGCGAAAAATTTTGACATTTTTCTTGTTCCTTTAATTTTTGTGAGTAGTTTATGTCGGGGTGGTTACTTGTCTACTTTCTCAGAGGAAAACCGCCCCGCCTTGCAAATTTGATCTACTTCTCGAGCTTGAATTTGCGCTTCCCCTATGGTATCAGCACCTCCAAAGATATCGTCAACATATCATCCTTTTGACATAACTTCAGTCGCAAGAGGATATTTGAAACCTTCGTCTTGAATCAATTGCTGCATACATTTCAAAGCCAAATAAGGAGCGCATGCTAGCCCGTAAGTGACAGTAGAGAATTCGTACCGAATAATTGGTGATTCTGCATCCACAGGATTCGCTGAAAAACTCGGTCTTCCGGATGGACTGTAATCTGGCAATACATTTTCTCAATATCCGAAATGTATATGAAGCAATAATGACGTATCCAGAGGAGAACGTTGAAGATGTCAGTTTGCAATTTTGGGCCTGAATGAAGAATGTCATTTAAAGACATTCCGCTACTAGATTTGCAACATCCGTTAAAAACAACACGAAGTTTTGTGGTGGTGCTTGATTCTCGGATCACTCCATGACGCGGCAAGTAGAAGGTTTTTTTTGGTTCACTTTGTGCAGATGGAACGAGGTGCATATGGCCCAATGTTTCATATTCAGATATGAAAGCCGAATAAGCTTTCTCATAAACGGGATCCCTTCGGAACTTCTGCTGAACGCGGTTGAGCATTTGTAATGCTTATCGTTCCGAAAGACCAAGAAGATCGGTAGAAAGTTTGAAGGGCAATCGGACAATATATCGGCCGTGAGAATCGCGCGAGTGTGTGTTTTTAAAATGTTCCTCGCAAGATTGATCGAAAAGGGATAATTCAGATGACATTGAGGACTGGATTCCCTCTTGTTTCCAGAAACGCTCGAGGAGATCCTGCAAGTCCGATTCGGCAGAATATTGAAATGTACGCAAATTTTTATTGGATGACTCCTCATTAGTGGGACCAAATAAAATCCAGCCAAATTTTAATTTCTGTGCTATTGGGGTATTTGGAGGTCCCCGGATAATCGTTCCGTCGACCATGTGCCCATACAGGTCTGCTCCGATAATAATGTCAATCGCTGCGGGTTGTGCAAAAGACGGATCAGCTAGCCGTAAATCTTTAATGTGAGGCCAATCAGTCGTACAGATATGAGCAGACGGTACATTTTGTGTTAGTTTAGACAGAACATGAGCGGTTACTGAAACGATGGTTTTTGAATTGAACAGTGGTTTTAGTTGGAAGGTGACCAAACCCCGTGTTTTGCTGGCGCACTTTGTCCCAATTCCTATTAAGCTAATTAGGGAGGCCTTCCTCGGCAATCGAAGACTCTGACTTAGTTTCTCCGTGATTAAAGACACTTCCGAACCTTGGTCGAGCAATAGACGAACTGGGTATGTTTCGTTCTCTTGATTAAGTATCAGAGCTTGCGCCGTGGCTAATAGAGTTATTGGGCTACAAATGAAAGGTGTGGCAAATGAGTGATTAACAGCTTTGAGAGTGTTGTCGACTGCAGCAAGGATGTTTGTACCGTTTTGTGAAGTCTCTTCTGGACACGTAGGTTTCGAATCCTTTGATAAAGATTTGTCTGCTTGAAACTGATTTTGGTGAAGCGAAGAGTGATGTCGCTTTCCAAATTTCATGCATCGTCTAGTAGATTTACAGTTCGAAACTCTATGACGTCCGAGACAATTAAAACAGAGCCCATGAGATGAAACGAATTCGGAACGTTGTTTGATGGTCTTATCTTGATACTTAGGGTATTAATATAAATAATGTTCTTCATTACAGGCGAAACAGGGTGGTACTTTCGGAGTTGTGTCAGGCTTATCATTGATGCATAGAGATCTGACAGCTCAACTCCTTGAATGAGCTGAAGATTTTCCAGATTGCGACCGTTCGAAAGCTTGCAACGAGAGCATCCGCGTTAAAAGAAATTCTTGAAACTGCTTGAATGTAGCTGGCGATTTAGCGGAACCAAGGTGCTGTTCCCACGCTTTTATAGAATCTGAGTCTAGCCGTTGAATCATCATATAAACGAGAATATCGTCCCAAGTATGCACAGGCCACTTTAAAGTCTCTAAAGACTGGTATATCTGCATCACTGACGTATATAAATTTTCTAACTCAGAAGCTGATTCTTTAGATACCTTTCTGATCGAAAATAGCGAGAGCAAAGTTGAGTGGACCAGTAATCGTTCGTTCTCGTAAAAGGAAGTTACAGAATCCGAAGCCTTTTGAAAATTGTCAGCAGTCAATGGGATATTTTTTAATAAATGTGGCGCTGATCCAGCGAGACTGGTTTTTAAATACTGCAATCCTTCGACAGTGGAGATGTTCGGATTGGAGAGAACCAAAGACGAAGAAAGATCTTTGAATGGCAGCCATTCTGATAAAGAGGCATCGATTTTGGTAGGTCAATGCGAGGTAAACGGGGGGCATGTACTACAGAGGTGGCTCACCAGTTACTGATCACTTTTAGACAGTTTTGAGATTGCAAGATTGATAGCTTTATGGGCAATCTGAAATTCCTCCCACTGGTCTCTGACCATCTGCAGTCGGACTTCTCGCCGCTGTCGAGTAGGTGCACCACCTCTGTGCAAATGGTCCACGGCTCGGGACAAAGACTCGCTTATAATAAGCTGTTGCACAATTCGGAACTTTACGTGGTCAAGTCTCATTGTAATTTTTCTTCGCTCCTTTTTCGCGACCGCGGTCTCTAATTCTCCGGCTCGAAGGACCAAAAATAAAATGAATATTTTGTCGACTGGAGAGCGGGTCGGGAAATAGGAGTTTTCTGTAATGGAATGGGGTATGATGTCAAACGAAATTTGAAAGGTGTAGCGTTAATCGAATAATTAAAGAGTTTAACATGATAAACACCCGATCGGAGCGAAGAAAATACCAGCATACGAAAAAGATTAGAAGAGTGACCACATAAATCTAGGAAAGGGGAATGAATAAAGAACGTGCAAGTCTGAGAGAGAGAGAGAGACTCCTCGCATGCGAGGAGAGAAGAGAGATAAGGACTCCTTGCACGCTTAAGCAGTTGAGCATAGAGCAGTAGAGAAATAAATTGATGATTTTACCTTGTTTGGATGATGTGAGGAGGAAGGCAGGAATCGCTGGAGCAGGACGATTTGGCAGCAGGAACAGGTCGAAGCAACAACGAGGATACCAGAATGCAGGAACCGGAACGGCGTAGATGGTCAGCAGGATTCAGGTTCGATGGGGATGAGGCGCTGAGATCAGGAACGTCGCAGGAAGCTCACAGGATCCAGGGACGGAGAAGCACATCAAATCAGGATGACCACATGCAGTTTCTTGGAGTGTAGTCACAAGCTAGTCGGATTCAGGAGCGAGAAGGACCTTCCGTCATGGAAGCTGCTGCAAGAAGGAAGCTAGCGCCGAGGCCAAGCGTCTTCGTGACCAAAATCAACAACTTCCTCTGTTCGCGTTTCTACGAAACGCGAGCGCGTCTTCGCGATTTACCTCGTTCGGTCGCGAATTGCCTCTACATGCCTGCTCCCCGCTACCCGCTCTTGATTGACCCCTGAGTGCTGTGACCAGAATTGCACATATGTGTATGGTTACTCCAAACAGATACTCTGATAATTCCCATGAACGAAAACTCATGCTTATTGGTTTATCACTTTCTAAAATTCCTAACATACAGTGGGTAACATAAGTATTCGAACACTTTTTGAAACAGTGTAATTTTTTAGGTAATAACCCAAATGACACAAAATTGTTAATGAGGTTAGAACAAAAGGTCTTCTTCGTGATGTCTTTCATAAATTTTGTGAAATATTTATTTTTTACTAATTATAGTGAAAAGAAAAAATGACAGATTTTTAACTTTTTTATCTCAATATTTTTTTAAATTTTAATACATAGGTTTAATAAATTGGAATAAGTTATAGGTGCCCTATAAATTTCGTCAAAATCGAACAACGGTGTAATGTGTTATGATCAATCAAAGAAGCTCAAAACGCATCGAAAATCTTGATTTGTCGTCAGGAATCATGAAAATCGATCAATTTAGGTGTCTTTGATTAATCATAACTCATTACATCGTGAATCGATTTTGATGACATTTATAGGGCACCTGTAACTTATTCCTATTTATTAAACCTATGTATTAAAATTTAAAAAAATATTGAGATAAAAAAAGTTAAAAATCTGTCATTTTTTCTTTTCACTATAATTAGTAAAAAATAAATATTTCACAAAATTTATGAAAGACATCACGAAGAAGACCTTTTGTTCTAACCTCATTAACAATTTTGTGTCATTTGGGTTATTACCTAAAAAATTACACTGTTTCAAAAAGTGTTCGAATACTTATGTTACCCACTGTAGATAATCTATGTGATTCTTCTACACTTACATGTGGCATACGTCATTTAATTTTAAGTAATTGGAAAAATGGTTTTAAACTTGATACTGTTTCAACTACAGAATGTACATCAGGGCGAGCACGTACATAAGAATTAATTCATGACGTGCATGCATTACAATTTTTTTATAATCTTCACAAAAACCCAGCAACATTTTCAGTGGTACATAAAAATAAAAGTTCATAGGTGCTTTTTTATCATCGTTGGTTTTTAATCCCCACCCTGCATTATCAAGCACTTCACTTTCAGGCCACGTTAAAGTAAGATAGTTCTTTATGGTTGAAGTTATTCCTGGATTTCGGGGTCGATCAATTTCAATACCGTTTAATTCATAACGAATTTCATCGAACAAAAATGCAATACAATTATTATCAAGAATTAATTTTTCATGATCGTTAAGATTTCCATCCCAAGTAATTCGGCCCTCAAAATATAAATAACTTTCACATGGCAAATTGTACAAATCTTGCTGTTGAATGGTGTTTAATATTCAATCAATTAAGTAAAGAATTCCCGCGGATTAAAACGGGTCGAAGAACGTGCACGAAGGAATATTCGTAGCCGCAATAAGGAATCCGTCAAATTAACCGCGCGTTGTTAAATTCGAATTCGATTGCCGGTAATTTATTCGGTTAGCTCGCGAGGACAGAGGTTCGAACCTTTGTAGCCGCGACAGAAGAAAAACCGAAGGCAAACTCACGGAAAAAACAGCCAAACACGAGGCATAAACTGGCGGGATCGGTGACTTTCCGAACGTTCGCGAGAGGTCAACGTTTGGCCTCGGGCGATGAACGCGGTAACCCCGGATAGAAGATTCGGGAACAAGGAGATAAAGGATTCGCGAGGAAAGTCATTGCCCGAGAAGAAGAGGAGTGGGGATATTTCCCCCAAAATTCCGCGGTTTCGGAGATGCAAGGGCTCCGAAAACCGACCACTTGATTTCGGACTCTTCGAGGTAGCAAGACGCTCACAAGGAAAGCAGAGAAGACTTCAAGAATACATCGAGGACCTGTAAGGAGAAGGCCGATCGCTTCAACGTCGTCGTGCAGAAAAGTGCACACAGCCACATCCGCAACACGGAAGATAAACGCGCAGCCTTCCACGTAGCCATAAGCCTCACTTTTGGCAGGAGCCGAAAATCACGGGCCAACGAGCAAGTGTTGACTATAAACGCTCAACCCGTGCGCGAGCTGAAGCCTTACCCAACGAGAAACGACCAGCCGAAAATCGGGGGCCACCGAACGCAGTGCTGTTACAGCAGTTCGACCCGTGCGCGAGCAGGAGAAATCTACGGTGTTTCCAACGACGGTGAAGCTTTCCTGCAAAAGCTACACTTTGCAGACCAGGTCAGAAGCGACGAAAATCACTCACGCACATATTGGATTGGACCACAGCCTCGGGAGGAGATACTGAGGTTGCGTGCAGAGGTACTCCGCCAAAAATACAGTCCACAAGTGCAGCAACCAGGTAAGAGTTTCGATCTGTTAACGAACGGCTGATCTCGCGGTCGGAGCAACGACCACAGGTAGTTGGGGGTTCGAAACTCATCGCCGAGCTTTATTGTCACCAGCGGATTAACGCGTGTTGACATAGCGGCGAACTGGCTTCGATTCGGAACCGATAGAAATTACGGCCGAATAGAAGAAGCTGCTGCAGCTACTACCAAAGGCACCGCACAGCTCCGAGCAGAAGAGAATAATCTCGGAGCTGCATAAATTCGGTGCATAAAGAATCAGTAATTAAACGACAAAACAAGAAAGAAGATAACGTGAAAATTGACGAGTGCGAGCGAGAGTGTTTACGTCCCGTCGTCGAGTGAACTCGGCGCGCGACCAACTCTATATGCAGGGTGGAAAGCAACAGGTGTAAAAAAATGTAGGGGGTGATTCTATGCGTCAATAGAAGTCCAAAAGTCCTGTACCAAGAAGTTGAAATCTCAACCCTTTCGGAGATATCAGCATCTAAAATTTGAAATGTTCATCAACCATAGTCAGCTGAGTCGGCGGCGGATCGATATCTTGACTTGTATGGGTGCGTATACACATACGTGTATAGTCTTACCCACTGTCTTACGCACGAACAAAAGCGCAAGGACTTCAAGCCGCGTACCGCTGCGTAAGGCAGTGGGTAAGAGATACACGTATGTGTTGTCACGAGAATTTTCCCTTACTTCGATATTCGGCACCGGCTAACCCGAAAATTACTCGTGAGCAAAGAAAATGCGCGAGATTCTCTCCTCCAAATTTCCAAAATCCAAAAATCCTTAATCCGTTGGGCGCCAGGCACCGAAGTGCCGCGAGCCGAAGCTCGTTCGAAAAGTTACCAAATAATTCTACTCTCCACTCTACCAAAAAGTGATTCGAGAATCTCTTTACTTAACGAAATCGAAACGTCGAAATTTCTCCCAGGGCCGGACTACGCGGAATGAGTTCGATTCTATCGAGCATGGGTGGAGTGACGACACAAAACAGGAATTTCACACACAAAATAAATCTCATACAACGATTCAAAATAAATCCGAGAGTCGGCACATTTTATTTTTCGTCATCGCCCGAAGGCGGAATTACAAAACGCGAAGATCGAATTACAACTCTCGAGATTACACGCGGTAACGCACGCGACGCACTAGATTACATCATTCGTTACGGGAGGACTCGATACGGAAAAGCACTACGCAATACCGGTGAAGCCGGAAAATCTTTCATACTTTCGATACCAAACGTGATTCTAACGCGTACCATTCTTCATTACATTCGACACAAACGAAAAGGGCTAGTTAAGTTCGCTTACCGAATCGCTGGCCTCTCGGACACTCTCGGTTATATTCTCCATGGTTCTTACTCTTCCGTTGTCCTCTCTCAAAACTCTTATTTCGTCCTCTCACTAATACGATCGCTAATCGATTCTAAGGGTGCAGTACGACTGAGACCGCGTGCTCGGCAATTACGCCGTACATTCGGCACGCGCATGAGTAGAAGCTTTTCCCGCGACGCTGGTGGTGACGTCACTGTGAGTCCTGTCGATCCTCCACAGATGTCGGCAGGTGGTCCTTTTTCGGGAGGTTGGCGGCTGGTGGTCGCCGCTCGCGGAAACTCTGGCTGCGGCAGGCTGGGTGGGGAGAGATCGGCCCTCAGGCGTCCGCGCCTCGATCCCCCCGGGATCGCCGTGCCCCGCGTGGGTCACCAATAGGGGTGGCCCAACACGGAGGCTCCGCAGGGCACCGGTGTCGCACCTCCGGCTCACGCACGCCGGGGTGAGCGCTCCCGTGGCCCCGTGGGCCCGCTGACCCCTGGTCAGCGGCGGGAAACGTGTTCTAGGGAGGATCCCCCCGGGATACCTCCCCCGTCCTGGCACCCTGAGCGCCCCTCCTTCTCCTTCCGCCGGTGTTTCCGCCGTCTCTCCTGCCACGCGACTCACAGAATTCCGGGATTAGCCTCGGTACATAATTCACGGAAGGCCCCGAGAGTAGTTTCGCGTTGGTTTATTATTTTTATTTTTCTATTTTGTGACGTTGCCGGAACTGCAACGTCACAACGGCCCCCCCCTTAAGGAAGGTCGCCCCGACCTTCCCGCCGGCGAACAGACCGTAGCCCTTTTCGGAAACGCGACTCCACTCGGGTCCTTCCGTGTACTCAAGATTGACATACACAACAAAATACATGAAAAAATCCCTAAATTTTCCTCCCTACTGGGAGCATAACCCATACGAGTCGCAAGCGACCATCCTCTGAAACGATTTGCTGTTCCGTCCATCAAGACGATAATAAAGCGGTACTCACCAAAATCACGTATTGACACCTTTTCCTGGAACGAGTTGATTTCCGATACCTATTTCTCTCTCTCTTCACTTCCTAACAAGTTAGTACTGTATTAGTAGGTTAGACACGATAAGGTTTTAATTGGGAGATGTGGAACTTTCCGATACGTCTTCCGTGTTCGTTCTCTAATTCATAAACGACTCGCGATAGTACTCTAGATACGCGAAAAGGTCCATGGAAACGTGGCGCTAATTTGGCTGCGATGTTCTGTGCAGCGGAAGATAACACATGGTGGCGCTTCAAAACCATGTCTCCCACTCGAAAGGTGACGTCTCGTTTATTGCGGTTGTAGTATGCGGCCTGTTTCTCGTAAGCGGCCTCTAGATTTTCGCTGACCCACAGTTCGACGTTGACCATCTTCTTCATCCTTTCCGACCAATTCTCGATATCGCTTGTGGTCGGAGGTTCTGGTAAATCCTTGGTGTCTTCCAGCTCCTTCAGGCTTCGGCCGGATCGGGGCTCGCGTCCGAAGTTCAGAAATGCGGGGGAGGCTTCCAAAACGGCATGATACGCCGTGTTGTACGCGAAACGGAAGGACGGTAGATGACGGTCCCACTCTCGATGGTCTTGTTCCAAATAGGCCACAATCATCGTCTTCAAAACTCGATTGACTCTCTCCACTGGGTTCGCCTGCGGGTGGTACGGCGGAGTCGTGGCGTGGTGGATCCCATATTCGGTAATGGCCTTCTCGAGAGTTTTATTTATAAATTCCGTCCCGTTATCAGTGAGGATAACTTCGGGTGTACCCCAACGCGAGAAAACCAGCTCTTCCAACGCTTCAGCAATCTTGGCTCCGGTAGCGGCTCGTAAAGGGCAGCACTCGATCCATTTGGTGAAAAGATCTTGCATCACCAGCAGGTACACAAATCCTTGTTTGCTTTTCGGGAATGGACCCATAATATCGGCCGCCACAACCTGCCATGGCTGCGATACCTTTCGTCTGCCCATTAAACCGGGAGGGGCTTCCTGGCTGACCTTCGTACGTTGGCACACCTCACATCTCCGTATGACTCGCAGGATGGTTCGGAACATTCCAGGCCAATAATATTGCCTCGCGACACGTCGGAAAGTCTTCTCTACTCCAAGATGTCCCGCCTGTGGGGACTCGTGCTCCTGGGCGATAATCGGTATTCGTTGCGTTTCCGGTACTACCAGCGTCCATGCGTCGAGATCTTCCTTCAGCAGTGCCTCTTTCATTTCGTCGCTACGTCGATATAGCAGCTGTTCGCCCTCGACCTTCCAATTCGGAAATTGCTTGGGTTGCGCCAGTACCTGTTTCTTTCGTTGGTCATACCAGGTACCGAGATCCGTGGTTGCTGCGACAACTGTTTCGGGAATACGGGACAATGCGTCAGGCACATGGTGTAAAGCGCCCTTCCGATAGATCACCTCAAAGTCGTAGGCTTCTAACTGCAAGGCCCATCTTCCTAATCGCCCCACGGGATCCTTCAAGTTGTGTAACCACCTCAGGCTGTTATGGTCGGTGATCACGGTGAAACGGTACCCTTCCAGGTAGGCGCGGTACTTCTTGACGGCCCAGACGATAGCGAGGCACTCCAATTCGGTAGTCGTATATTTGCGTTCGGCAACACTTAAGGTTTTGCTGGCGAAAGCTATTACTCGCTCTCCCTCTTCGGTAGTCTGCGTTAAGACAGCTCCGAGTCCGACAGTACTGGCATCCGTGTGCAGGACAAATGGTAAGTTGAAATCCGGGCAGGACAAAACTGGTGCGTTCGCAATCATGTCCCGCAGTGTTTCGAAAGCTGCTTGTTGTTCGGCAGTCCACGTCCACGGTTGGTCTTTCCTCAAAAGCCTAGTCAGGGGTTCAGATATTGTCGCGAACTCGGCTAGGAATCGGCGATACCAAGAGGCCATTCCTATAAATCGCCGTAGCTGCTTGATGTTGGTTGGCGGTGGGTACGACAGGATCGGCGCGGTCTTATCCGGGTCGACCTTCAACCCTTCCTCCCCGACGAGAAATCCGAGGTACTTTACCTCCGCACGACAGAATTCGCATTTTTCGGGATTCACGAGAAGTCCTGCGTCCTTTACCCGATCCAATACGCGAGTTAGCCAAGTCAGGTGTTCTTCGAAAGTTACGGTAGCCACGATGATATCATCCAGGTAGGCGAAAGCATGGGGTTCCATTTCAGGTCCTATTAGGCGATCCAGTAAACGCTGGAACGTCGCCGGTGCTCCAGTTAAGCCATACGGCATGCGCTTGAAATGGAATAATCCGCGACCCGGAACTATAAAGGCGGTAATTTCGCGGCTCTTCTTTTCCAACGGTACTTGGAAATACGCTTGACTAAGATCGATAGTACTCAAGTATTTTGCGGCATTAAGCTTATCTAAGATACTGCTCATGAGCGGAAGAGGGTACGCATCCCTTTTCGACACACTGTTAACTTTGCGGAAATCCAAGCAAAATCGGTACGTTCCGTTTGGCTTCTTTACCATCACGATAGGGCTAGACCATTCACTATGTGATGGTTCTATCACGTCTTCCGCGAGCATTTTATCTACTTCGGCGTGTATCGCTTGTTGCACGATTGGGGAGACGGCATAAACTTTCTGTCGGATAGGCGCGTGATCGCCGGTATCTATCCGATGCTCTATTAGATTGGTAATGGCCGCGACTTGAGATAGCGTCGGTAAGGTTGTGTCTAGAAATTCCTCCAGTCGATCACGCTCATTCGGCTCTAACTTTCGAATCCCGCAAGCTGTTGACTCTTCTTGGTCCGGTCCTAACGGAAAGCGTTCTTCCGGCTTATATCCGAAATACCATTCGGCGCGGTGGTAGTCGAGGACGACTCCAAAATCTGCTAACGTCGGGACTCCCAAAATAATCGGGCTCGAGAGGCGGTCTACGACAAAGGCGACGATACAGCGATATTGTCCGCGGATATCAGCCCAAAAAGCGACCTGTCTAACAGTAGAATTAGTTTCTCCGGTCGCGACTACGAAACGGCACGGGTTCGTGGGCGGCCCCAATTCCATTACGTCCGGTAATTGATCGGCGGCTTCCTTGCTAATAAGGTCCATCGATACCCCTGAATCTAACAACGCTCGAACCGGTTTCCCCCCTACTTGTATTAATAAGTACAAGAGAGCTGGGCCTCGCTTCGGCGCGGGGCGCGGTTTTGCCGAAATATCCTCGACGGTAGGCTTCGAGGTTCTCGCGACGAGTTCCGTAGGACTTGGAGGTTCGCTTTTCGCCACTTCGATATTCGCAGGCGGGCGGGTCGCAACAATAGCATCGGTAGCCGATTCGACCCGAATCATCGGCTCCCCGTGGCGTTTCCCGAAGGACGAGAGCAATCGGGACAATCGCGTGTCGTAACGCCCGGTCTCCCGCAACGGTAACAGTGCAGGCGACTCGGAGCCTTGCAATCTCTTGAAAAGTGGCCGGATTGCTTGCAATTCCAGCACGTCGGCGTAAATGGAGTTCGTCCGGTAGCTGGCGTTGCTCTCCGCGCGTCTTCTCTCGCGGGCTTTGGTTCGGCAGATTTTACATTCGACGGAGTCGGTACATTAGGCGCGTTTTCCCGTTGAGCTCCGAAAGGACGGTATCTAGGTCGCGGCGCGGTTACGGAAGCCCCAGGATCTTCATACGGCTCCCATTCGCGAAGTTGTTGTTGCATCCGCTCGGCTTCGATAGCGCGTCGCTCTAAGTCAAATAGGTCTCGTACTGACTCACGGGGAACCTGCATCCGTAAATGCGGGTGCAAGTTACCGTAAGCACACGACAATTCCTGCTGAGGCGACCACGGCGGATTTAATCGACTCATCCAGTTCCGGATTTCAGCGATGTAATCGCGTACGCGCTCTCCGCGACGTTGGGTTCGCGTCAAGATCTGCTTCTCGAACTCAAATCGCTGACCCGCGTTGGTAAAACTATGCCGAAACGCGGTAACAAATTGATCCCACGTACGCCAATAATTACGTCCGGAATAAAGCCACGTTACTGCTTTCCCGCCCATCGCGTGATGTAGGTGCGGGATAATCTCGGCCGGATCACAACCCTTTAAGTCGCAAGCTTCCCAAACCTGATCGAGAAAGAAATCGCAGTCGTCGTCCGCCTCACCCTTAAATGTTACGTTCCACCGCCGCAACTGGTCTATCACATCGCCGCGTCGATCACGGTAGGACGTATCAAGTTGTAGCGACGTCCGAACACGGTTCGTTTGGGTCAGGGGTGGTTGCTGACCCCCTCGCAACGGTATCTGCATCGTCTCCACAAAAGAATGCGATGGATTTCCTATGGGTGAGTCCGGCGACTGATATACGTGATTCGGGAGCAAGCGCGTCTGACCGGTATTTTCATCGCCCTCACCGGAAGGCGGTTCTGGCGGGTTGGTATTCATGCCGACGCAACTTCACTAGCTCGCGAAACTCAAACTTACGCAATCGCCTTGGAGAATTTCCACACTCGTTTTTCCGACCAAAATTCCAATAAATCGCCAATCCGGAATGACTACGTGTTACGGACGATTACCGATCTCCCCGCGGCACCCCCTAACAATGGTACCGCTTAATTCGATACCTCCTAGCCCGGTACGCCGTTCGCGTTCGATTTTTTTTTTTTTTTTGACGCTTGGGAAATGCGTTACGCATGCCGAAAAAATTATAAGTTTATGAGGTCCGCAGAAAGATCGTGAACTCCTCCACAGCTCCGTACATAACAAATGGTTAATTTCATGAAAAAAAATATTTAATGTTATTAAAATGCTTAAACTAATTCATTTTTGGACAATTTTTTCATGCCATTCCCAAGTATCCCTTAACCTGTACTACTTACTATAGTTTTTTTTGCATGTAACAATAATACTATATCATTATCTTTGTATGTGACGTTCATGAAAAAGAACTAAAATCGGAGTAGCTTGAGACATCGAATAGAAGAGAGCTGCTGATCTCGATATCACATAGTGAAGTACCACTAAAATACTATAAAGCCAACTTTGAAAATTGCAATGTAGTATAAGTAACAAAGAACGACTGTGTGTAGAAAATGCGATGTTATACAGGGTGTTTCAGTGACTCACGGAGATCGTTCGCCCACATATTCTAGACCTCAAAGTAACTCGAGAAGTCGAATAACAAAATGTCGGAATCTCAACCCTTTCCGAGATAGGAGCATCTGAAGCTTGGACATTTAAAATTTCGTATCTCCCGACTGGATGATGGGAGAAGCACGGTCTTTTTTCTAGATCGCGTGGAAGGCCTGGGGAATTAAAAAAAATATAAACAATATAAAAATTATTGTTAAGGGGTTACATACAGCGAGAAAGTGGAAAAAATCGATTTTTTCTTTTTTACGTTTTCATAATGTTTGAAGTTTAAAAAACGTGTCCTGAAAATTTCAACAGGTATAGTTACAGTACAAGTTCAGGCGAAAATAATAGTTAACTAAAAATAATTCATATACAGAACCTGAAACGCGTTTATCTCGAAACTCAATTTTTAAAATCGGTGTACACGATATCTCGAAGACTACTCGATCGAATGATCTGAAATTTACACCAGTTCTTCCACGAACCATAGCGTCCTCGGTGACGCTCTTATTTTTTTGAATTTCACTCTCCATTATTCATTATTGCAGAATAAAGAGTCAAATTTGGAAAAAAATGCGGCGAAAAATGTTTAATTACCGCTATTTTAAAAAAAAGTAGGATTTTTGAAAAATGTAAGAACGTCACCGAGGAATATGTGCCATCACCTTTGAAACGCCATTTGCGTTTTTTTCCGCAGATGCGTCATTTTATAGGGACACTGTACACCGCAAATCGCCTTTTTCTAAACCGTCCATTGTAGGTATATACATATCTTTTATATTAATAAATATTTTTTGTTAAAAATTTATGGTGATGTTCTTAGTGACCGTACCTATTCGGAGCATCCAACCCGGTTTTGATATCTCTTGCAATTTCAAAAAAAACAAATACCGAATTTTCCTCTGATTCTTTCGCTTCTCGCTGCATGTAACCCCTTAAGTCGGATTATTTTTTAATTTTTAAAATTTTGACTCTAAAGACCAATATTTCGGGCCTAAAAAAATCAGCTGCATTCGGTGATTTACCCTCTAAATATCTAATCATAAAAAATCTAGTTCCCTTACCTAATATCGGTATGAAAAATTATCAAAAATTACGCTCCAGTGAAACTCAACCGCAGTCATATGACAGCATGTCGATTAAAATAATGTCCATATGGTACTAGGTGGCGAATCGATAATATTGATTTTCGGATGCACGCTTTCTGTCTCGTTCAGTCTTACGCGAACAAAAGCGTAATTTCTTCGAGTCATTGACCGCCGCTAAAGATACATACCGTCACATAACGGTCGCTGAGTATAATTACGGGATTATGGAAGACCTAATTAACGGGAAATAATAATTAACAACACATTACAATAAAAACCCAAAGAACATTTTATTACAAATAAAAAAATGTCAAAACTCCATATTTTAATCGACATGCTGTCATATGACTGCGGTTGAGTTGCACTGGAGTGTAATTTTTGATAATTTTTCATACCGATATTAGGTAAGGGAACTAGATCTTTTATGATTAGATATTTAGAGGGTAGATCACCGAATGCACCTGATTTTTTTTAGGCCCGAAATATTGGTCTTCAAGTGAAAATTTTAAAAATTAAAAAATAATCCGACTTAACAATAATTTTTATATTGTTTATATTTTTCTAAAAACTCCTGTAACGGACGCTACGCCACTGAACCCAAAACGCTGACGCTGCTCTCCCTACCCCGACGCAACACCTCACGACGCTGGACCCACGACGACGACTGGAGACTTACTTACAATTTGACGATTAATCTGAACAGACGTATTTAGACTACTTCAGACCGACTTGATTAAATACTTTTTTTTCATCCGCAACCGTGTTCACTATTCAATCCGCGAAAACCCCGACCATCTTGACATAATTGGTGTCAGAAGTGTTACGAAACGAACATCCACGAGAACAAAGAGGGAAAGATAAGGAGGAACACGCAGGACACAGACAACACATACACAATTACAACAAACAGAAAGACGAGAACGAAATTATGCAGACAACGACAGCACTGTAAGTCACACAAATAACAATAACACTAAACTAACATATGCATGCACCGCTTTTTTTTTTAACAAACAACATTCTTTAAATTATCAAAATTCCGCACGATAAGTCACCGCGAGCTCAGAGACGTAGTCAGGATAGAGAAACAGCGCCGCTCTATTTCCCTCTACCAGATAACGACGACGACACTGACGAAGACGAAAAAGACATTAAAATGGCGACCATCCCCGTAAAATTTAGAGACGTATTCGCGACAATCCCGATATTTGACGGACATAATATATCGGTTGACAATTTTATCAGCATATGTAAGCGAGCGCAACAACCATTGGCGAAGAATGATCAGAAGTATTTAGCAAAAATGTTACCACTAAAATTTTCCGGCGACGCGCAAGAGATGATGGAAGGGAAAACATTCGCGACAGTAGACGAAATTTTAACGGAACTACGGAAAATATTCGCGGAACAATTAGAGTTAGGCGATTTGGAACTGCAACTTAGGACTTCACCACAAAAGATAGGGTAACCGGTAGAGCGATACGCGGCGCGGATAAGGCGGATTAAAGCGAAAATTGACGAAAGAATTAGAGCAGTATTTAACACGGTACAGCATAAAACATATTTAGACGCTAGGACGATTGACAACGACGCGACGACAAGAAAAGCATTTATACGAGGACTGGTAAGCGAAATACGTGTGCATTTTATAAAAAGGGATATAAAATCTTTCGAGGACGCGATCGAAATGGCGCGCGAAATAGAAGAGGAAATAAAAAGATCGAAACAACTAGAGGAAATTAGGACAGCATACGAACCACAGACGACACAAAAATCAAACAATGTAAAGGTACATTTCGCGGACGTTACAGGGACTGAAAAAAGCAAATTCTGCAAATATTGTAATAAGTTAGGCCACGACATAGCGGAATGTAGGATAATAAATAGGATGATAGCAGAGCGGCAAAGAGATGTTTCCCACGAGCGATATGACGAAAGACGCAGACCTCAGCATTCCGGATACAGCGATAAGGGTTCCCACGACGGTCTACGGTTGAATTCTCGGTATGGCAACGAAAGACAATGTGATAGGCAGCACCTGAGTAGACGCGATCCAGATTACGGACTTGACGCGCGGAACGGATATTTAGGCGACAGAAGTAATTCCAGGGAAGGATATAGATATGCTTCACCATATTACAACAGAAATAGGAACACGCGACAATATTCTTCTTATCGGTACAGGAATAATCCAACGTACTATAGAAACCAATCACCATACAGACGTAGACAAGACTCACAGGACAGGTATAGGGACAATTCAAGAGATCGACAATACAATAGATATAGAAATAACTCACGCGACAGGGAATACAGGAGCGACAGACGAAACAATAGGGACAGTTCCGAAGAACGCGAAAACCAGCGAGCACAAAGTAGGAGTAGAAGTAAGGACCGACCACGAAACGGAAAGACAAATGACACAACATTGACTGATAAAGATATAGATATGTAACGCCCCTACCAATTTCGCGCCAAAACTATATGCATAGAAGTAACACGCAATACACTAAGAGCGCGCGCAACAAAGATAACCTATACTTACCGAGGGTAACAAAGATAGCGATACCAGCATAGTGCGCAGCGCCACCACGATTAGCATTAGGAAAGATATAGGACCAATAGGAACAATTGTTATAAAAATCCGTATAATGTTAAACACAGGACAATTACAAAGGAGTTTCGCGATTAGGTAAAGAATAGTATATAAGTCGGACGAATTTCCTAGTTTAGTCCGTCGGGTTCGCGCATCACGCATGCAAGAACCTATCCTGGAGCAAGTATCCAACGGATTTCAGACCGCTCCTCTGCTCCATAGTACAGGTAGCGACTGGTCCGAAGAATACTTATACTCTCAAGGAAAAATTCGAGTCTCTTCTGATTACAGACCGCTCCACCACCTAGGTGCTGGTAGCGACTGGTCAGAACAGACTCATATTAGTATACCGCGATAGGAATTGAACCTTTCTCGATTACAGACCGCTCTACCACCGTCAGGTGCTGGCAGCGACTGGTCAAGAAAGGCTCACATACATTTAATTAAACAAATACATAAAAAACCAAAAACCTTTCTCGATTACAGACCGCTCCACCACCGTCAGGTGCTGGCAGCGACTGGTCAAGAAAGGCTCACATACATTTAATTAACAAATACATTGAACCCCAAGAACCTTTCTCGATTACAGACCGCACCACCACCGTCAGGTGCTGGTAGCGACTGGTCAAGAAAGGCCTTACTTAGAAAACACGAAAACCACGAAAAACCGCACATTACCGACAGCGATAAAATTGAACAAAACGTCGAGATCACAAATTATACCACCGTTTCAATTAGCAATTAAACAAAGCAAACACCCTAAAATCACCACCATGTTACACTGAATTACACAAATAAAACCAGAAGCACTTTAGAATCTTGAATTTTTAGTCTTTATTACGCACAAACCCACGTTATCCCACACACATCGACGAGTAGCCGCTCACTCGTCGAATACCAACACAAAACGCGGAAAAAAGACCAGCCAGGTCGTTACAGATATAATAACACAACAAATGACGCGAGTTCTGGGAAACTCCGACAGCGTTCCGCGGAAAGGCACGACGCGAGACGAAAACAAAGCGTGCCCGATGGAGATTTCGACGTAGAATCCGAATTAGGCAGACTTTTTCGAGTAGAAAAACCGACCGAACAGAAAATGACCGAACAAAAACAAACTGAAGAGGAACCTATTGAACAGAAATCGACGACAGAACCAATTATTATTAGATGCGGATTATCAGAAAAACAATTACCACCGATAATTACATTAGAATCTGAGGACGTTAAATTAGGACGAGTAAGACTCTTTGTTGACACAGGCGCGGGCGTGAACCTAATTAAAATAAACAAAATAGCGAATCGAGCACCGATAAACACCGACATTATATGCGAACTTAGCGGAATAACAAACCATAGAATGACGACATTGGGCATGTGCATAGTACAGGTAAAAAATTACGATGTAGAATTCCATACTGTTCCTAATTCCTTTCCTATTGCAAAAGACGGTCTATTAGGAGACGCTTTTTTTAGACAAACTCAAGCTAGCATTTCGTACTCTAAAAGACAGATAACATTTGACACACACATAATACATTTTGACGCACACGACACACTGACAGTACCCCCTAGGACCATAATACAAACACACATACGACTGATAAACACTGACTTAGACGAAGTGTATATAGACAGAATTACTAACTGTCCTGGACTGCAATTTTCTAACGCGCTAGTAAAAAATCATGGGAACATAGCATATATGCACGTCGCAAATCCGACTAATGAAGTAATATGCATGGCTATTCCCAAAGTTACATTGCAGCCTATCGAAAAAATTGGCGATACGATAGCTGACTGCAATCAAAGACAGACAGATGACGAACTGACAGCGCACATGACAAATGCAATGGACAGAACTAGTAAAATACAGGCACTGCTACAAGTACAGGATTTAAACCCTGAAGAGCAGAGGAGAGTCAAGCAACTAATTACAGAATTTCCAAAATTATTTTATATACCCGGAAACAGATTAGGGCGAACCGACGTTTTACAACACAGAATACACACAACTAACGACACACCAACACATACAAAACAATATAGATATCCACCGATACATAAGACCGAAATACAAAAACAAACACAGGACCTCCTAGACAAAGACATAATACAGACTTCAACCTCCCCCTACAATTCCCCAGTATGGATAGTTCCAAAAAAACCCGATAAAAACGGAAACAAAAAATGGAGAATGGTTATCGATTACAGGAAATTAAACGAGAAAACGGTACCATTCACATACCCAATATCCAATCCAATAGATATTCTTGATCAGCTAGGTAACGCGGAATATTTCACGGTATTAGACGTGGCTTCGGGCTTTCACCAAATTAAAGTACATTCAGACGACAGACACAAGACAGCATTTTCGACGCCAGACGGGCATTTCGAGTACAAATACATGCCCTTTGGATTGAGAAATGGACCGAGTACATTTCAGAACGCAATAGACTTGATAACCTCGGGACTGCAAAACAACCTATTCAAATATATTGACGACATGATAATACATGCGAAGAACCTAGACGAACACGACGCAAAATTTAGACGAGTGGCACGCCGACTAGAAGACGCAGGATTTAAATTACAAACGGAAAAATGCTTATTTTTAAGAAAGGAAGTTACATATTTAGGACATAGGATAACATCAAGAGGAGTTGAACCGAACCCAACACTCATCACAGCAATAGAGAATTTTCCACGACCGCAAACCAAAAAGAACATCAAGCAATTTATAGGAATGACGGGATTTGATAGGAGATTTATAAAAAATTATGCGAAAATAGTAGCACCAATAATCAAATTATTACAGAAAACGGAAGACTTTAAATGGACGAATGACTGCCAGACTGCATTCGACACACTAAAACAAAAATTGACGGACAAACCAATTCTAAAATACCCCGACTTCGACAGACCGTTTACAATAACAACTGACGCGTCAGACTATGCCATGGGAGCAGTATTAAGCCAAAAACACAACAATTTTGACCACCCAGTAGCGTACTATTCAAGAGGATTAACAAAAGCAGAACAGAAATACGACTCGATGAGGAAAGAATTATTAGCAATAGTTAACGCGATTGAACATTTCAGATCCTACGTATATGGTAGAAAATTTAAATTAATCACTGACAATAAGTTTTTGAGATTTGGCTTGAATTAAAGCGATGCACTGAATTTAAGGACAGAGAAGATCATCGAGGGCTCGATAGCGGAGAAATGAAAGCACAGAGTTGAAGAGTAGCACAGAGATGAAGCGTTTATTTGAAGGCGCACACGTGGGTCGTAAAGCCACGTGGCGATACGCAAAATACAAAGTTGAACAGTACCTTTCGTTGAGTGGTGGGTCGTAAATCCACGCACTCGCGCTGGACAATCGTTGCACTTCACTCACTAAGAACTACAGAGTTGCACACGAACCGTATCTTGTACAAGAGACTTTGCAAAGCTGAGACGAACCGGTGATCACACTAGTCAGATCAATAGTAATGGCCGCTAGCCGGCACGCTGTGCTGAGAGTCGACAAGACGCACATTGCGCATGCGTGGCGACGCTTGTGCGTCGATCAGCATCGATCGCTGATCGATGCTGCCACGCTCGATGAACTTACGAACTAACAATTACTAGGTAGTCGCTGGTCTCGTATATATGCGGAGGTGCAAATCCGCAACATTCTCCCCCCCATCAGCCGTCAGGGTGATGTCTCCGTTGCTGCTGTCTTCGGGGTGAGCTGGTCTACGTTGACTGGTAAGATGGCAAGCTTTGAGATGGGCCTTGTGAGAGTTGTCGTCGCTGTTCGGAGAGTTACCACTCTGGTGAGGTTGTCCTTGCCAGGGTGTAGCGTGATAACTCGAGCGAGTGGCCACCTGCAGCGTGGGAGTCGTTCATCTGAAATTAAAACTAATGAGCCGATTTTGACTAAGTTGTTCTTATGGTGCCACTTAGAGATGGCCTGTTGCCGCTGCAGGTAGTGAGATGACCATAGTGTCCAGAATTGTTGTGCTCGTTGTTGAATGAATTGCCATCTTGACAGTCTGCTGGTTGAGAGGTCCAAAAGAGTTGGTTCCGGAATCGCACTCAAAGGTTTTCCTATCAGGAAGTGACCAGGCGTGAGCGCTGAGATGTCCTCTGGATCGTCACTGAGTGGTTCCAATGGGCGTGAGTTGAGTGTGGCCTCGATTTGGGCCAGCAGCGTTGTAACTTCTTCAAAGGTGAGGAGAGTCTCACCCACTGTTCTTCTGAGATGGAACTTGATTGATTTGACCGTTGCTTCCCATTTTCCACCCATGTGTGGCGCGGCAGGTGGATTAAACTGCCAGGTGATTTGATCCTTGGAGAGTTCTGCTGCGATGTGCTTATGTTCCTTGGTAGCGCTGTCAAAAAGTCGTTGTAGCTCTGCATCCGCTCCGGCGAAGTTCGTTCCGCAGTCTGAGTAGATCTTCGATGGCAATCCGCGTCGAGCTGTAAATCGTTGTAGAGTTGCGAGAAATCCTTCTGAGCTGTAATCTGTGACTGCTTCGAGATGCACTGCCGACGTCGTCATGCACACAAACACGCAGATCCATCCCTTGCGAGTTTTGGAGCCGCGTCCCTTCCAGTTCTTCAAAATGAGTGGTCCTGCGTAGTCGATGCCAGTATGCTCAAATGCGCGTGCAGGGCTAACTCGACAGAGAGGTAGTTGGCCCATCAGTTGATGGGCACGGATCCCCCTCTGCCTAGCGCACACCACACAACGCAATACATGAGCCTTGACTGGCGCGCGTCCTCCGATGATCCAGACTCGTTGTCGTAAATAGGCCATGGTCTGCTGCGTTCCTCCGTGGAGCGTCCTTTCGTGAGCGTGATCGATGAGTAGATCTGAGAGCTTTGAGTGGCGAGGAAGCACAGCAGGATGTTTGGCTTCAGGAGTAAGAGTTGTATTCTCGAGTCGTCCGCCAACCCTGATGATTCCTTGGTGATCCAGGAAGGCGGTGAGTCGACTGAACGGATGCGAGCTGTGAAGAGCTGAGTTGTTCCGCAGAGCCTTGAGTTCGCTGCTAAAGAATGTTTCTTGAGTTGCCTTTATCCAGAATAGAGTTGCCGTTCTTAGATCCATTGAGCTGAGAGTTGCTGTCGTCGTACCATCCTTAATGCCACGCAGTCGATTTGCAAATCTGAAACACAGAGCTGTAACACGGAGCAGTTTATTCAGAGTCGAATATCTGTAAATTAAATCCCAGTGATAATCGATGACTGGAGTTGCGACGACGAGCGAGACCCCCGGTCGAGCCTCCAAGAGGCACGGTTCTTCTTCGGAGCCCGCCGGTTGAGTTGGCCAAGAGTGCTCTGAGTCGGTCATCCACTGTGGGCCTGTCCACCACAGGGAACTTCGCTCTAATTGAGCGGTGGTTATGCCTCGTGAGGCACAGTCGGCTGGATTACTTGTACCCGGCACGTGTCTCCAGTGCGCGTCCGGGGTGAGTTGTTGAATCGCGTGCACTCGATTCCGTACGAAGTCCTTCCAGCGTGAGGGGTGTGATTTGATCCATATGAGTGCTACTTGCGAGTCCGTCCACAGATGAGTTGAGCTGATTTCCACGAACAGGTTGGATTTGACGAAGGTTACCAGTTTGGCAAGAAGATGCGCAGCAGCAAGCTCCAACCTTGGGATGGTGAGCCTCTTGAGTGGTGCAACCTTCGTTTTGGCGCAGACAAATGTAGACGTTGTTCCAGTGGACGGCGAGTTGACAACGATGTACACGACTGCTGACATTGCGAGCTGCGATGCGTCTGAAAAACCGTGCAGTTGTACTGTAGAGTAGCTCAGAGTTGAAAACCATCGTGGAACTGATAGACTGGCCAGTCTTGAGATGTCTTCTTTGATCGAGAGCCACTTCGCGTTGATCTGCGTTGGTAAAAGATCGTCCCAATCGATCTTATGAAGCCAGAGCTCCTGGAGTAGCATCTTGGCCCTTATTATCACTGGTGAGATGAAGCCCAATGGATCGTAGACTTGTGCGATGTCCGAGAGCATTGTTCTTTTCGTGTAGCTGGAGCGTTGATCTGGAGGAGCTGTCGAGAAACCAAAAGTATCAGATTGTGGGAACCATTTGAGACCCAAAATCTTTGTTGCGCAACCGTCGAATGAGATGTGGTCATCTTTTGTCTGTTCTGATGAGACACGCTTGATTAAATCTTGTTCTGTTGAGTGCCACTTGGCGAGGGGGAACCCGCCTGCACTGCACAAACCTCGGAGTTGATCAGCCACCTTCATGAGTTGAGCGGGAGTGTCTGAGCCACCAAACAAATCGTCGACATATCTTCCATGGGTGATCGATGGTACTGCTAAAGGGAATCGGTGCCCTTCGTCCTTCGCGAGTTGTAACATTGTGCGAACTGCTAAGAAGGGAGCAGCCTTGGTCCCGTAAGTCACCGTTGTTAATTGATAGGGCACTTCTCGTTGATCTTGATCCACCCACAGAATCCGTTGTAAATTCCAATCCTCTGAGTTGACCTTGATTTGACGATACATTTTCGTGATGTCTGTGGCAAACACGTGCTTGTGATGCCTGACCCAGAGCAGTACATTTGTGACATCGAGATGTAGATTCGCACCAGTATACATCAAATCGTTGACAGAGAGACCAGACGAAGACGGGCATGAGCCATTGAATACGACTCTCAACTTAGTCGTTGTGCTCTCGGGTCGTAGTACGCCATGGTGAGGAAGATAGTAAGAAATCGACTCACCAGGTTGTTCGTTGTTCTGCGCCTTTACCATGTCTCCGAGTTGTAGATATTCGTCCATGAATGCCTGGTAGAGTGCCTTGTAGTCTGGATCTCTCGCGAATCTCTTGATTGTTCGTTGTAACGAGCGTTGAGCTGCATTGTACGAGTTGCCTAACGCACTTGCCGACAGTTTGAGTGGAACGCGCACGATGTACCGACCGTCAGATTCTCGCGAATGAGTTCTTACAAAATGTTCTTCGCACCGTTGTTCATCTGACGAAAGAGTTGGATCACTATCTTGAGGCACTTCCTCTTGAGTCCAAAAGCGCGTGAGCAGTTCTTGTAGAGAGTCTTCTTGATGTTCGACCGAAACCTGATGCGCGAGCCTTGCACCAACACTTTGGGTTGTCACCGGGCCCAAAATGAGCCATCCAAATATTGAGAGTTGAGCTATTGGTTCAGTTGGTGCGCCTCTAACGATGTTCGGTTTCACGATTTGTCCATAAAAATCCGCACCAAGCAAAATGTCAATTTTTCGCGGTCTTAGAAAGTCACGGTCAGCGAGTTGGAGATGCTTCAGATGTTGCCACGAAAGTTCCGGTCGATCGAACGATGGTAAAGAGCTGGTCACTGTCTTGAGCACGTGCGCCCGAATTGTCAGAAGTTCTTCAGAGTAGCGAGATTTGAGTTGTAATGAGACCATTCCCCTGGTCTGCGTTGTCAGACTCCCCCCGATTCCCACGATGTTCAATGGAGATCGTTGACGAGAGAGCCTCAGTTGTCTACAGAGTTGTTCCGTGATGAAGGTGAGTTCTGATCCGGTGTCGACCAAGAGTCGAGCTGGATGCGATGAAACGGTAGAGATGGCCTCGGTGAGAGCTGTTGCTAGGAGAGATGTGCTATGGGTTTGAGTTTGTCCACGTTGTGCTGCTTCTTCGACGGTTGCGCCGTCCCCTCATTGAGTTGCTGCGTTGGTACTTGGAGCTGCTGCGTTGGCCTTCGTTGTGTCAGGAGTTGTGCTGGGGATAGCGTCGTGCAGCAACGTGTGGTGAGGACGGTCACACACCTTGCATCCTCGAGATGATCGGCAGTCTCTGTAATTGTGGCGGCCAAGGCAGCAATAACAGAGCCTGCGCGTCAGGATTATTTCCTTCCGGTGATCTGCTTTGGCTCCGCGGAACACCGGACAGATACCGATATAGTGCTCACCCCCGCAGCAGTCGCAAGGGTATGAGCCAGGCTTTGCGTCGGGCGGTCGGTAAGACAGCTCTCTGGGTGTGACGGGAGCTGGCTTGCTGCTGCTCGTTGTGGCTGCGTTGTGCTGCAACGTTGATCGTGGTGCGTTGCTCTGGTCCGGAGTTGGTGCTGTCGCTGTCTTCGCGACGGTGGCGTACGCCTGAGTCGAACGGTTGCTGGAAGCTGCTTGTTGCCGAGTCGATCCTGAACGCGCTGGAGCTGCTGCGGAGTTGACCTTGGTGGCGCCAGTTCCCACTCGTTCAAGCGCTCTGGCGCGAGTTGCGAGAAAGTCCTCTAGTTGTGCATAGGTGGGAGGGTCAGTTGCACTCCCCAAGCTGACCTCCCAAAGAACCCGCGTTGGCTGGTCCAGCTGCTGGGTCACCCGGTGGACCGCAAAGTGATCCCAGAAGCTCTCCATTGCTCCCAGCGATGACAGGACCTTCTTCACCTCGGCCACTCTTGAGGTGAGCAGGTCAAGTTGTGCAGCGTCGCGCTCGTTGACCCGTGGCAGAGAGTCGAACTTAACGAGTTGCTCACGAATCAAGAGGCGCTTGTTTGCATACCTCTTCTTGAGCAGATCCCACGAGGCGGCCAATGAGTTGCCAGTCAACGGAAGCCCGGAGATGATCTGAGCCGGCTTCTCGCCCAAACATCCTCTCAGATAGTGGAGTTGTTCGATGTCACTGAGTCGCGAGTTGTCCAGGATTAAACTGGTGAACATTTCACTAAATCGCGGCCAATCGCTGTACTCTCCGGAGAACTTGGGGAGCTGGATCTCCGGAAGCTTCGTTGTACGATTGCTTGAGTTGCTCTTCGATGGTGCTTCCGCCGCTGAGTTGATCTTAGCCCTGAGCTGTGCCATCGCTCTTCTGGCTCGCAGCACTAGAGTAGTCTCCCTCGCGTGGCAATCCTCCGTGAAGTACTCGTGGTCCAGGGCAGTGCTGGGCCACGTGACCTCCATCAACTGATGGTCCTTCTGGAAGGCCTTGTGGAGCTCTTCCATGTGAGTGGCCATCGCGGTCAGCTCCTCCATAGAGCAGTCCTCGCAGTCCTGGAGTTGTTCTAGCAAGTCGCGCAGGGAGTTGATCCGCCCTCGTTGTGCTCTTGCCTTAAGCACAAGCTCCGGCTTGAGGCCCCTCGGAGATGAAGCCCGAGTGCGGCGTGCTGGTACTTCAAGCACGGTGCTTTGATCGGTGCTCGAGGAGTCGTCCGCTGAGTTGGTGGGAGTGGCGCTTGCGTCGTCCTTCTCTGAAGCTGTCACTGAGTTGTTCGTCTTGTCGGCCATTTTGGCCGGAGCTGCACTCGAGTCGCCCTTCTTGGTCGTTGAGTTGTCTATGGCGCTGTCCTTTGCGCTGTCGCGCTTGTCCGCCATCTTGCCGTTCGAATGGCAAGTCAACGAACAATGAGATGCACTGAGAGATGCGATGTACCTAAATGCGCGCCCGACACACTAATTATTCACAGCGATCACTTATTTAGCACACCATGCGAGTTGAAAGCGGGAGAAGAACTGAAGCCGTGCAGATAGGAAAGAGCTGGAGACGAAAGCAGAGATGCGACCGTTGAGCGTGCTTTCAACCGACGCCGCGCGAGAGCCCTCGCTCCGGCTCGAAGGACCAAATTTTTGAGATTTGACTTGAATTAAAGCGATGCACTGAATTTAAGGACAGAGAAGATCATCGAGGGCTCGATAGCGGAGAAATGAAAGCACAGAGTTGAAGAGTAGCACAGAGATGAAGCGTTTATTTGAAGGCGCACACGTGGGTCGTAAAGCCACGTGGCGATACGCAAAATACAAAGTTGAACAGTACCTTTCGTTGAGTGGTGGGTCGTAAATCCACGCACTCGCGCTGGACAATCGTTGCACTTCACTCACTAAGAACTACAGAGTTGCACACGAACCGTATCTTGTACAAGAGACTTTGCAAAGCTGAGACGAACCGGTGATCACACTAGTCAGATCAATAGTAATGGCCGCTAGCCGGCACGCTGTGCTGAGAGTCGACAAGACGCACATTGCGCATGCGTGGCGACGCTTGTGCGTCGATCAGCATCGATCGCTGATCGATGCTGCCACGCTCGATGAACTTACGAACTAACAATTACTAGGTAGTCGCTGGTCTCGTATATATGCGGAGGTGCAAATCCGCAACAATAAGGCTTTAGTATATCTAAAAAACAAACCAAATCCTCCACAACAGCTACAAAGATGGCAAGTAACCCTAAACGATTACGATTTCGAGATAGAGCATAAACCAGGTAGGCAAAACGTTGTAGCGGACGCGTTATCTAGGAACCCAGTACCAGTATTACCAGTAAGACAAAGATCCAGTGACACCAACGACAACGGACAAGAGAAGAACCGACATAAACAACATCACCAATACAACACACGACAAAGAAGCGATACAAACGAAGACGATGAACAGGACGAAAAAAGACAGAAGCAACATCACCAATACAATACACGACAAAGAAGCGATACAAACGAAGACGACAACGTACAAGATGGGAAAAGACTGAAACAACAGCATCAGTACAATACACGACAGAGAAGTAACACAGATGAAGATACGGAAGAAAAACGAAGGAGCAAGAGACGACATCAGGAATCACACGATAGTCAGGGAAGCGACACGGAAATGGCACTAGAGGAACAGGGAATGAATGTAACAACCGACGACGAAATGGCTACTTCAGATAAGGACATGAGTACGGATTCAGAAGAAGAAACGGACGAAGACGAAGTAAAATATGAAAGAAAAAATTACGCAAAGCTAAAGAGAAGTATTGAAGAAAATATAAAACAAAACGAAATAAATGAAACTAGAATAAAAAGAAAATGCCCAGCAAGCGGATCAAAAAACCCTGAGGGAAATAGCGACCGTCCGCAAACAGACGAAGAAATGCCCAAAATGGAAGAAGATCGACAGCTCCTGGAAGGAAAAAGCCTAGCAAGCGGATCAAGTCCTATAGCGGAAAAAAGCGGCCGTCGGCTAACAGACGAAGTAAGAAACCGCATAGAGACACAAGGTCGACAGCTCCTAGAAGAATTAAAAATACAAGAAGAAAATTCAAAGCATGAAATAACAACGGAAAACGAAACGCAAAGCGCAACGGAGAATGAAAATGTAGAAAGTAATACTGAAAAACAGACAAAGCAAACGCCACAACCAAATTTCAGATCGCCAACGCAAAGCTCGGAAAATCGGGATACACGACAAAACAACGACCACACGCAAAGTGTTGAACACTATAATCAATCAGACGATACTAGCAGAATCGACAACGAGAAAGAAGACTCAGGACAAACGGGTACGACTGACATGGAAACAGACGACGAAGACTACCAACCGACAAATTATCATAGGAGACGACTGACAGTGCCACGGCATCGACGAAAAACAAGAAATGCGGAAGACAACGAAATCAACGGACGAGACGTTATTAATAACGGAATTACAATCACACAGGATAACATAATACAGCGAAAAGACAATATAGCGTATTTTATTTCAGCAGACTGTATACTAAACACAATAACCACAGAAATATTAACAGAAAAAGGTAAAATAGACAGTGCTAGTTTGATACGATGCAACCCGGAAATAGGTGACGTGATAATTATAAGGAAAAATCTAACATGTTATTTCGCATTAGTATGTAAGAAAAAACACACAGACAATACAAATCTGCAGACCATAAAACAATGCTTGGAAAAATTATTGCTGACAGTACAGAGAGCAGATATCAAAACTCTAGCAATACCGAAAGACCCGAAAATAATAGACTCACTGACATGGTCGACAATAACAACATTTTTACATAAGAAAAAGAACAATAGCTGTAAAATTACATTATGTGAAGGACTAATTACGGTACCAACGCCAGACAAAAGACGCCAAATAATCCAAGAATTTCATAGTTCCGTAGTAGGTGGACATAAAGGGGTGACAAAAACATATCGACGAATAAGACAGAAATACTATTGGAAAAATATGAGACGTGACGTAACCGACTTTATCAAATATTGTATGGACTGCCAACGAAACAAATTAGTTAGAATTAAACACAGAGCACCAATGATTATTACAGATACACCGACAGAACCTCTTGATAAAATAGCCATTGACATTTGTGGACCATTACGAAAGACGAAAGACGGAAACGAATACATATTGACAGTTTTAGATCTTTTCAGTAAATTCGGAATCGCGATACCATTAAAACACCAGACAGCGACAGACGTAGCGACAGCATTAGCAGACAAAGTAATAGGAGTTTTCGGAGCACCAAGAGCAATACTTTCAGACCAAGGAGCGAATTTTATGTCAGAGACATTTCGACAATTCACAGAGATTTTCCAAATTAAGCATTATAGGACATCAACGTATGATCCACAATCGAATGGGGCGATAGAAAGAAGTCACCACGGGCTAGTAGAGTTTTTGAAACATTATATCAACGACGAAAAAGAATGGGATAAACTATTACCATTAGCATCATTTTCGTACAACAGTAGTATACACGAAAGCACAGGATACACACCGTTCGAAATAGTTTTCCACCGAACCGCAAATACCCCATCGGAATTCCCGCCGACAGAGAAAATAATAACATACGACGAACATATGAAATAAATTAACAAACGAGTAAAACAGACGCAACAGGCAGTATTCGAACGACTCACCCGATTCAAAGAAAGAATGAAGAAATATTATGACAAAAAAGCGAAAGAAGTACATTTTCAAGTAGGACAGCCCATATTTTTATTAAAACAGCCAAAAAAGGACAAATTAGACTGCAATTACATAGGACCGTTTAACATAATACGCATATTGGACAAAAATAACATAGAAATACAAATTGACGAAAGTAAAACGAAAATAGTACACATAGACAAAATCAAACCCGCATATGTTACAGGTGCCTCACGCACATTCTAAGTGTAGTAATGGCAAGCACAATAATACCACTGGAACGAAACCAAGGACTGTACTCGACTACCATAGGGACGCTGCAATTATATCATACGACATGGACACTAGTAGCACACATAGACACACAGGGAATAGCACAAGAATACGACATTGCAAGACAGAACGCAGAAGCACTATCGCGAATATGTAAGACAATTGGTACGACATGCTATTTTGACACAAAAATTAAGACTATACTGACGCGACTGAATAATACAAAAAGAGAAATCGACTCATTACAAGAACTAACGCCAGAAATACAAATAAATAGACGAAAAAGGGGAGCACCACTAACGTTCATAGGAAAAATTAGTAAAGCATTATTCGGAACGATGGACGCCGCCGACGCGTAACGAATTGACGCACAAATTAACACCTTAGCCAATAGTAGAGAGGAATTAGCACAAATAATAGAAAGCAGGACACACATAATAAAGACGAAATTCGACCAGACGAAACAACAAATACGAAATCTCACCATGGTAGTAGGAAAACAAATAGACAGAATAAACAGCGGACTCACACCGATAAGAAATCAGGAGATGAACATGCAAAAAAACGCCGAAATAACATTTTGCATCTCAGGATTAACAGAAGCTATTAACGAAATAGAGCGACATACAAATATATTAATACAAGCGACATTATTTGCTAAGGTAGGATAGATACACCCACAAGTACTTACAACACAACAGATATTAAAAAGCGCAAAAGTAATTCAAAGTACAGTGACAGACAGGGAACTCCCAGTATCACCAGAAGCAGCACATATAACGGATTTGATAAAAGTAAGCGAAGTAGCAATCTACCACAACGGGAAGAAAATAGTGTATGTAATACGGATACCACTATTAGATACAATGAAATATAAACTATACCGACATATACCAATCCCAGTACCGCAAATCTTTAACAATAAGACAATGAAATTCGCATTCATCAAACCTTTAACAAAATATTCCGCAATATCTATGAATTTTGAAGAATACTATAATATTGAGGATCTAACGACGTGTAAAAGATTGACAGACAGGTACATATGCGAACAAACAAATCCCAGACAGAGGGTCGGAGACGACGCGGAATGCGAAATACGTATGATAGCGAATCCGCAATTTAGAAACCCAGAAGACTGCGACGTAAGACTAAAGATGCTTAAGAGAACATACTGGACAAGAATTGACAACACGAACTCCTGGATTTTTGCAGCACCGAAGACCGAGACAATATACATAACATGCAATGGACATGAAGCACAGACAGAGACGATACAGAAGACCGGAATATTAACTTTAGACTCCGAATGTATAGCAAGGACGCAGACTGTAAAATTAATTCCTACGATCGGCATTATATCCAATATTTCGATTGCGGCATCAAAAGGACAAGCGTATGCGTTAAACATAACAAAACTGATAAAACATGCATTAGAGGGACAAGACATAACAAACTTTACATATGTATTAGCGGAAACCGAAGCGTCTTTACAGGCAATAGACAGCAGCACTAATCGAAGGGACGAATTAGAAAACGGAGATACTAAATTAAAGACGATAATACCCAAAGCAAGGGAAATTAACAACGTACACAGTAGACTGACAATTATGGAAAGACTTCTTAAGTATATAGGCATTTCAATTGTTCCATTGATAGCAATAGGTGCGATAGCGGGGAAATTGTCGTTATGTGGAAGAGTGGAAATGGTGCGTAAATTGCTGCAATGTAGGAGAAGAAAACGAGAAACAGCTGATGTGGCTCCAACAAGTAATACTATGCCACTGACAGTGTACATGACACAACCAACACGTGCGAATGAGATAACGCAAAGAATAACAGAACTAACAGCTATTGCAGACGGAAACGTACCCTGACAAACAAATATACTAAACTATTGTATTTAACCAGTATATAACATTACTATATTTTACTAACAAGTATCACTAACACATTTAACAATATAGTATAACAACACTAACAAAAAAAAGGAATATATATATAAATAATAATAATTAATGTATAAGCATGAAGAAAATATATGTATATGCACGAGAAAAAAAAAATCACATGGAAAGCACAACACTGATATAATGATAGACTCAAGAACAGCAGCGGGATCGTGTCACCGCCGAAGCTATGCCCGATCTGCGGGGGTCTCACAAGGCTAGGCGCGAGCCATTTCAGACGATGCCTGTAAGACCTGGAGAAGAGCACCATCGAGAGGCCATACAAACACACAGAATGCGGTTTACGCGGCGAAATAGTGTCAAACGGGGACATAATGCAACACTACACCAAATGTGCGGAGCATATTATAAGAACATATAAAAAAGCGGAGAAACCAACAAAGACCGAAGACACGGACAGACCCAAATGGTTAAGATCGCAAAAGACGCAGACGGGCTTGACGGACGAGACAAAAATACGAGAGACACGGGAAGTAGAAGAGGCGAAACGAGAAATCGCGGAACTGAAAAGAGAAATAGAAACGATAAAGAAGGAGGAGAAACAGCAAGCCGAAGGAACAGAAAGACAGACGCAGACGGACAGAGGTACAGTAGATGCAAGAACATGGAACATGACAATTGACGACGAGGGACGCGAATTAAGACGACGAGACGTGACAGACATAACGGAGGAAATAAATAAATTACAAAAAGAATTAATGAGACGGACATTAGTATTAGCAACGCAAATGATGGGACAGGTAGAAATAACAGAAATTGACGAGGATTAACAGTACTAACAACGGGACGCACTGACCTTGCAGACATAAAACGCCATATTACAGTATTACACAAAAAAAAGAAAAAGAAAAGCATATTATAGGTTAGGTTATTATAGGTTAGGCTAGGTTAAGTTAATATAAGTTAACTACTGTTAGAGAAAGAAGCACACATCGCCTAGCGCGCTCATTGCCAATTAGTTCTTGCACGCTCGCTCACGCATAGGGCGGCAGCATCGATCAAGGATCGATGCCTGCGCGTCCTTACGCATGCGCACAAGTCCGCTCACGTCTTCTTCATCGATCGCCATATTGGCATTATCATTCGGAAAACAGTATTCGCGGCGTTTACACGTGCTTTGTGTTTCGGCAAAATTTAGATAGTTAGCAGACCCCTCAACCACTCATTGAACTGACTCACTTGTAGACTACTCATTTTAACTCACTCACCCGTGCATCATCAAAGATACTCAGTCCAGCGTCGAGGAAACTCTGTACCTGCGGCGGACCCTCACACGTGCCACATTTAGGTAGTCTCATTTTACATCTCTCACCGCCTCCTCAATAAAGATCGCTATTAATTGACTCTCACACGTGCAATCATTTACTCCCACGACCCACGAGTTTTCTCAAGCCTTGCTCAAGGAAATCTCAAACAACTACACATTATACTTAGGAATAACAAAGTGTAACAAATATGGATACAATACACATACATATACATATACATACTGAGGTATATAGATAAAACTAACCCAAGCCACTGAGTTCCAGACAGCACACAGACACCACAGGAATAAGAAACAAACAAAAAAAAAGGGGGAAGACACACTTATGGATAACCCATGCAAAATAGGAACAGGTATAGAAAAGGAAAAGAGATGACACACA
This sequence comes from Trypoxylon attenuatum, assembly GCA_963989405.1. Taxonomy (NCBI): domain Eukaryota; kingdom Metazoa; phylum Arthropoda; class Insecta; order Hymenoptera; family Crabronidae; genus Trypoxylon; species Trypoxylon attenuatum. The sequence continues at coordinate 380,489 of OZ022494.1, read as the reverse complement.
GTAATAATTAGGTAAAACAGACTGAAAATAACAGGTAACAACAGGTAAAGTAGTAACAGCAAAAAAAAACACAAAAGGAAAACAAAATAGTTAATTCTAATAACATATTAATTCTCATAGGAAAAACGACGAAAGGACAGAGACGTAAAGACATGAGAAACGACAACACTTGGACAGTAAAGGACACACAGACGGAAACAATTTGAAACAACACTGATGCAGGAGCATCAGAATCAAAAGCGGGGGAGTGTAACGGACGCTACGCCACTGGACCCAAAACGCTGACGCTGCTCTCCCTACCCCGACGCAACACCTCACGACGCTGGACCCACGACGACGACTGGAGACTTACTTACAATTTGACGATTAATCTGAACAGACGTATTTAGACTACTTCAGACCGACTTGATTAAATACTTTTTTTTCATCCGCAACCGTGTTCACTATTCTATCCGCGAACCCTCGACAATCGTGATACTCCCTAGGCCTTCCCACGCGATCTAGAATAAAGCCCGTGCTTCTCTCATCATCCAGTCAGTCGATACGAATTTTTAAATGTCCAAGCTTCAGATGCTCCTATCTCGGAAAGGGTTGAGATTCCGACATTTTGTCATTCGACTTTTCGAGTTACTTTGAGGTCTAGAATATGTGGGCGAACGATCTCCGTGAGTCACTGAAACACCCTGTATAAATAACAAGATGCATTGAATTTACTAAAAAATTTCTATTACTAATAATCACGTTGCAGATGTACCCCTCCATGTTTAACCTCACTAACTGTTATTACTTCAAGATGTAATAGTATTCTACCAGTATACAACTGCAGGCACAGCTCTGATGTAAATTTCAAAGCAAGTTGTGCAACGTTGAACTAAGTACCGTTTGTGCCCCGAATTTGATTTTTTAATCATGAAACCATCATGTTCGACGTCATCATTGCCATCATCATTATCATCGTCGTCGTCTTTAATACCACAATTTCCAACACATATTATTGATGTTGATGGATTCATAGTAAACCGCACTTTTATATGTAAAGAACTTGGTATCGTTGACATGCACACCGCGGAGTGTTTTATGCTGAATTTAATTTAGAAATGACTTTTGCGGACTTATCGATAAAAGATCAGAAATCGGTAAGTTACGTAAGTAAATTTGTACATGGAATTCCTTTTACTGATTTTGGGCATGAACAGTTACAACAAGGAAATATGTGTGACATTATCAAAGCGGCAGTGTATGGTCCTAAAAAACCATTGGTTGCATAGAAAGGTAAATACATATATTAATCAAATGATTTGAAACAAAACCATAATACAAATTTTTCACATTACAGTAATATTGTAGACGGCTTAAGTTTATCAAATCCCAGCAACAATTATTCTTTTTATTAAAATGTAAACACAGTAGCTATTTCCCTATGCATATCGAAAATCTACGCCTACACTCACTTTCGTTCTGTTCACGACATAATTTTCATAAATACCTCACGATATGCCATAGATTCAAACAAAAAATTTTGCAAAGTGAGATAAAACACACCTATGCATTTCTAAGCAAATTAAAGAAACAGTTAATCAAACTGGATAAGCTGATTATGTCGTACACACCCAGGTGGTTGTTTCAACAATTTTTCAATTACGAACTCCATGTTTCTAAACTATACCAGAAGAAACAAGAAGACCTTTATATCAAAAAATTTCCTTTAATTCAGCAAAAACATAGTTATCACACACAGAGTTACATTGCTGCCAACACGACATTCACTAGTATTAAACATTCAAAGTCACTATGTCAACCTCAAACTTCAAATAACGATAGTTTACCTCCCATCAATCCACAACACTTTAATTCTAATTGTTCAATAGATAAAAGTAAATTCCTTATAAATTTGTCATCAACAGAAATCCCAATCACAGTAACAGAAGTTTTAAAATTTGATCTTAAATGCAATTTACCCTATAGCAAAAACCGATTACCATTAGTCAACATTATATCTAGCTTCGAAAAAACAGTGAAAAAAGCAGTTGCCAGTAATGAAACCAATGCCAATACAAGTTTAAATTTAAGTCTATCACCTGTTACCGATAATAATATCGTCGACACTATGCGAGGAGCCTTTGTAAATACACTAAACCACTTCCATACACAATACCGCAATCCAGTATTGTTAGCTAAAATCAAAACAGCAAGAGAATTCGTCAATACACATAGAGACTCAGTAACCTTTGTTAGAGCTGATAAAGGCAATACATTAGTATGCTTAGATAAAAGGGAATATATTACCAAAACGACCACTTTATTAACAAATAGCGATTATTATGAAACAATTAAAAAAAATCCCTTACGAAAATTGCAACTAGACACTAACAATTTATTACAAAATTGGCACAACCAAAAATTCATATCAGAACCAATAAAAAAAGCCCTATCCGCCAACAACACTTTATTACCTCGATTATACTCTTTACCAAAAATTCATAAACCCAATATTCCCTTCAGACCTATTGTTTCAAGCATCCAATCACCAACACATAAACTAGCTGCTTATCTTCAGAACATCCTTCAACAATACTGCTCAGTTTGTAACTCCCACATATTAAATAGCTTCGTTTTAAAAGAAAAGTTAGATAACATTTCCATCCCCAATGACTACAAATTAGTTTCACTGGACGTTCAATCTCTATATACAAATATCCCGATTGAATTAGTCTGTAACAGTTTAAACAGAAGAAAGGATGTCATCATTCACAGTATCCCTATGTCTGAGCTCATTAAAGCTATTAATTTCATAATGCAAAACGTTTATTTCACCTTCAATGGAATCATTTATAGACAACTTTTTGGCCTACCCATGGGTTCCCCTCTTGCACCAATTTTGTCTCACATAGTCTTACAAGATTTAGAAAACCACTGTCTAACACTTTTGTCATTTCATGTTCCCTTCTTTTACAGATACATTGACGATATTATAACTTGCCTTCCTTCCAATAGCATCAATGATACTCTCAATGTTTTCAATAGTTATCACCCTAAGCTTCGTTTCACCTCAGAACTAGAATCAGAAAATACTATTCCCTTCTTAGACATCCTCTTAATTAAACAAAACCAGAAAATCATAACCAATTGGTACAGGAAACCCACGTGGTGTGGAAAAACGATAAATTTTAATTCTGAACATCCATTCAGCCATAAATTATCCATCATCAATTCCCTGACCGATCGAGCTGTCCTCTTGTCTCACAATAGTTACCATTCTAATAACATATTACTAGTCAAACACATATTAATTGCAAATGATTTCCCTCTTGAACTGGTAAACAAACATATCCACAAAAGATTAATGTATCTTAGAAACAAAAATAACACATCACTTGGTTTGCAGCCTTCATTAAATACAGAACAACAAATACTTTGCATTATCCCATATGTTAAAAATTTAGGTGAATCCCTGAAAAGACTTCTTGCCAAATACAATATTAAAACCATTTTTAAAAATAGTAACAAACTAAATTCCATTATCGGCTCCAACAAAGACAAAATTGAGGTTTTCTTGCACACTAATGTAGTTTATAAAATCAACTGCTTGGATTGCGAAGCAGTTTACATAGGACAGACGAAACGATATCTGAAAGATAGGATACGTGAACATAAGCAAAATTTACATAACTCCAGTAATTTGCCTACTTCTTTAACAAACCACATGGTTACCGTACTTCACAGTTTTGATTTCGCTAACACTAAAATTCTTTCTTTCGAACCTGATTTATTCAAACGCCTTTTTCAAGAAATGCTATTTATAAAATTCAATGACAATACAGTTAACAACAGAACAGATATCAATAATTTAAATTCTATATATAACTTATGTAACTTTTCCTTCAAGTAACGTTTCAGTCCAATCTTTATTATACACCAGTAGTATACATTCGAATCTTGCGCCATTACGTCTTCATTTGTTCTCGGCTCACTTCGCTCATCGTTACCTCCATCCACATGCCTTTCACTGATGAACCACCAGTCGCCAAAATGTAAGCATCCGGATCACACGTACAATGTAGTCTATCTTTGTTTCGTTTATATTGTTAAAAATTTGAGTGGACTTGTTTACCAAAATTATGCAACAATCTTCTAGCAATACAGCACTCATCCAGGTATTTTATAGAAAACATATAATTTATCCTTTTTCCTTTTGCTTTTCACTCTCTCCCACGCCCGGTTCTTCTCAACGGATTCTAAGTTCATGAAATACTTTATCTTTTCTCTTTTTAAGGAAACAATTATCCTGCTTAAAGAACTAAATTAGCAGTTTTGTATATACAGCGCAAGCTTCAGCAATTAACACCTCGCTGATCGAGGCGCAAACACGTTGCCCCTAACCATCGTATCATTTAATACAATGGTCAGGAAACACGTACTTTGCTCGCCTCCATTAAGCAAAAGTTACAACGCCTCTTGTTCCTAAAAAAGAAAAATTCATTGCTCCTCAACATCAACCTTAACTGCTGCAACGGTATGTTTCTTTCATTACATATACACTCCCTTTATTTTTATATTTATGGTTTTTTAAAAAAGTAAACCTCATTTATAGTTAAAATTACATTCATTCCAGAATACAATCATTATTGCGAATGTTGGTAAACCATTAAGAGTCACTCAAATTTTCACCTTGTACATACGTTCCTGTCCCACATTATTAGCTCTCTCTTATCAAGTTATATATTAGGATAATCATACGATGGCGACATGTTTCGATATATAGAGCGCACCCACCAGAAGGCGTAAGTTCCTTGACAAGCACTTATTCCATTCTGTTTTTGGTCGAAATTTCATCTCTTTAATTAACACCTTGATGTAATAATACCCACAGATGTGAAATTGAATAATAAACTTTAGTTTCTGAAGAGGACTCCGGATAAGGAGTCGAAACGTTAAACAAAATACATCAGTGTCAACTTAGTATAATGGATTGAAGAAAATGGCTAAACTAACTATATATCAACCCAATCCAAAGGAATTATTATTTTGAATTACAGTAATATTGCTTTATTCGTTTTCTTTTAGGGGGTCACTTTCAAATGTAACCGTCTATCAATAAATTTAGAAACATATGGATGTCCAAAATTTGATGTTTTAATAGAAAATAGAAATTATGCAAATGCAAAAAACCTAAATAGCATACTTCATACATCTTATTGCAAGAATGATACACCACATTGCCCTACAATCGAAGTACAAGTTCTTAGAAATTGGGTCATTGCAAATATGCAAAAGTAAGTATAAACTATAACAAAATTTATGTTTGTATTTGTAACAATAACTTTACGATATTAATTTTTTCAGATTAACATTTAAATTATTTTACAAAAACAAACAATAACCCCATGAGGTATGTAAAACAAAAATACCAAGCAAATATTATTTCAAATAATTATTTTTAATAATTATTTCAATAATTTTTTTCAGATTATTTTATTACACTCATATGCTGCTTAATCTACATCAAAAACAAAAGTTGTCTGTCTTTACTATGCATTTACGTTACCTCATTTTTCTTTGATTGTTATATCATAATTATTTATTGCTATATATTGCTATTGTATTAATGTATCAACAGGTAAATAATATATTTTAACATTTTGATTGATTGATTGATGATGGGGGATGGGTCACCGAGCGCTCAGACCTACCGGACCATTGTGCTCGGGCCCGAAACTAGGCTGCCCTTATCCAGGTCCTTTGGGTAGCCCGGCCTCCTGGGCGAATCTCAGAAGGTCGGTCATCCCTATGCTCCCTGCTTCTTCATCTGGGGTGTGGGCCGTCCCCAAGATTGAAGCCCTCACCGCTCCCAGCTCCTTGCACCTTCCTATGAGGTGCAGTGGGGTTTCATCTTCCAATCCGCACCATCTGCATTTTGGCTCCTGCACGATCTCCAGTTGCTTCAGGTGCCCTCTCGTGTGCCAGTGACCCATCACTAGTCCCACGAGTCGTCTGAGGCCGGGTCTGTCCAGCTCCCCAGCCGTTCTGCCTATGGCCGCTGATGGCCCCTTGAGTAGGGCCTTCGCGTGTCTCATACCTTGGATCTGGTTCCAGGTCCTGTCGAACTCGGCAGCAGCCCAGCCCTCTAGATATTTTTTCACCTCCCCGTTAGTGACTCCTATCTTGGGGGGGGGGGGGGGGGGGTTGCATCTGTGATAGGCGTGTGTGCCCCCTCCTTAGCTCTAAGGTTCGCCCTCTCATTTCCCGCGATACCGGCATGTCCCGGTAACCATAGTAGGTTAACCCGGTTGCCTTTTCCTGCGAGTTTTTTAAGCGCTTCCGCGCAGTCCCTTACGAGTTTCGATCTAACGATCGTCCTATCAAGGGCTCGCAGCGCCGGCCTGCTGTCACTACATATATAGATGTGCAGGCCTCGGTAGCCCCTTTCCAGGTTCAGTTTGGCGCAAGCCCATATAGCATATATCTCCGCTTGGAGTACCGAGGCATGCGGTTCCAGTGCCAGTGTTACCTCCTTCTTGATCCCGTCTCCGCAAACTCCGGCTTCAGCGCCCGTGGCCGTTCTAGACCCGTCCATGTACCATACAGGTCCACCTGGGGAGAGGGACGGTCGCTTCATTTGCGCCCACTCGTCCCTCCCCGGAAAGGCCACCCTGTACTTTTTACCAAAATGGTAGGTCGGTTCGCCGTGGTCACCCTCTTCTACCAGTGACCTCTGGAGGTCCATCGCTTCCCGCAGCACGGTTGCGTGTCCTTTCTCACCTTCTTCCCATCTCTTGGCCCACCTCAGCCTGATGGCCGCTCTCTTTGCGCCTTTTACCACCAACACCCGCGGTGGGGCCAGGTTCAAGATTGCGCCCATCGCCAGTGTAGGCGTTGTGCAAAAAGCACCCGTGATACATAGCAGAGCCAATCGGTAGGCCCTGTCCAGAATCCTCCTGTGTGTTACCTTTCTCGCTCTGCTCCACCACACGATCGATGCCTAGGTTAACTGCGGTAGCATAATCGCGGTGTAGATCCAACGGACTATCCGCGGTTTGAGCCCCCAGTTCCTCCCAAACATCCTTCTGCATGCCCAGTAGGTGGCGATTACCTTCTGTGACTGCTTCTCGACGTTCATCCTCCAGGTTAGTTTCGGATCCAGTGTTACGCCCAGATACCTTACCTCCTCGGTGAGTCTGAGTGCTGTCCCAAAGATCGAGGGGGCCCTAAACATTAGCGCCTTTTCCTCGTGAACAGCATCATCTCCGTTTTGCTAGGGTTCACCTTTAAGCCTTGCGATTGACACCAGTTTTCCACTATGCCCAGTGCTGTTTGCATCCTTCTTGCCAGTTGCAGCGGGTGCCTTCCTTTATTGATATAGCTATATCGTCGGCATACCCCTGCACAGTGAAGCCCTCGTCGGTGAGACTCCGAAGGAGCGCATCTACTGTTTGCTCACCAACATTAAAAGAGGGAGGGGAAAGAAATGATCGTGGTTTAAGTGAAACTCAACCAAACGTATTCATTATTGTTTACGGGACAGTGCAACAGAAAATTCCGAATTACCGTCTAAAAGCTGTCGGCATACAAAAACCCCAAGTCCCTATTTGGGGAAAAAAGCCTGCAGCTTTGTATACGCTTATCGCTGCTACCTACACTCTAACAATTAACGACGACAGTAAACTGACAAACGGAAATGCAGTCGCAATAATGGCCATTCACAAATCTCAGAGCTCTCACCTGAACCGTGGATACACCGGTGCGCTGTGACCCTTCCCGCCGAGCGTGCACTCTCGCCTCGTGGGCTGCAAGATGCTGCCGGTTGACTAGGGTGGAGTCCCAGGTCGCCGAACCGGGCAGGCAAGCGAAGAGCACCTTGTGAACCTTCGCCACAATCCACTGGTCACCCGCATAGCTAAAACTATCGCCCGATTGCTGATCAACGCCTCGCACGCACGCCACAAAGAACTTTTGGAAGAAGAACGCAAACTGCCACTGATCGTCACGGTGGTCGGCTCGGAAGTGCCGCGGTCGCATCCGCCGCGTGGCAACGAATCGCGAGCCGATTCGCGGTTGTTCGAAAAAGTTGAAGCTCGCTGTTGCTGGGCGGCCGCGTGAAGCCGCGAGAAGTCGTGTGAGCCTCTCGCGCTCCTGCAAGCGTTCTTTGAAACGCGAACATCTACCACCGGGGTCCCCAGTAGCGGGGAGAGTATCCCTCCCTGCGGGCAGCCCCTGACGGCCTGCGTCCAAGTCTCAATCGTCCCCCCCCCCCCCCCCCCCCCAGGCTTGTAGTCAGCAATGTGGCCCTCAACATGTTGTGCGCCTAGTTGCTGATTGCTTCCTCATCGCCGAAGCTTGTGGTTGCTTCGTGCATCGCCTTGAACGGGGTATTGTCGAACGCCCCCTCGATGTCTATAAAAACGCTCAGCACCGACTCTCCTTGATCCAGCGCTTCTTCAACCATCCCTAGGAGGTGGTGAAGTGCTGTCTCCACAGATCTTCCGCACTGATACGCGTGCTGTAATTCCTGTACCGGTCTGAGTGCCAATGCACTTTCCCTGATTTACCTCTCCACTAGCCTCTCCAGCGTCTTCAGCAGAAATGAGGTAAGGCTGATCGGTCTGTAGGAACTCGCCTCTTCGTAGTCCTTCTTGCCTGGTTTGGCTAGGAAGACCACTCTGGCGACCCTCCACGCCGATGGGACGTATCCCGCCACTATGCACGCCTTTAGTATCGGCACGAGGTGCCGTGCCAGCCCCCCCCCCCCCCCCCCCCCCCCCTCCTGAAGGAGGGCTGGGTAAATGCCGTCTACCCCCGACCACTTGTACAGGGTGTTCCGCCCGCCATCAAACTCCAAAGGCATGCCGCAGACTGAACGTCTGGCGATAAGCGCATTCACGGACAGGCTAGGGCTGATGTATTAGTAGACCCGTCGGCTACCGACCGCTGTAAGGTTGCTTGTGTTAGTCGGTACCGTTGGTGAGCGGGTCCTTCGTATCCGTAAGCGGATCTGTCTGTCTGCGTGAGCGTTGCAGCAGATAGGGCCGTAGACCTAATGACCTGCATAAGGCGAAGACCCGGAACCTCAATTAAAACCTTACTTTTTCTTACAGCAAATGTTGGAAATGTTTTCCCCTTGCGTCCAAGCATTTCTGGAGTCTTCTCTTCATGCTCTCAAATACACCGGCTAACGCTGCTTCACTAATTTCCCCAATTTGTTCACGTATGACACGTTTTAACTCCTCAATTGTCTTGTCTTGTTCGCAAAAACTTGACTTTATAAATGGACCCTGAGGAAAAAATGTGCCGTGGAAGGGCTACTAAGGGTCACCATTAGGGTATATTGTCAGTTTATTGTCGGGAAAGTACAACCAGTACCAGCGGTACTTTTTACTGCGGGGAAATGAAAGGTGTATACCTGGCCGCATCGACTTATTAGCTATGCAATAAACTGATTATTATCTGGGGGTGCAAAATTTAGTGGAGACAAATCGCTAGTCAGTCGTGTTGAAGACCTCCGACTAGCTCGGTTTTCCGTGTCCAAAAGTCCGAAATGTATACCACCGCGCAAAAGTTTTTCTAATCAAACTGTATTGTGCGAAAGTGCCGATCGGAGAGTGCCGACAGCGTTTTGTGCATGAATATGGTGGTGAACCCCCTTGCAAGTCATCAATTCACCGCCTCATCAACAAATTTGGGGCGACGGGCAGTGTTGAAAATGTCTACGGCGGCGGGAAGAAAATGGCGCAAGAAACTGTCAACTTGGTGCGAGAAGAGCTTCTGCGGGACCCGAAAAGTCTCGGTGGATACTTTCGCAACAGATTGGTGTGCCGCTCTCAATGTGTCATCGCGCAACAGAAAAGAGAAGCTGCATGCTTATCGCGTAACAACTGTCCACGAATTGCTGGCACCGGACTTTGCAAAGCGTGTGCATTACTGTGAGTGGATGTTGAATTTCTTGCGAGACCACGAAGAGGTCGTCGACTTAATCTGGTTCACCGATGAGGCGTGGTTCCACCTCAGCGGGTATTTAAACTCCCAGAATTCACGGATTTGGGCTTCGAAAGGGGAAAATCTCCACCAATTTATGGAGATGCCGCTACATTCACAGGAGATTGGGGTATGGTGCGGCATTTCAAGTCGACGGATCATTAGCTCAATTTTTTTTGAGGGCGCAGTCACATCGGAGGTGTAAATTCGCACAATTTTCAATAAATTTGTGAATCAGTTGACGGACGACGAACTAACTCTCGGTTATTGCCAGCAAGACGGCGCAACTTGCCATACGTCGGCGGCAAGTATGGCCGAAATCGAAAGATATTTTGATAATAGAGTGATTTCGAGGGATTTGCGGCCACCCAGATCTCCCGATCTTACCCCGCTAGATTTTTTCCTGTGGGGACACTTAAAAAATAAAGTTTTTGCAAACAATCCCCAGACAACCGAGGAGTTGAAACGTGCCATACGTGAACAAATTGAAGAAATTAGTGAAGCAACGTTGGCCACTGTATTTGAGAGCATGAAGAGAAGACTCCAGAAATGTTTGGAAGCAAGAGGAGAACATTTCCAACACTTATTGTAAGAAGAGGTAAGACTTTAAAAGTAAAGAAATGAGTTATTGGGTTTTTCGGGAATTTTAATTGACGGTGCCGCATCTTCGCCTTATGCAGGTCATTAGGCCCTGGCCGCTGCAGTTTCCTGAAGGAAAAGCTCATCGCCACTAGTCACCTACACAAGTAGCCTTCGCAGCGGGCGGTAGCCGACGGATCCTCCAACACATCAGCCCTAGCCTGTCCGTGAATGGGCTTATCGCCAGACGTCTAGTCTGCGGCATGCCTTTGGAGATTGATGGCGGGCGGAACACCCTGTACCTTTGGAAGGTGCCAATGGCCCAATTTTTCCTCTCTACGGTTACCACCCTAGCTGCTACTTCCCTGTTCCCAGTGCCGTTTCCCAGGGCGCACTCTTTTTGGGGGTGGCCCTGCTCCCTTTTCCTGGAGCCAGGAAAGTGCGTCTGCAAAAGGTGGTCCAACATTTCCATGTAGTCCTCGGCTCTCCGGCCGCCCGGCAGCCTCAGCCCTTCCACTTGTTGCGGGGAGTTGGCTGCGAAGATCTCCCTGAGTCTGGCCACCAGTGGCAGGGCTTCAATCTCCTCACAGAAGGTTCTCCGCGCCCCCCTCTTGCTAGCCTTGATGGCCCTCTTGTAGGTTCTCTGCGAGTCTTTGTACTCCTCCCAGGTTGCCCCGTCGTTTGCCTTAATGGCTCTGTTTAGGAGCCGTCTGGTGTTTGCCCTCAGCCTTGTGAGCTCTGGGTTCCACCACGGTACCTTCCTAGGCCCTTTGCGTGTCCTCAGAGGACATGAGGCCTCATATGATTTAATAATAGCGTTTTGCGTATCCGCCACCGCCCTCTCTATTTTGGACACCTCTCCCAGCCGCCCGGAACGGAATTCCCTGAGCCTGCCTTCCAGCTCCACTTTATTGAGGTGCCAGTCGGTGGCCCTAGGGTGCTTGTAACGGTCCGTGGGTGCACGGTCCAATTCTGTCTTTAGCTGGAACGTGATCAGCCTATGGTCGGAACGAGTGGCCTCCTCCTCGACCCGCAAGTTCGTAGCGGTCCTCGTCACCCAGGAGGTGCCTAGAATGATGTCAATCACCTCTGCCGTCCTTCTTGTGACAAAAGTGGGTTTAGCCCCCCTGTTTAGGATCTCCCGATCCGTGGTGGCGAGGTACTCGAGTAACGCTGTACCTATGCCGTTGATGTTGGTGCTGCCCCAGATGCTGTGGTGCGCGTTCGCGTCGCACCCAATCAGCAGGTGCAGCCCCTCGCTCTTGCAGTGATCCACTAACGCTCTTAGTTCCCTTGTTGGCGGGGGTTCTTCCGAGTCGTAAAGGGTGTATGCCGAGCAGGTCATCAGGTCTTTCTCCGCGCCCTTGGTTCCTACCCTGATGCATGCCACAGCTAGGTCTCGGGTACAGAAACTGGCCATTTTCAGAGCGGAGCAGCCCTTACTGATAAAGACGCACGCCCTAGGCCCCGCTCCTGTATCGTCCTGTATAACCTTGCCTAAGTACCTCGGTAGGCCCCCTACCCGGTGTTCGGGAGTCCAGGGTTCCTGTATGAGTGCTATGTCCAACTTGTCCGCTGCAAACCGCTGACAGAGAACTTCCGTTGCGGCTTTGCAGTGCGGTAGGCGGATTTGGGCCACGCCCAGTCCCCCTTGCGAGGTCCCGGTGCTGCCCTCCCCCCTGAACTTCTTCGTAGCTGCGGCCGGTCCCTCCTCATAGGTAGGCCCCGCCATTACTTGCCCCTATGCATTGTGTGTGTGGGGGGGGGGGGGGCTACCACCTCCATCGAAGCAGCGGTGCCCTCTGGGGCCGACGCGGCATTGTGCACCGGTTTGTCCGCCATTTTCCCGGTACCCTCACCCCCATCGGTGAGCGTGGGGCCCCCTGAGGTCCCTGCCTCCTGACGTTGCACTGCACTGGTCCCAGCCACGGCCGGTATAGTGGCACACGCCTCCTTGGGTACGGCTTTAGCAGGGGGTTCTCTAAAGAGAACCCTTCCTAGGCCCGCATGCGCCACCATCCCTGCAGCTTTGAGGGTTTTTAGGGACCCCTCATCCACCCCCAGCACAAGCTGCGTGTACCTTGGGCCCTCCCTCCGGTCTCACACCTTCCATAGGCGTGTTCTTAGTCCGGCATTGAACCTTTCCAGCCTCAGTAGGGTCTCTCCATCTCCACCGGTGGACCCGGGATGACCGTGATCAGCTTGTGAAGCCTTGGCGGGTATGCCCTTTCCAGCAATTGGAGATTGGCTCCCTGCCACGGTTTCATTTGTGTCACTGCCTCTTTGATCCAAGCTTTGGTCCGCTCGTCCGTTCGTCCGCGCAGGTCAGCCAGACGGCCCCCTGCTCCAGCCGGCAGTCATCAATTTTGGGGAGCAGTTCCCCCACTGGGACCCGGTCTATCTCCTCCCCGATAGCCAGGAAAAGTATAAATCAAGTAAGTACTTGATTTATTTTGTCTAACTCCCGAGTCGAGATACTTATATTCGCCGAGAGTTATAAGCTCTCTGTGAATTCTTGATCTGGGCGAGAGAAAAGAGTTTTTCTCTGTGATCATAGATCTCGGTTACTGCGAAAACGTAAACCTTTGCAGTGACCCGGTGGAGCCTGCGTTCGTGACGCGCGAGACGGTAATCCGTCACGCTCGTGGCCGCGAAACAATCGGTGAGCCGATTATCGCGAGACCGCAATAATCGGGAATTCAACTGTTTCGTCTGGCTAGAAGTCTGATCGATTTCGAGCAGCAACCACGAAGGTATTCCGGCTAGAGAGATTGTATGTAAATACTTGGGAACCAAGTATTGTCGGCTGGCAGTGTCGCTACGAGGATTCTCGCTCGCTTTGGCAGACTAGTGCTCAGCTCGACGTTTCGCATACAAGTGACGACTCGTCTACGATGCCTTCCAAAGGAAAGCGAGGACGAGTCGTACTAGGTGGCGATCAGTAGGAATTCTATTGGCACTTACCTATTGCTCACCTTGTGGTTCTCTCGCGGACGAATTTGCTGGAATTGACTGAAGTGACCGAACACGCAACTCAGTCGGGCGAGTCGGTTTTTTAACACTTCGCTTCACAACACTAACGCGTACCAAACGGATATTAAACACCCCGCCCCCCTTGCGCGGCTCGCGCAACGCAAGAGGGGTACGAGCTAGCTAACCGAACCGCGAGAGAACCAAATCGAAATACCAACACCAACGAAAGGATTATTTGGTACTTACTCTTAGGGATGCGGACGGCGGAGGTGACGGCGTGCTGGTCGCATCGGTCCTCCCTCGCCGATCTCGGCGAGCCTTTCCCGCGTCTCCCGGCTAATTACGCCTAGGGCCGTCAGCGTCTCGGTGTATACATTCGCGGCCGTTTGCCGTCCCATGAGCGTGGGTCGACGGGGCAGGGGTGGCCGCTCGCTGGGCGGCGGTCCTCCTCGTCGTCGTCTTGGCGCCGGTCGGTGCTGCGGGGGTGGTTGCAGCTGTGGCGGCGGTTGCTGCGGCGATTGCTGCTGTGGCGGTTGCTGCTGCGGTGGTGGTGGCTGCGGCGATTGCTGCTGCGGAGTTGGCCGGTAGGCGAGGGTCACAAGGCGTCCTTCCCGGTCCCATTTGAGCAAGTAGCTCCCCCCTGGGACCGGGCAGCGATAGCGTCGTCTGGCCGCCGGGACGTACTCCGGGACCAGGAGTCGGGTGCCGTTAAGGATGTATTCCTGGCACCGTTCCTGCATCTCGGGGGCGTTTGGCGGCGTCCGGTTTTCCGGGGCGGTGGATCGCGGTGGCGAGTCCCGCTCGACCGCGGGAGTAGCCGGGTGCAGGTCCGGGACGTCGCTGGCCGTTGGTGGATCCGCCGGGTCTGGCGGAGGGACCTCCGGGTCTCCTGCCAGGCGCAGGCACGCGTTAAATTTTGCGTGGAAGTTATCCATATTCGCTCGCGATGCTCGAATCAAACTGATTACTGGAATCAGTGTCTTCGATGAGGAAGCCTCGAATTCGAGATTCTTCCTATTGTTTGCGTTTAACCGCTTGGCCCTGAGGTAGGGATAGGCCAATTTCCTCATGTCTAGATCCAAGGGGGGCCAAGCGGGGTTCAAATTCAAACTCTGCGCTCTGTTTTGAGCGAGAGTTCCGCTTGGCTGATCGTTCGCGCTGTCTCGCTTTCTCGCGAGCAGCCGATTTATGTTGAAGGTTCTGGCTCATCCACAGGCAACTTACACATGCGTGTTATCGGCCTTGTGTATGTAGCTTTGCCTGTTCTAACTTGTACGACCCGGATAAGGCCATCCTTACCGGGCAGAACCTTCTCTATTCTTCCCATCTCCCATTGATTGGGGGGAAGGAGCGGGTTGTCGAGAACGACAACATCACCTTCGCGCAATTGCTCGCGCGAGGTTTGCTACTTGTAACGATTTTGGAGATTCACTAGATATTCTCTCGACCATTGTCTCCAAAATTGCTGATGCATTTTCTGCAGGACCTTCCATCCATTCCATCTAGATGTAGGCTCGTCTACTACAGGCTGCATGGGGATTGCGTTGAGCGCACTTCCAATTAGGAAATGACCAGGGGTCAACGCTTTGAACTCCTCTGGATCTTCGCTCAACGGCGCAATCGGGCGTGAGTTCAAACTCGCCTCGATTTTGCAAAGTAACGTTTGCATTTCTTCGGTGGTCGGCGTGAACTCACCTCAAATGCGTTTTAGGTGGTGTTTTACGGATTTCACGCCGGCTTCTTGCAATCCACCAAAATGTGGAGCACTGGGTGGATTAAATTTCCATTTAATCTCCAGTGCATTGCATTTTTCGCGCAGTTCAGGCGAATTAAAGCTTCGTGCAAATTCACGAGCTAATTCTCGATCAGCTCCGACGAAGTTTGTTCCATTGTCGCTTCTCATTAAGCTAGGAATTCCTCGTCGTGATACAAAGCGATCGAGAGCGGCTAAAAATGCATTCGTTGTGTACTCGTGAACGAGCTCGATATGCACCGCTCTTGTAACCATACATACAAAAACTGCAATGTAGGCTTTGTGAGAGATTTTCCCTCGTCCTGCGGAATCGCGGACTTTGTACGGTCCAGCGTAGTCCACTACGGTCGTATTAAACGGCCTTGCAGGACGACACCTATCGGGAATCAAATCTTGCATTTTTTGGGAGGCGGTTTCCGCTCTCCATCGCGTACACACCACGCACTGGTGAATCACCCAACGTGTGGTACTGCGACAGCCAAGAATCCAATAACGCTGCCTTACTGTGTGCATTGTTAATTGGATTCCACCATGCAAGGTGTTGCGATGGCATTGGCGTATTATTAAATTTGCTACATAATGCTTGGGCATTACCATGGGAAATTTGGTCGCTGGCGGCAAGCGCGAGTGACGTAGTCTCCCACCAACTCCCATGACGTCACTCTCATCGAGAAAGACGTCAAGCGAGCGTAGCATCGATTTCGCAGGAATTGGCAATTGTTTTTTCAAACAAGCATATTCCTTTGCGAAGTGTCTTTGCTGCAGATGACGAGCGATGCGCTCAGTTGCATCCTGCAGCTCAGAAGGGTCAAGCCACCGGTCAAACTGATCATTGGCTTGCCCTTTTAGTTTCTTATAGAAGCGTACGCAATACGCAACAACGCGTATTAATTTGCTCCATTTCGAGAATTTGTGCAACAAATTCCAACTCGAAGATTGGGTTGCAACGTGGGTAGTGCCCGCATGCTTCCCTTCTTCGGTGTTGAGGTCAGTTTTATTAATTGGCCATTCCTCTTCTGGTTTTATCAACCATGGTGGACAAGGCATCCATAGAGGGGAGGAGAGCAGATTATCTGCCTCGACTCCGCGCGAATTAAGATCCGCGGGATTAAATCGAGTGGGCACATGTCTCCACTCGGCATTTGGCAACGCTGTTTGGATTTTGGAAACTCGATTCGCTATTATGATCTTCCATGTAGATGGATGTTTCCTTATCCATGCCAATGTTATGGTCGAATCCGACCAGCACACAATACGATCAACTGAAATTGTCAGCGACGTTTGTATATGAGCGATTCCACGCCAAGTGATCACACCTTATACACACTTGGTCTCCGATTTTTTTTAAACTTTGCAGATTTGTAGCCCTCATCGAGCACTGAAAAATGCTTTTTTGCAATCCTCGATATTGTTAATAGTTTTTTAGTTATTTAACTGCAAACTTTTGGATCAAAATTTTTTTTAAAATTCATAACTAAAAAACTATTAAAGATATCGACTTGTGCGAACCGCCGTTTTATTCAGAAAACTTCAAATTTTAATAAAAAAAATACCTCGTGTTGTTAGAATATAAATAAATAGTTGTAAAATATAAATAAATGTTTAAAATTTAAATAAAATATGGAAGGACAGCACCGATTGCCTTGAAAAAAATGTCACAGATGCTCTGTAATCTACTGAAAAGAATGCCACAGGTTTCAGGTTGGTGCCGCAATTGTTTCCGGAGCAATAAAATTTTATAACTGGAAAGACCGGCCGGGCGCGCGCCGCGGCAGGCGCGGCCGGCGGCAACCGTACTTGGTACGTTCGAATGATATACTTCTACCTGAAACTTCAAGAGTCCTAATTACTTAAATAAGCGTTTCGATTTCTAGTTTTATGATTATTTGCTGTTACGCTCGTTTGTAAGCTATTACACTGACAAAAACACTCTTTTCTCTCTGTGTTTTCCGGGCTGGAGACCGGCAATTGGCCACATTAAAAAGATGTTTTTGTACGTTACGAAGCCGTACGAAGTGTGTTGCAACCGAATGTAAACTAATATATTAACAAATTTTAAGAATAATGTCATCCGTTTCGTCTGCGAATGAATATTTCTTTGCGCGTACCTGAGTCCGATTGATGGGAGAAATGGCGTGATATTTCTGTTGTCACGTGAATTTTCCCGAATACGAGAATCTGCACCGGCTAACCCGAAAATTCCCCGTGAACAAAGAAAATGCGCGAGATTCTCTCCTCCAAATTTCCAAAATCCAAAATCCTTAATTCGTTGGGCGCCAGGCACCGAAGTGCCGCGAGCCGAGGCTCGTTCGAAATGTTACTAAATAATTCTACTCTCCAGTCTATCAAAAAGTGATTCGAGAATCTCCTTACTTAACGAAATCGGAACGTCGAAATTTCTCCCAGGGCCGGACTACGCGGAATGAGTTCGATTCTATCGAGCATGGGTGGAGTGACGACGCAAAACAGGAATTTCACACACAAAATAATTCTCACACAACGATTCAAAATAAATCCGAGAGTCGGCACATTTTATTTTTCGTCATCGCCCGAAGGCGGAATTACAAACGCGAAGATCGAATTACAACTCTCGAGATTACACGCGGTAACGCACGCGACGCACTAGATTACATCATTCGTTACGGGAGGACTCGATACAGAAAAGCACTACGCAATACCGGTGAAGCCGGAAAATCTTTCATGATCTCGATACCAAACGTGATTCTAACGCGTACAATTCTTCATTACATTCGACACAAACGAAAAGGGCTAGTTAAGTTCGCTTACCGAATCGCTGGCCTCTCGTAGACTCTCAAATATATTCTCCATTGTCTCGTTCGATCTCGTCCTCTCACCAAACGATCGCTAATCGATTCTAAAGTCGTCGTCAGACTCCGACCACTAATTGATCCTAATGGTGTCGTAAGACTGAGACCGCGTGCTCGGCAATTACGCCGTACATTCGGCACGCGCATGAGTAGAAGCTTTTCCCGCGACGCTGGTGGTGACGTCACTGGGAGTCCTGTCGATCCTCCACAGATGTCGGCAGGTGGTCCTTTTTCGGGAGGTTGGCGGCTGGTGGTCGCCGCTCGCGGAACTCTTGCTGCGGCAGGCTGGGTGGGGAGAGATCGGCCCTCAGGCGTCCGCGCCTCGATCCCCCCGGGATCGCCGTGCCCCGCGTGGGTCACCAATAGGGGTGGCCCAACACGGAGGCTCCGCAGGGCACCGGTGTCGCACCTCCGGCTCACGCACGCCGGGGTGAGCGCTCCCGTGGCCCCGTGGGCCCGCTGACCCCTGGTCAGCGGCGGGAAACGTGTTCTAGGGAGGATCCCCCCGGGATACCTCCCCCGTCCTTGCACCCTGAGCGCCCCTCCTTCTCCTTCCGCCGGTGTTTCCGCCGTCTCTCCTGTCACGCGACTCACAGAATTCGGGAATTAGCCTCGGTAAATAATTGACGGAAGGCCCCGAGAGTAGTTTCGCGTTTGTTTATTATTTTTATTTCACTATTTTGTGACGTTGCCGGATCTGCAACGTCACAACGGCCCCCCCCTTAAGGAAGGTCGCCCCGACCTTCCCGCCGGCGAACAGACGGTAGCCCTTTTCGCAAACGCGACTCCACTCGGGTCCTTCCGTGTATTCAAGATTGACACACACAACAAAATACATAAATAAATCCCTAAATGTTTGCTCCCTACCGGGAGCATCACCCATACGAGTCGCAACCAACACGAACGAACGATTTGCTGTTCCGTCCATCAAGACGATAATAAAGCGGTACTCACCAAAATCACGTATTGACACCTCTTCCTGGAACGAGTTGATTTCCGATACCTATCTCTCTCTCTCTCTTCACTTCCTAACAAGTTAGTACTGTATTAGTAGGTTAGACACGATAAGGTTTTAATTGGGAAATGTGGAACTTTCCGATACGTCTTCCGTGTTCGTTCTCTAATTCATAAACGACTCGCGATAGTACTCTAGATACGCGAAAAGGTCCATGGAAACGTGGCGCTAATTTGGCTGCGATGTTCTGTGCAGCGGAAGATAACACATGGTGGCGCATCAAAACCATGTCTCCCACTCGAAAGGTGACGTCTCGTTTATTGCGGTTGTAGTATGCGGCCTGTTTCTCGTAAGCGGCCTCTAGATTTTCGCCGCTACGTCGATATAGCAGCTGTTCGCCCTCGACCTTCCAATTCGGAAATTGCTTGGGTTGCGCCAGTACCTGTTTCTTTCGTTGGTCATACCAGATACCGAGATCCGTGGTTGCTGCGACAACTGTTTCGGGAATACGGGACAATGCGTCAGGCACATGGTGTAAAGCGCCCTTCCGATAGATCACCTCGAAATCGTAGGCTTCTAACTGCAAGGCCCATCTTCCTAATCGCCCTACGGGATCCTTCAAGTTGTGTAACCACCTCAGGCTGTTATGGTCGGTGATTACGGTAAAACGGTACCCTTCCAGGTAGGCGCGGTACTTCTTGACGGCCCAGACGATAGCGAGGCACTCCAATTCGGTAGTCGTATATTTGCGTTCGGCAACACTTAAGGTTTTGCTGGCGAAAGCTATTACTCGCTCTCCCTCTTCGGTAGTCTGCGTTAAGACAGCTCCGAGTCCGACGGTACTGGCATCCGTGTGCAGGACAAATGGTAAGTTGAAATCCGGGCAGGACAAAACTGGTGCGTTCGCAATCATGTCCCGCAGTGTTTCGAAAGCTGCTTGTTGTTCGGCAGTCCACGTCCACGGTTGGTCTTTCCTCAAAAGCCTAGTCAGGGGTTCAGATATTGTCGCGAACTCGGCTAGGAATCGGCGATACCAAGAGGCCATTCCTATAAATCGCCGTAGCTGCTTGATGTTGGTTGGCGGTGGGTACGACACGATCGGCGCGGTCTTATCCGGGTCGACCTTCAACCCTTCCTCCCCGACGAGAAATCCGAGGTACTTTACCTCCGCACGACAGAATTCGCATTTTTCGGGATTCACGAGAAGTCCTGCGTCCTTTACCCGATCCAATACGCGAGTTAGCCAAGTCAGGTGTTCTTCGAAAGTTGCTGTAGCCACGATGATATCATCCAGGTAGGCGAAAGCATGGGGTTCCATTTCAGGTCCTATTAGGCGATCCAGTAAACGCTGGAACGTCGCCGGTGCTCCAGTTAAGCCATACGGCATGCGCTTGAAATGGAATAATCCGCGACCCGGAACTATAAAGGCGGTAATTTCGCGGCTCTTCTTTTCCAACGGTACTTGGAAATACGCTTGACTAAGATCGATAGTACTCAAGTATTTTGCGGCATTAAGCTTATCTAAGATACTGCTCATGAGCGGAAGAGGGTACGCATCCTTTTTCGACACACTGTTAACTTTGCGGAAATCCAAGCAAAATCGGTACGTTCCGTTTGGCTTCTTTACCATCACGATAGGGCTAGACCATTCACTATGTGATGGTTCTATCACGTCTTCCGCGAGCATTTTATCTACTTCGGCGTGTATCGCTTGTTGCACGATTGGGGAGACGGCATAAACTTTCTGTCGGATAGGCGCGTGATCGCCGGTATCTATCCGATGCTCTATTAGATTGGTAATGGCCGCGACTTGCGATAGCGTCGGTAAGGTTGTGTCTAGAAATTCCTCCAGTCGATCACGCTCATTCGGCTCCAACTTTCGAATCCCGCAAGCTGTTGACTCTTCTTGGTCCGGTCCTAACGGAAAGCGTTCTTCCGGCTTATATCCGAAATACCATTCGGCGCGGTGGTAGTCGAGAACGACTCCAAAATCTGCTAACGTCGGAACTCCCAAAATAATCGGGCTCGAGAGGCGGTCTACGACAAAGGCGACGATACAGCGATATTGTCCGCGGATATCAGCCCAAAAAGCGACCTGTCTAACAGTAGAATTAGTTTCTCCGGTCGCGACTACGAAACGGCACGGGTTCGTGGGCGGCCCCAATTCCATTACGCCCGGTAATTGATCGGCGGCTTCCTTGCTAATAAGGTCCATCGATGCCCCTGAATCTAACAACGCTCGAACCGGTTTCCCCCCTACTTGTATTAATAAGTACAAGAGAGCTGGGCCTCGCTTCGGCGCGGGGCGCGGTTTTGCCGAAATATCCTCGACGGTAGACTTCGAGGTTCTCGCGACGAGTTCCGTAGGACTTGGAGGTTCGCTTTTCGCCACTTCGATATTCGCAGGCGGGCGGGTCGCTACAATAGCATCGGTAGCCGATTCGACCCGAATCATCGGCTCCCCGTGGCGTTTCCCGAAGGACGAGAGCAATCGGGACAATCGCGTGTCGTAACGCCCGGTCTCCCGCAACGGTAACAGTGCAGGCGACTCGGAGCCTTGCAGTCTCTTGAAAAGTGGCCGGATTGCTTGCAATTCCAGCACGTCGGCGTAAATGGAGTTCGTCCGGTAGCTGGCGTTGCTCTCCGCGCGTCTTCTCTCGCGGGCTTTGGTTCGGCAGATTTTACATTCGACGGAGTCGGTACATTAGGCGCGTTTTCCCGTTGAGCTCCGAAAGGACGGTATCTAGGTCGCGGCGCGGTTACGGAAGCCCCAGGATCTTCATACGGCTCCCACTCGCGAAGTTGTTGTTGCATCCGCTCGGCTTCGATAGCGCGTCGCTCTAAGTCAAATAGGTCTCGTACTGACTCACGGGGAACCTGCATCCGTAAATGCGGGTGCAAGTTACCGTAAGCACACGACAATTCCTGCTGAGGCGACCACGGCGGATTCAATCGACTCATCCAGTTCCGGATTTCAGCGATGTAATCGCGTACGCGCTCTCCGCGACGTTGGGTTCGCGTCAAGATCTGCTTCTCGAACTCAAATCGCTGACTCGCGTTGGTAAAACTATGCCGAAACGCGGTCACAAATTGATCCCACGTACGCCAATAATTACGTCCGGAATAAAGCCACGTTACTGCTTTCCCGCCCATCGCGTGATGTAGGTGCGGGATAATCTCGGCCGGATCACAACCCTTTAAGTCGCAAGCTTCCCAAACCTGATCGAGAAAGAAATCGCAGTCGTCGTCCGCCTCACCCTTAAATGTTACGTTCCACCTTCGCAACTGGTCTATCACATCGCCGCGTCGATCACGGTAGGACGTATCCAGTTGTAGCGACGTCCGAACACGGTTCGTTTGGGTCAGGGGTGGTTGCTGACCCCCTCGCAACGGTATCTGCATCGTTTCCACGAAAGAATGCGATGGATTTCCTATGGGCGAGTCCGGCGACTGATATACGTGATTCGGGAGCAAGCGCGTCTGACCGGTATTTTCATCGCCCTCACCGGAAGGCGGTTCTGGCGGGTGGGTATTCATGCCGACGCAACTTCACCAGCTCGCGAAACTCAAATTTACGCAATCGCCTTGGAGAATTTCCACACTCGTTTTTCCGACCAAAATTCCAATAGATCGCGAATCCGGAATGACCACGTGTTACGGACGATTACCGATCTCCCCGCGGCACACCCTAACAATGGTACCGCTTAATTCGATACCTCCTAGCCCGGTACGCCGTTCGCGGTCTGAGCCAGGCGGAACGCCGAAAAACGCAAAAGAAAAAAAACAATAAATAAGTCCTTGGATAACCGCAGTAACCAACAACGCGAAATTCCGGAAACCAACGTAACGAAAATAAGTCCAATATTGAGCGCAAGCGTAACGGAGCACGGAAGATACGTGCTACGACAATCAACAAAACAGAGTTCAAACGTCGATATATCAACCCTTACTCGCGGAAAGTCCACATTCCCGAACAGCGGATAATGTTACAGCGTAGTAAGTCACGATAGATGCACAAAATCAGTAAGAGAAAATCAAATGGTTCAATTACATACGCCACACTGAAAATAAATCTCGTAATCACCCACAAATCATCATAATATCACCTTATATCAGTAATCAGAATCGCACAATAATCCACAATTAAATCACATTAGTTTCATAATTCCATCTAACAATATTCCATATGTGAGAGAGAGAAATCAACTCGTCCAGGGACTCATCAAACCTGGTGCCATTTCCCGATAATCGCAAAAATTCGAAATTCACAATAAAATTCATAAACCAGCAACAATTCAAAATAATTCGGGAAAATAATTCCCGGGTGCCATAAATTCCGACAAGTACTTCAAATCATTAATAGAACTACACACTCCCCGAACAATGTCCGAGTTTTAACAAAATTCCAAAAAAAATTCAAACACTCTAACTTTAAACTAATTAGCACTTTCTTAGCACTGGCCAATTACGCAACTCTACGGCGAAATAAGAAAACTAATTCAAGTCGGTAGGCACCTTACTTGGATCGGAACAGGCATAAATCTTCAGTGTAATTTGCGACATCCAAAACACATCAGCAATATCATAAATATCACAAATATCATAAATACCATAAATATCGAAAATATCATAAATATCATAAATATCGCAAATCTCATAAATCCGCAAGAAACATGCACAAACATTCACCAATTATTCACTAGTTAGTCGCACGATATTCTCAAAATATTCGCCACTTCGCTATGGCATACTCGCGAAACAGCCAGGTGAAGCGTCGGTACTCCGGTAGCCATTGCTAAAACGCAATTCCAAAACTCCGACTCAAAAGTCCGAAAATCCCATTAACTAACCCAAATCCCAAAAACTAACAATTTGCTCAAACTTCCGCCTCGGAAGGAGCACCCAATAGTCCGGGCCACCTCTCCCTGAGAGATGCCCTTCACCGAAACCGAAAATCGCGAAATCCGAATAAAATGATGCCAATAGGGGCACCACGGCACAAAATAAATTAACAAAAAGTAACTAAAAAGACTAAATATAACAACAAGAATCCTCGAAATATCCCGGAGTACACTTTTCTGAAAAATTTATCAATTATCCCTAATCCACACGTTTCACCTGCTGCTTCATGTGAACCGAGCTTAATACTCGGCAACAACAAGGATCATACGATCCAACTACTTCGGCTTCTTGCCGACCAAAAAAATGTAAACACCGGGAACGATAATCCCGCGTAACTGCTAATATTACATCCGAACAAAGGCTCAAGAATATCACGCGATAAATTTCGAACGTAATAACACCGTTTAGATTCAATCTGGAAAATTCTATCAACCGCGATAATATTCTTGCTATATTCCAGCGTCGAAACTCCACCAAATAAATCAATATCACGCGAAAAATGCTCGAAAGCCACTTTTACTGAAGTGGCCCCACGTTGGGCGCCAAAATTTGTCACGTGAATTTTCCCGAATACGAGAATCTGCACCGGCTAACCCGAAAATTCCCCGTGAACAAAGAAAATGCGCGAGATTCTCTCCTCCAAATTTCCAAAATCCAAAATCCTTAATTCGTTGGGCGCCAGGCACCGAAGTGCCGCGAGCCGAGGCTCGTTCGAAATGTTACTAAATAATTCTACTCTCCAGTCTATCAAAAAGTGATTCGAGAATCTCCTTACTTAACGAAATCGGAACGTCGAAATTTCTCCCAGGGCCGGACTACGCGGAATGAGTTCGATTCTATCGAGCATGGGTGGAGTGACGACGCAAAACAGGAATTTCACACACAAAATAATTCTCACACAACGATTCAAAATAAATCCGAGAGTCGGCACATTTTATTTTTCGTCATCGCCCGAAGGCGGAATTACAAACGCGAAGATCGAATTACAACTCTCGAGATTACACGCGGTAACGCACGCGACGCACTAGATTACATCATTCGTTACGGGAGGACTCGATACAGAAAAGCACTACGCAATACCGGTGAAGCCGGAAAATCTTTCATGATCTCGATACCAAACGTGATTCTAACGCGTACAATTCTTCATTACATTCGACACAAACGAAAAGGGCTAGTTAAGTTCGCTTACCGAATCGCTGGCCTCTCGTAGACTCTCAAATATATTCTCCATTGTCTCGTTCGATCTCGTCCTCTCACCAAACGATCGCTAATCGATTCTAAAGTCGTCGTCAGACTCCGACCACTAATTGATCCTAATGGTGTCGTAAGACTGAGACCGCGTGCTCGGCAATTACGCCGTACATTCGGCACGCGCATGAGTAGAAGCTTTTCCCGCGACGCTGGTGGTGACGTCACTGGGAGTCCTGTCGATCCTCCACAGATGTCGGCAGGTGGTCCTTTTTCGGGAGGTTGGCGGCTGGTGGTCGCCGCTCGCGGAACTCTTGCTGCGGCAGGCTGGGTGGGGAGAGATCGGCCCTCAGGCGTCCGCGCCTCGATCCCCCCGGGATCGCCGTGCCCCGCGTGGGTCACCAATAGGGGTGGCCCAACACGGAGGCTCCGCAGGGCACCGGTGTCGCACCTCCGGCTCACGCACGCCGGGGTGAGCGCTCCCGTGGCCCCGTGGGCCCGCTGACCCCTGGTCAGCGGCGGGAAACGTGTTCTAGGGAGGATCCCCCCGGGATACCTCCCCCGTCCTTGCACCCTGAGCGCCCCTCCTTCTCCTTCCGCCGGTGTTTCCGCCGTCTCTCCTGTCACGCGACTCACAGAATTCGGGAATTAGCCTCGGTAAATAATTGACGGAAGGCCCCGAGAGTAGTTTCGCGTTTGTTTATTATTTTTATTTCACTATTTTGTGACGTTGCCGGATCTGCAACGTCACACTGTGTACCCGGTAAAGTTTTGGCCACGGTGAATCGACTTGATAATATTGTTACTTGATTATCGTATTCTTCAGTACTACAAAAATCAATCGTGATATTTTGGTAATATTCCCTTGCCCATTCATATAACTCGCGAGGTGTTCTAATTTGACCATCTGTGGGACGCTGTAAACTTGAGCGTGCTGCTGCTCTTTTTAGGGATCCACCTAATCCATCACATGGCCCTTTGCCGTGAGACGTTGCAAAAAAATGCCACTCTGCAGAACAATTGAAGTCTTCAGAATGATGGCACAAATTTATGAAATTTTTTCTATTTTTATATTGGGATGCAGCACCGTCAGAAAAATAGAAGATCTTATTCATTTGGGGAAACCTAGCTCTTAAACGATCACAGAATTTAGTCTGGAATAAATGCACGCTTACTGTATTATGATGTAGAACTTCCGAAATAACTATGTAGTTAAAATGTTTTGAGATACCTGCATCGTTGTAATAAGCGACAAAGGGGTGAATCGTAGCTTGGTTATTATTCCAATGAAATCCAGAAACTGCGTCCTGAACAACGAAGGCATAATTTTCCGAAAAATCGCACACTACGAGGAACTCATGGTCTTTTAAATTATTTTTGGTATGTTCATAAAAACGACTTTGCTGTTTCGCAATGAAATCGTGGGGTAACAAAAGCTGTAAATTCCGCAGGAAATCGTCAATGAAATTTTCGGGTGAGGATGTTCTGGTGATCAGTTCTGTGCGATCTGTATTACACCAAAACTTATACTCGATAGTGTTATAAAAACTTAGTTCAAATAAATTTTCGACTGTAGATTTAAGAACATGTGAGTCTGGGCACTGGTCACACTTGCGAAAGTAGCAACGCGGAAGTGCAGGGTTGCAAATTAATTTTGCAAGAAAATCTTTATAATTTTTTAGAGGAAAGTCGCTATTAGCAGTTATTTTGTCGAAACGTGCACCTTGAATCATTAATTTCACATTCTGGTGTGATTTGCAAACGCAAACAGAATGTGTGCCAGAAGAACCTGCAAGGACGCACTCATTCGGGCGTAATTCTGCGAATTTTGAGAAACCTACTCTGATAGTCGGGTATTCTTGACAAAATGTATGATGAAGTTCTTTTAAATTTGATAGAACTAATCGTTTTTGCACGGGAGTTTTTTTACCGTTAATCTTAAGAGAAACAAAATCCCTCATACCGGGCATGATGCGACTTATGTCGTCGCGTTTATAAAAGTCTTGAATTAAACTGACCGTGTTTGTTGGTAAGCTTCTACCGGGTTTGGGGTTTGGAGAAGATGCTGGACCCTTCTCGAAAACTAACTTTTTTATATTCCTTGCTGTACGATTTGAAATATTAAATTCCTCTTGTAGTCGTCGAACAGACCACTCGGGCGGGTGGATGGTCAAAAGGAACGTCCTCAAATTCTTGTCACTAATTGTGGAAAGTTTATCTTTAATTATATTTATGATTCGCGAATTTGTGTGCTCTGTAGAGCTATCGCTCGATTCAATATCTAATTTTCGCGTCATAACAGTTTTATAATTTTTCCATTTACGTTTTAGTTGACCCGACGTACGAATTTTCCTATTGTCGACTGGTGATCCTCCAATACTCAATATCGATTTGTTTAAATTTTCGATGACAAAATCGCGACCTTCTGCAGTGAGGATGCTTGATCCCGAACTCGAATGTTGCAAAATATGCTGCGAATACGGCAAAGAACTCGGACCGGCGACAGGTTCGCTGTGCACTTCATCACTCTGAACATTATTGTCATTACGCGGTTCATTTGTCACTACCGGCACTACTGGCACTACTGGCACGGCTGCTAAATTCCGATTTTTAATTATAGCTGATCTACACGCACTACAGATGTGACTGCCTAATTGAAAATTATTACCATATTTTTCGCGAAAATTTAACGTAATCGGCCGAACGGTTTTTCTCTTGTATTTATGGCGAGGCAAATTCAACGGATTGCAACACAACGCAGGCATCTTGAGCTAGTACACGAAATGAATTATTCCACAAGTAAAATAAAATTCGCAATTTCCGATGAAATAGTTTCTCACTCCGCTGTTCAGAAAGAACTGATCTAAGGCTCTTAAATGTCACACGTATTTATGCATTTTCGGTGATAGTGGTGGGAGATGGAGTAATATAGAATATTGGATTTTTCCAAATGACGTGTCAGGTAAACAGAAGGTTTTATAGAAGCAGGTAATGTAGAGTAAGAACTCCATACCTGCATTTTTCTATTAAACCAGTAGTACATGGTTGAATGGTACTCCAACGGCTTAGCGCTGGCCGAAAAACACAGAGAGAAAAGAGTGTTTTTGTCAGTGTAATAGCTTACAAACGAGCGTAACAGCAAATAATCATAAAACTAGAAATCGAAACGCTTATTTAAGTAATTAGGACTCTTGAAGTTTCAGGTAGAAGTATATCATTCGAACGTACCAAGTACGGTTGCCGCCGGCCGCGCCTGCCGCGGCGCGCGCCCGGCCGGTCTTTCCAGTTATAAAATTTTATTGCTCCGGAAACAATTGCGGCACCAACCTGAAACCTGTGGCATTCTTTTCAGTAGATTACAGAGCATCTGTGACATTTTTTTCAAGGCAATCGGTGCTGTCCTTCCATATTTTATTTAAATTTTAAACATTTATTTATATTTTACAACTATTTATTTATATTCTAACAACACGAGGTATTTTTTTTATTAAAATTTGAAGTTTTCCGAATAAAACGGCGGTTCGCACAAGTCGATATCTTTAATAGTTTTTTAGTTATGAATTTTAAAAAAAATTTTGATCCAAAAGTTTGCAGTTAAATAACTAAAAAACTATTAACAATATCGAGGATTGCAAAAAAGCATTTTTCAGTGCTCGATGAGGGCTACAAATCTGCAAAGTTTAAAAAAAATCGGAGACCAAGTGTGTATAAGGTGTGATCACTTGGCGTGGAATCGCTCATATGTAGCATCAGTTCCGATAATAAGACGGCACCGTTTAATTCCAAAACTGGTACACTTAAAGTCTTAATCGGGGCTACTTTTGTTTTGGCCATCACAAGCGAAGCGAAGACTTCGTTTGTTTTGGTCCGCACGCGGAGGTAAACAGCCGCGCTGTACGCGACTACCGAAGCGTCGCAAAATCCGTGTAGCTCGATGGTATCGGTTTCATTACCGTAATTTAACCATCGAGGGAGTTTCAATGTGGTCAGCTTTGACCAATCCTCACAGAACTCATTCCAGGTACTGTGGGTGTTCGCAGAGACATGTTCGTCCCATCCAAGTTTTTCCAACCACAAGGATTGAAGTAGCACCTTGGCGCGAATGACCACTGGCGATAACCAGCCAAGTGGATCGAATAATTTTGCTATTTCTGAAAATAGCATTCGTTTCGTCGGAGGCATTGACAGTGGTTTATACCGCTGCAAATTAAAGTGAAATTGGTCTGTCGCGGGTAATCAGCGCAAACTTAACACTTTAAGCTCCGATTCGTCGAACAATTTTAAGTCGACGGCGAGGGAATGGTCGCCTGCGGGGATATTCGACAATAAGTCGGAGTTATTGCCGGCCCATTTCCGCAGGTTAAAGCCGCCTGCAGCAAGCATCTTGCAAACTTGCATGCGGATTTCCCTTAATTGTGTTATGGTATCAGTGCCCATAAACACGTCGTCAACATAGACGCTGGATCGCATGATCTCAGCGCCGAGTGGATAGCGTTCCGCTTCGCGCGTCGCTAATTCCAAGAGTGTACGCATCGAGAGATATGGAGCACTCGCTGTACCATACGTGACTGTATTCAGTTCGTATGCAATCAGCTGCTCGGAGTGGGGATCGCGCCAGACGATGTTCTGGTATACGCGATCCTGTTCGTGCACGAGAATTTGTCGAAACATTTTGTCGATGTCAGCAACCAGTACGTAACGATGCATTCTCCAATTTACAAGGAGAGATGTAATATCCTTTTGCAATCGCGGTCCAACGTACTGGATGCTGTTTAATGACTGTCCGCCTGTGGTTTTGCTGCAAGCATTAAAGACCACTCGGACTTTGGTCGTCGCGCTGTCTTCGCGGACGACGGCTCGATGCGGTATAAACACGCTCGAGCTTAGTCATATGATTTATCGCTTCATATTCTGCGAGAAACGCAGAATATTCGGCGAATAAATTCTCGTTCCCTTTAAGCTTCGTCCACACACGACCCAATGCTGAAACGGCGCTTTTCAGCGACGGCCCTAATGCTTCTGCAGGTCGTGGGTGCTTAAAGGGAATACGTACGACGAATCTCCGTTCGGGAGTTCGTTCGACAGTGCTTGCGAAGTGTGCTTCGCAAGCTTGTTCGTCCGCAGTCATGCTCAATTTTTGTGGGACCTCTTCGGTCTCCCAAAACCTGCGGATTGTCGCATCGATAGACTCGAGGGTGGTGCAATGCAATGTTTGCACTGGCTCCCTCGGTCGCGCAGTCTCGCCGGTTGGACCAAACAAGACCCAACCGAAGACTGTTTTTGTTGCCACGGGGAGATTATCTCCCATTATACGCATTTCCGCAAGGAGCGTACGTGGCATTAAGTCGGCTCCGATAAGCACTTCGATTCGTGCGTTACCGGAGGGATTCGGATCTGCTAACGCTAGATCGGCGTAACCTTGCATGATGCATGCAAGACGTGTTGGCGGACGATAGCTGGTGATACGTGGCACCACGTATGCACTGGCTTCGTAAAGCGGCGTGGAATCGCTCGCTGCACCGAGTCCGACATTGGTTCGGTATTTGACCTCTTGGGTCTTGGTGTCACCGAAGCCACCGATTGAAGCGGGGGCTTTCTCCCTGTGTAGTCGGAGATTATCGACTACGTCGGTGACAACAAAGGATCTTTGCGATCCTGGATCAATAAGGGCTCGCGCAAGTCGCGTGGCCCCGTGCGGTCCGTGCAGGCGGACGAGCGCTGTCGCGAGCGTGATCTCCTGAGCGACAGACTCATTGCTCGTATCACAAAGTGCCTGTACGTCCGAAGGAGGGTCTGCCTTTTTCGGCTCCTCCTTTTTTGGAGCGGGCTCTCTCTTGTCTGGCACTGCGCTCGATTTTTTATGGGGCGGCTTCCCGCGGTACGCGGGTTTCGCCGTGGGAGTGGAAAGGTGCAACAGGGTATGATGTCGCCCGTTGCACTTTTCGCATCCTGCTTCTGAGGTGCACTCTGTCAGTGTATGCCCTGAGCGGAGGCAGCGGAAGCAAACGGGATTGCCCCGGATTGACTCCATGCGCTCTTCAGCTGTCAATCTGCGGAAAGCGCGGCAATCTGTCAGTCGGTGCAGCGCCTGACAGTACGCGCAGACCGTTTTTGCTTCCGACTTAATCTCGTCGTGAGCCGTCGTGTGGCAGTTCTCACGCGGCTTTGTTTTCTGCGTGGTTTGATGCGCTTTCGTGGGCGCCAAACTCAACGCAGCGTGCATCTTTCTTTTCAGGAAGGTGAGCACGTTTTTGAAATCGGGGAATTCCGTGGAATGTTCCACTGAATTCTCCCAGTCGCTCGCGAGATCGCCGGTGAACGCATCGGTCACCAAATACGCGATCATCCACTCCCACAATTTTTGTGGGGCGGCTCGCTGATTAAGAGCTGCGAGGCAGTTCTCTACTTCGCTGAGCAGTCCCATCAGACTCTCAGCGTCATCTTTGCTCACCTTTTTCAACGCGCAAAGTCGTTGAAAGTGCGCTTTTATGGTAATCCGAGGATTATCATAGCGCCCTTCGAGAAGGTTCCACGCAATCTCGAAATTTCCATCCTCTATGCTTAACGTAGAGATGGCAAGGAGCGCGTCGCCTTGTAAACAAGCATTCAAATATTGAAGTCGTTGCGCGTTCGACAACGCTTCATTTCCTGTTACGGCGGCTCTGAATAGCTGAGCGAAGTGAGTCCATTGTCTCACATCGCCAGCGAATTTTGGGAGCGTGAGCTCCGGAAGCTTTACGCGAGGACGTTGCGATTTAACGTCCTGCATTTGTTCCCCGGAGGCTTTGGAGGTGGATGCTTCGGCCTTGTCGACCTTCAAACGATCCAACTCCTCGGCGAGATACTCGCGTCCCTCCGTCACGTCTTCCCGTACTCTTTCGAATAGCGGGTTCGCGAAATACGGGATGCTGCTCTTTTTGCCTGGTGGACACAGGACAAGAAGGCGCACGTGTCGCGCTTTGAAAGTGGCCCAGGCTTCTACCAACCTGGCTTCTTTCTCGCGTAGGAGGGCGAGTGTAAACTTCGCCCTTCCCTTTTTTTTAAGATTAGGTACAATGCGGAGGATTTCCTGGCTGTCCAGGGCTTGTTCCTCCAGCATCGCCCTAAATTGCCGTTCCTCATCACTATCCTCAAAGGAGGCAGAGAGGTTAGGGGGGTCTTGATTCCCTCCAGGCATCGTGTGCTGTTATGTTTTATTTATTCTCTGTCCAACTCTCTCCGCCAACGAAGGAGTGGATTCAAATCCGCAACGATCCGGCTCGAAGGACCTTGTTTTATAGTTGCTTGACTCCGGCGATCGCGCTCGGAGTGCAACTTTCGCTTTCGAGGGTTCGTCTGAGGAAGCGGAGATGAGGGAGAATAATTTTTATTTTTACACACAGCAATTTCAACTAGCACACGATTTTATTTGTTGGATACAAGTAATATTAATATATTGAGCGTCTTCGGCGAGGCAGGTGATGCAGCTGACGTCGGCGAAGCGTTCAATCTGGAACAAAGAGCACAATAGATGAATGTCAATACTGTGAGCGTTCAAGCGGAACGATAGCGAGCGCGAAGCACTCGCAATCGCTGTCTCCCAAATCCTTCGAAATAGTGGACTGTATTGAATCCTAGTTTCCGATGCTAATTTAAATGACTCAACATCAGAAATGCTTGATTGATTTTGTCTAACTCCGAGTCGAGATACTTATGTTCGCCGAGAGTTGTAAGCTCTCGGTGAATTCTTGATCTGGGCGAGAGAAAAGAGTAAACCTTTGCAGTGACCCGGTGGAGTCTGCGTTCGTGACGCGCGAGACGGTAATCCGTCACGCTCGTGGCCGCGAAACAATCGGTGAGCCGATTATCGCGAGACCGCAATAATCGGGAATTCAATTGTTTCTTCTAGCTAGAAATCTGATCGATTTCTAGCAGCAACCACGAAGGTATTCCTGTTAGAGGTCTCGTATGTAAATACTTGGGAACCAAGTATTGTCGGCTGGCAGCGTCGCTACGAGGATTCTCGCTCGCTTTGGCAGACTAGTGCTCAGCTCGACGTTTCGCATACAAGTTACGACTCGTCTTCGATGCCTTCCAAAGGAAAGCGAAGACGAGTCGTACTAGGTGGCGTTCAGTAGGAATTCTATTGGCACTTACCTATCGCTCACCTTGTGGTTCTCTCGCGGACGAATTTGCTGGAATTGACTGAAGTGACCGAACACGCAACTCAGTCGGGCGAGTCGGTTTTTTAACACTTCGCTTCACAACACTAACGCGTATCAAATGGATATTAAACACCCTTATACAGGGTGACTGGCCTAAGACTGAACCTGTAGATATTATCGTGAGTTTTGGAGATACGGGAAAACTGTCCTGGGGAAAGTTGAATGGTTCGAAGGGGCTCATAAGATGACATGATAGGGATGTTTTTCGAAGGGGTGATTTTGAGCTATTAATGTTAAGTTAATTTTTTTAAATGGGTCGACCTACATTTTTCTCGATATTGTGGAAGCTGAGATCACGACGAATCCAACGACCTATGATAAAAGGTTTTTTGGGGTGGTTCACCCCCCGGGAGGTTGCAATTTTCTAATTAAAATATCGCCTGAACTAGAAGGGTTAGACAAAATTTTCTTCAACGAGTTTTGTATGGTATAAATGGGGCTTGCGTTTGCCGTTAATTATTTTTTTCAATACCAATTATTCTTAGCAATTTTTATAAACAATTATGTTTTTTAACAATGAATACCAATCTTTTTCACTGGATCCTGATGCAGAATTCCAAGACCTATCCATCCATATGCATTATTAGATAATTTTAGACCCACCCTTAAAATTTGAAAAAAACCACCCTCTTGAATTACAAAAGAACGGTGCGCTAGAGAGAAAAATGTTATAAGGAAAAGTCGCAGAAGTGAAGGAATACTTTAGGATGGGATAAAAAAATTGACGAAAATTTAATTTGTTTAAACATTTTAATAAACAAAAATTTGTGGTTCGCAAAAATAACAATTTATTGTAACTAGTTTCATAGAGGAGCTCGCAACGAATTTTCAAAGTCCGCACACGCATTGAACGCAAAAATAAGATAATTACAGAGGTTTTATTAGTGCTGGTCTCGAGCTGCTGCACACTGAAAGTAATTATTTTATTGGATTAAAATGAATATTTCTTATTGTTTTGCTATTCTAAGCAGTTCACTGTACTTACCATTCACAGATGTTCAAACTGCTCTCCGTTCACCTCTATGCATTTGTCAATCCGGGCCATGAACCCTTGTTGCACGCGTTGAAGCATATCCGTAGTAATGTTACGGCATTCGGCTTCAATCCTCCTCTTCATATTTTCGGCTGTAGTTGGGACTTCTTGGTAGACTTTATTTTTAAGATGCCCCCATAGGAAAAAATCTAACGGATTCAAATCCGGTGATCGTGCAGGCCACTCGATCGGTCCACTTCGTCCAATCCATCGATTTGGAAATTTATGATCTAACATTTCTCTCGAAATGAGGGCATAGTGGGCTGGACATCCGTCATGTTGGTACTACATTGTGGCCCGGTTTGCCAAGGAAACATGTTCCAACATCGGTGGTAATTCATTTTGCAAAAAATCAGCATATTTTTGCCCGGTCACCATGCCGTCAATAAAATAAGGACCGATTATTTTATTATTAAGAATTCCGCACCACACATTGACACGCCACTGGTGCTGGTGGTCAATAGTCCGCAGCCAGTGTGGATTCTCCACTGCCCAGTAGTGGGAATTATGTAGGTTTACCGCACCATGTCGATGAAATGTTGCTTCATCTGTGAATAAGACGTTTTCGAAAAAATTTCGTGGTTTAGTCGCAGCCCACTGGCAGAATTGTTTGCGGCGTCTAAAATCGTCGTCAGTTAAATCCTGATGTAGTGACATGTGGTACGGGTGGAATTTGTGGCGCTCCAAAATTCGCCACACGCTCCACTGGCTGATACCGATTTGGCGGGCGATATCACGCGTACTAATATTAGGATTTGCCGCAACTGCGGCTAAAACTAATATTTCATTTTGTTCATTTGTTGCACGACGTTGTCGATGTCTCTTCTCATTATCCAGACTTCCAGTTTTCCGCAATTCTTGGAACACATGTCTGAATGTGTTCGTTGAAGGGACCCGGCGGTCGGGATATCGGTCCGCGTATAAATCCTGCGCGGCGTTTGCGTTTTGGCGCGTCTCGCAAAATACGACAATGATATCAAATTTTTCTTCCCTTGTATAATACATTGTATAATACAAGTGTTTCTATTGGTCAAATATTCGCGATAATTGTCAAAATGTACTCCCAACTCCAGCCGTGAATATGAAAAGGAGAATTGAAGCCGAAAGCCGTAAAATCGCTACGGGTATGCTTGAACACGTGCAACAAAGGGGGGGCGGATTCACAAATGCATAGAGTTGAACGAAGAGCAATTTCAACATCTGTGAATGGTAAGTACGGTGAACTGCTTCGAATAGGAAACAATAAGAAATATTCATTTTAGTCCAGTAAAATAATTACTTTCAGTGGGCGGCAGCTCGGGACCAGCAGTAATAAAACCTTCGTAATTATCTTATTTTTGCGTTCAATGCCTATGTGTGCGGACTTTGCAAATTCGTCGTGAGCTCCTCTATAAAACTAATTACAATAAATTGTTAATTTTGCGAACCACAAGTTTTTGTTTATTAAAATGTTTAAACAAATTAAATT
Source organism: Trypoxylon attenuatum (assembly GCA_963989405.1). Lineage (NCBI taxonomy): Eukaryota > Metazoa > Arthropoda > Insecta > Hymenoptera > Crabronidae > Trypoxylon > Trypoxylon attenuatum. Next base: position 344,637 of record OZ022494.1, on the reverse strand, counting down.
TTCGTCAATTTTTTTATCCCATCCTAAAGTATTCCTTCACTTCTGCGACTTTTCCTTATAACATTTTTCTCTCTAGCGCACCGTTCTTTTGTAATTCAAGAGGGTGGTTTTTTTCAAATTTTAAGGGTGGGTCTAAAATTATCTAATAATGCATATGGATGGATAGGTCTTGGAATTCTGCATCAGGATCCAGTGAAAAAGATTGGTATTCATTGTTAAAAAACATAATTGTTTATAAAAATTGCTAAGAATAATTGGTATTGAAAAAAATAATTAACGGCAAACGCAAGCCCCATTTATACCATACAAAACTCGTTGAAGAAAATTTTGTCTAACCCTTCTAGTTCAGGAGATATTTTAATTAGAAAATTGCAACCTCCCGGCGGGTGAACCACCCCAATAAACCTTTTATCATAGGTCGTTGGATTCGTCGTGATCTCAGCTTCCACAATATCGAGAAAAATGTAGGTCGACCCATTTAAAAAAATTAACTTAACATTAATAGCTCAAAATCACCCCTTCGAAAAAACATCCCTATCATGTCATCTTATGAGCCCCTTCGAACCATTCAACTTTCCCCAGGACAGTTTTCCCGTATCTCCAAAACTCACGATAATATCTACAGGTTCAGTCTTAGGCCAGTCACCCTGTATATTACAACTATTCAATAACTTAATACTTACCTTTACTATGATACATAAACTTTGAAAAGAGCACGCTCCACAGTAAAAATTGATCATTTTTAAAAACACCGTTTTATCAAGTTTGCTACATGCATCGACTCGTCGTTTAGAAATTTTACTACATGCATTGACTTGGATACTTAATCTTTTAGTAGCACTTAAGAATTCTCTAATGATGTGGATAATGACACACTATCTGTTTCGCGCAAGTCCGCGTTTTGATAAATAAGTGGACTGTATATTGAGGTAACAAAAAACAAGGTAACGTTGTATTGAGGTATAGGTGGCCCTGAGAAGGTCCGACTATTTGTACCACTGGTTACAATTATGAAACTAAGATACTGGTAAATGTGACTCTCAAGTCCGGAGAGTGTTGTCGCGAGTTCTGCGAGAGAATTATTGATTTCCGTTCGGAGGAAGATCGTGTCTGTTCGATTCGTAGACGAATTCTGATTTCCAAGGCCAGTCCTGGGCCTAACGTAACATCCGCAACTACCCCACGTGATGACCTCACTCAAAGTTCGGAAAATGTCTTGAGCGCCACCGGAACTCTCGATTTGTTGCTAGGAACTAACAAGGGAAGGACCACAATTGTGGGTCACCGATTTTTTTGGAACTTGGTAGGCAGCCTCTATCGGCCAAACTATGACACCATGTTTTGTAAAAAGACCCACTTTGGCTTTATTGTTGAGATATTTAATGTTAAAAAATGAAAGTGCTCCGATCGATTTCAAATTTTACACACGGGTGCAAAATTGAAAAATAACAAATACATATTTCTTAATTTTTTAATTAAACAATGTTTAAAAATTTACTCTAGCTAGAAGTTCAGTAATTGTAAACCTACTTTCAATAAGGCAGCGTGACGGGATCGGTATGGTAGCGGCTTACGACTATTGTGGTACCGGGTCCGATTCCCCTTACCTGCATTTTCTATTTATTATATTTTTCATTTTTGTTAAATCTTCTTTTCTTTCTATCTTTACTTCTTTTATCAAGTACCTGAAGAGAGGACAGTACAGGCATGTACCAGCACATTATCATGTACAATTTTCAAGTAGGAAGGCATATTATAAAATGATCATGGCAATAATTTCGCGCAGATGTATTCAAGTTTGACAAATGGACTGTGCATTGTTTAGGATGATACGTATCGTACAGACATCCAAAACATAGTGCCCTTCTGCACCAAGCACATTTAATAAAGGATTGTGCACCGCAAATGCAATTCATTTGGAGCACATCCTTCCCGAAACATACTTGATCGACGTTCAAAACTATTGTACGCAATTTACACAATTTGGAGGCGTACCACGCATACTGCAACATATCCATAAAAATTGGCGCCGATAGTTGGTTATGTATAATGCAATGTGTTTTTATTGCATCGTCACGCGACGATAGTTCTCTACCTTGCTCCACTAACACTGTAGCATTGTGTAGCCGCTTCATAAATGTTTCTACCTGCCGATAAAAATACACATCACACGGCTGACAGATTGGCGTGCAATGTGGTGCTTTAATTTTCAGCGTGCATATACTATTTTGCGTGTCGTCGAGAAATATTTGGTCGTATAAACTTCCGTCGATTTGGCCAGTCCAAGAGTCCAACAATAAACAAAATTTATTGTGTTTTACATATGGCCGCAAGACATTTTCTAGATATTTTTCGTACTTTATTTTTGTGAATTTGCCTGACTTTGTACACTTAATTACAACGTTTCCATAGTTTGCTGTCAACGCACCTATATGTTCCGGAATTCGTGGACCGAAAGTATCATTTTGCTCTTGCAAACATATAAATACCTTCGGCAAAAGGTGGCCTGACAACGTTTTTGCATATTGTGCCGTGAATGAGTGAGTGACTTTGTGCATGTTCTGAAATACCACCCCCGTCTATTTTTCCCCTTGGTGTGATAGACTGCGGTGAATATTCATACGGTATTCACAGCCAGTCTGATCCGCATTGATAATAAATTAAGGATCGAACTCCGGAATAATAGTCCGTACTTGTGCTTGAAAAATCCGTGCTGATTCTTCAACTTCCTCCATACTCATTACAGTTTTTCTTGATAAATATTTTGTCACGTAGCGTTGCCGAATTCGATATTCTCGCTTAAAGCGTACGAGCCATGAATGGGATGCAGTAAACCGAAAACTGTCGTCTGGATTGTCGTTGTACTGCATTGCCGCTGCCATCGCCCATTCCTGTAGCATTCTTGTAGATACAAATGCGCGAACTTCCCGAGCTTCCGCAAATCTGTCATACGTCCAGTTCTCGATAATTTCAAATTTGTCTAGTCTCGTCCCTCCCTTGGTTATTTCTTTCTCCCATCGAGGAAGTTGATGCTTCCGTTTTACTTGACCGCAGCGTCGTCAGTGGAACGTTTCCAGCTTTCACTTCGGATGGAGTTTTGCTAAACTGACAGTCTGTCTTTCCTCCTCTAATGGCACCTGATAATCACCGGACTTTAGCTGCTTCCTCGGTGGTGATTGGGTGTAGGAGTCGCTGCTTGATGATGTCGTTGGTGATGATGTCAGTTCACATGCCGGCAAGGTGAAATCATCACTACAGGCTTCTTCAACGTGCCGCTACTCATCAGTTTCGACAAATCGAAATTCTCTCTCCACTTCTAGAAATGCACGATACAATTTCTCCGCTACTAATTTTGCGCGATCAGAAATCACAGAATTTATATGAATGCCAATGACACCGTTCTGTCGCAACATATTCTTAACACAATGTACAGCGTCCATTAACTCTTGTTACGTTGCACAACCATCGTCGATTTGAACCTCCACGCCCGCTATAGCCCGGCTAGTCGATGCTTGATCCATCCTTCTTTTTACTACAAACATTCACTACTGTTAAACCACTCTAGATATGTGACGACGCATAAATTATATACACGTTATCAATTAGACACTTTTGACGAATACTTACAATTCATTTATGAGGGTTTTGCGGCTCGGAAAAAAATTATGAAGAAGCACAAGTTCTTCAACACACAAAACTGTCAGGAAAATCTCACGGTGAGAACACTTCGATGCTTCGATAGAAAATGCGCTTCAACCTTTTTTGCATGGGTACAGAAACTTTTTATTACCTCTGTACCCCCTACTAGGTAAAACGATGTAGAAAATATTCCTCATACCCGGTGAACGGTTTACGGCATGCTGGCCCACGGTTTTTCCTGACTTTCCTGCTTGGTTTTATTATATGCTACCAAGCAATGGACTATTCGTTTCGACAAGATTTCACTGCTACATGCTGTGCAAACATCAGTCCTCAAGAAGCACATTCAATGTACGGTTTATAATTGTTAATGAACTATCGGCGCCAATTTTTAAGGATATGTTGCAGTATGCGTGGTACGCCTCCAAATTGTGTAAATTGCGTACAATATTTTTGAACGTCAATCAAGTATGTTTCGGGAAGGATGTGCTCCAAACGAATTGCATTTGCGGTGCACAATCCTTTATTAAATGTGCTTGGTGCAGAAGGGCATTATGTTTTGGATGTCTGTACGCTACGTATCATCCTAAACAATGTACAGTCCATTTGTCAAACTTGAATACATCTGCGTAAAATTACTGCCATGATCTTTTTGTAATATGCCTTCCCACTTGAAAATTGTACATGATAATGTGCTGGTACATGCCTGTACTGTCCTCTCTTCAGGTACTTGATAAAAGAAGTAAAGATAGAAAGAAAAGAAGATTAAAAAAAAAAATGAAAAATATAATAAATGGAAAATGCAGGTAAGGGGAATCAAACCCGGTACCACAATAGTCGTAAGCCGCTACCTTACCGATCCCGTCACACTGCGTTATTGAAATCAGGTTTACAATTACTGATCTTCTAGCTAGAGTAAATTTTTAAACATTGTTTAATTAAAAAATTAAGAAATATGTCTTTGTTATTTTTCAACTTTGCACCTCTGTGTAAAATTTAAAATCGATCGGAGCACTTTCATTTTTTAACATTAAATATCTTAACAATAAAGCCAAAGTGGGTCTTTTTACAAAACATGGTGTCATAGTTTGGCCGATAGAAGCTGCCTACCAAGTTTCAAAAATATCGGTGACCCACAATTCTGGTCCTCCCCTTGTAAGTGACGGAAAAATCGAGGTACGGTTAACGTGGGGGAGATGCGGGAGGGTAAGCGCTGGCCGACTCGCAGAACAGCTTGTCCGGGGTATCGCGGATGGGCCTTAGCGAGGTCCCATTCCTTGATTGGTGTTTATGATGCTGCTATTACTATTTAGGTCGAAATACGCTGGAAATCCGTTAATCCATAACCCTTTGTTCGAATGGTTGTCAAAAACGAAATAAAACGATAAAGGCTAATAGCACAAAATATAAATTCCTGGGCGCGGCTGTGTAGTAAACTCTATACAAAATATCCGAGAAAAGACCCGAGTCTTTCCACTATCTTTTAAAAGAGAATGCTTCACACTATCATTTAAATTTCTGTAATGATATGGATAATAACACACAACCTTTTAAAGAGAATGCTTCATAGTAACATTCAATCATTTTAAAACCACCGTTTTTGTCAAGTTCCGCTACATGCATTGACACGTCGTTCTCAAGTTTTTACTACATGTGGTAGTGAAGAAGGCCCAAGCGTGTATGTATGAGTGTATCGATGTGTGTGTATATGTGTATGCGTGTCAGGGCGAAAGATACGACGCAGAGGCGTTATGCTCCCTCTCCGGGGCTGCGTTCCCAAAAATAGAAGTGAAATTGTAGAAACAAAAATATGTGTATAATGAAATTAAAAACTCTTAATTTCCTGCAACCTAGATAATTGTAAAAGCTACATAGCATAGAGCTGTAATCATAGATAAATATGCTATGAAATATCATATTACTGTCATGATGTGGATAATAGGTGCAGTGTAAAAAACAAAATGTATAATCCGATTTTAAAACTGTCATTTATACAAAAACGGGTTTATTCCGTTTTAACATTTCGGCAACTTAATTGGTTGCAACAAAATATAACATATTTTCACTCCTTGCATAGCACAATAGTTACCGTTTGACTCAACTAATTTAACTCTTTGCAGTAACTTCATTCAAATCTTCATTAAAATCTTTCGTTATGCACCTTACATAGCACATAATATACCATAATCATAGAACAGTGATCACTTTGATACACCTTGCTACGCTGCTAGTACAGCAATCATTTTTTAGAATTGAATTCAACTGAGATAGTCACACCACACAAAAACTGCAGTTGTGACAATAATACAAAAAATGATATTGTAACGGACGCTACGACGCTGACTATTAAACCGCTGACTCTGCCCCCCCCTACCCGGACGCAAGGCTTATCACACCTAAGGACCGGACTCAAGAGACGACTAAGAAGACAGACAGATTCGAACCACTCGAGATTACAGACGTATACAGATTTTGACCCGGCTTTAATAAACCTTAATAATAGAACTTTTAACCGTGTGACTCGCTCTACTCCTGACCATCCTCGACATCACAATATCATTGTAGTCTTTGAATTCTCAAGATATCTTTACTATTACTTAATCGATAATATAAACAATATGTCAATAATACAGAAAGAGAGAAGATATTATTTTCAAGTGCTCCGTCTGACCAACCCCAGCGGAAAGGAGTTGCCACACACGCCAGGAAGGGGGAAAAGCGTTAGGATATTAGAACGTAGAATTAATAACGAATTATGTTTTTGGCAAGTTTTGAAGGCTAAGATCTGTGATTCCGGCCGGTTTGATCACCCGGACCTAATCGCAAACACCAGTGAGCTGAGCCGCACGAGCAGAGGAGACGGAGGGGACGCCAGACGATCGAACAGCGGATCGAAACAGGACCCACCATCTAGGTGCCGCTGAAGAAGATCCTAATTATGAAATAATTAGACTAGGCGACGTAATCGGCAGCGCGAGCTTCGGCTGCCAACCCAGAGCCAAACGATCTTCACTTGGTTTCCGGCGTGTGCGGTGAACGGCCGCAATAGTTGTGAGTAGTATTGGTGGGTGCTAGGAGTTTCGGCCCCAGTCAAGAAGGTTGCAGAAGAACGGGTTGGCAGACGAGGTAAGCGGTGCTTCTTTCTTGCGTTATCTCCTGTGCGCGGTTCTTGGGGGATATCGGTAACGGCTCGAGGAGTTTAATCAGTGATGATAGGACGATCGGGGATTCACGTTGTTGGGTCGGTCCTCAGAGGAACAGGCCTCGCGCGATAAGGCGATGGTTTCGAGGGGCGGGGGGGCACGAAGGCCTGACCAGGAACAGGCCAAGTGGGTGTCCGACCGGTGACGAGATTTCGACCTTGTGGAATAGCTGACCTCCCTTCGGGAAATCAAGTCCTCCGTTTTGGGAGTAATGAGCGATAATCTGGCCGCGCGAGAGGCCGGCGACGGTTAGTAGGTTTGAAAGCTGTAGCAAGTGATTGTTTGGCCGCGTGTGAAAAGGGCAAGAGCAGTTAGTTAATACGGCAGGGCGATTCGGCCGCGTTCAGGTGTACTTCACTTGCGTTAATAATAATACTCTCTTTTGAATTTAGAATTAAATGAGATTGGTTCTGGTGGTCCCGCCGTGATCGGACGGTCGAGCTTTCTAGTTTTCCTTGTTCGGGGTTTGCATGAACCGTTGACCTACAACGAGCTAGTCGGAAAGGGCAGAGTATGAAGTAATTCCCCGCGCGATTCGGAACATCTTCCGGTCTCTTCTATTATAAATTTTGGTCCTTCCGGGGGCCTGGCGCCCACTTCAAGAGCCGGCGAATCGTGTGTGTGTGTGTGCGGACTTATTGTTAGTAACCCCGTTGAAAATAACGGACTTTACGAACAAAATCAGCATTGCGGATGAACACGGTCGGCCGCGAGAAAGAATCGTCGTCGCAGTATATATTATATCGTTTAATGTTGGCTTATTGTAACATGTATTTTCTGCATGCTTTCATTGTAATTTCTGTTTGTAAAACGTTATTCTACAGTTTTGATTTACATAGTGCAACTATAATTAAATACAAAGGCATAAAGATGTGGATAAAAAAGAAAAAAACATAACGTAATAACGCATCGAACCCCAAACTTCTTCGTATTAATTTTACTCGCGCTGCCATCACGCCACGTGAAAATGAGGTTCATTCTTTCTGTACTTATAGGTGTGTGAGAATACAAAATTCGATTTTTTGGAAAAATGCGTGGCCAGATACCCTTAATATTACAGGCTTTTCTTAGTGGGATCAGTACCTAATCTTTGAGTCTGATCTCATTGAAAAAGCGCTGGTCCAGGTCGTGGACTCCCCTTGTGAGTTTGGCGGTCAACAGACGGCCAGTGGCGTAATGACGAGTCTATCTTGGGTTTCCCGAATAATGCTGAAGTGCTCCGTCGCGGGCCGTCTTTTATACATTAATTCCAGAGAATTTAATTTGTCCCTAATTTGTTGATGGCAGGTCTCACCCTCTGAAATTAATTGTACAGTACTATCCGCCACCGGTTGATCAACATGAAGAACTTCAACCTGATCAGATTCTACGATCGCATCGGCTTCCGGGGTACATGGTAGAACTGTAGGCAGCTCTTTTTCATTACGGATCTTTTCAAATAGGTAGTTAAGCGTTTTCGGGGTTATCTGCCTCTTAGCAAGCGAAGGACGTTCCTCCTCCGTGATTAATTCCGCTTCGATTATCTTCATCTGGCGCATGGCCTAGAATAAGATATATGAGCGATTCCACGCCAAACGATCATAGCCGATTCACACCTGGTGTCCGATGTTTTTTCAACTTCATAGATTTGCAGCCCTAATCTAACCCTGTAAAATGCATTTTTCCGTTCCTGGGTGTTACGTCCAAGCAGACGCAACGATGGGATAGGGGAAAATTTTGTTGAACGAATGTAACTCTTCCGTTTATGCCAAGCGGTATTTTAGCTGATTCTATCGTGAACCGGGTGAGGGGGGGGGGGGGGGGGGGTCGTGTGTTAAACTGACAAGGGACATTACGGAACTGGTACACTCCGATTTTATTCTAATTTTGACCACATGTAGTTTTCGCAAATCTATTCGACACGTATTTTTTTTTAGCTGCCCAAATTCACTTTTAGGGGTTGAGAAAAAGGGTTGAAGTAGGGGGGTTGAAAACTATTTTGTTGAATATCTCGAAAATTAGGAGAGATAGGGGAATGGTGTAAATTGCAAAATTTCGTGGTTTTATAAGACGAATGAAACTGCGTAAATTAATTTTTTCTATACCTTACCGTTATTGTTATATCCTTATTTTTTAACAAATTTGTTATAATTTTCCTGAAAACGTAAAGTAATTTTAATCGTGATTGGCATACTTGTTGAGAATGTGATTGCCGACACTGCGGATATAATGGAATTTTTAAATTCCGTTTTCAATAATCAATAGAGACATCGAAAAATTGACGCTAAATCGTTGTGTGGGGATTCGAGTCAAAGTGGTAGCTTGACTCATATTCTTGGTGTAACGTGTAGTAAGTGTTATGGGGCAATCGGGAAATTTCATAATTATTGTAACAAATGACGAAACACATGGCCATAAAAATTACGAGAAACGCAGGTCATTGTCGTCGGCCGGTCAAGACTCAAGGCAGCGCGCCATATCCCTAACCCAACCGCTACGCCCGGCGTGGACGATTAGCTTTCTTTGCTCCAAATGGATATTTTATTAAGCAACTGCATGATTGCACCCGTAAACTAATTAAAAAGTAATCTAAAAGGATATCAAGTTACATGCACAAAAAGAAACTCCGGATCGTAAGAATCTACAGATGGATAAATTGCTAATTGTGAGAGACAGATGAAATTAATATAATATACAAATAGGTAAATGATTGAGAAATAGATGAATGATAATAATATGCAAGGAAAAGAAGGAAACCCTCTCACCGCTATTACACTTGTACCGTCGTGAACTACGTGACAAGCGCAAAGGCGAAATAAGGCTAAAATGGAAAACAGGGTACTACTTATACTGTGACGAAAACCAAATTTACCCCACTCATTTCTCGACATTCTGGTGGACATTTTCAGGGCCAGTAATAAAATTACGACGGGAAAAACATTATAAAACCAACGTGGGGCAACGAGCATATACTCCACGGAAAAACGTGGAGTATATGGTCGTTGCAGGTAAACGCGTACTTCGTGATTTGGTAAAATAGGGAAAAACCGAATTACGAAAAGTAGCGCAACACTAATTTTTATTGCATTCTTCAATAGGATATCTATTTGGAGCAAAGAAAGCTAATCGTCCAAGCCGGGCGCAATGGTCGGGTTAGGGATACGGCGCGCTGCCTTGAGTCTCGACCGGCCGACGACAATGACCTGCGTTTCTCGTAATTTTTATGGCCGTTCGTCATTTGTTACAATAATTATGAAATTTCCCGATTGCTCCATAACACTTAATACACGTTACACCAAGAATATGAGTCAAGCTACCACTTTGACTCGAATCCCCACACAACGATTTAGCGTCAATTTTTCGATGTCTCTATTGTTTATTGAAAACGGAATTTAAAAATTCCATTATATCCGCACTGTCGGCAATCACATTCTCAACAAGTATGCCAATCACGATTAAAATTACTTTACGTTTTCCAGGAAAATTATAACAAATTTGTTAAAAAATAAGGATATAACAATAACGGTAAGGTATAGAAAAAATTCATTTACGTAGTTTTATTCGTCTTATAAAACCACGAAGTTTTGCAATTTACACCATTCCTCTATCTCTCCTAATTTTCGAGATATTCAACTAAATAGGTTTCAACCCCCCTACTTCAACCCTTTTTTTCAACCCCTAAAAGTGAATTTGGGCAGCTAAAAAAATACGTGTCGAATAGATTTGCGAAAACTACATGTGGTCAAAATTAGAATAAAATCGGAGTGTACCAGTTCCGTAATGTCCCTTGTGAGTGTACGTAGTGGATCCCTATCTCTGACTGGTGCAAGATGAGCAACGGTCGCAATCGAATGCAGTCTAACGCAGAGATTTAGACTTGCGGATCGGGAGGACCTCGAGGATTTGGTGTAGCGGGATCGGATGGTTGGGAGGAACCGGGAGCTACTCAGGGCAGCTGCTTACCGGTCCGTGTCGGGAGGGTATCGCTAACTAGGAAAATTCGACTGCGACGGCTGGTGTTCCCTACGATAGGTACCTTTATTGTGGACAGCTCAGTTCAACATTCGACAGGAGGGGACCCAGCCCGTAAGGAAGGAAGACCAGGAGTGGCCAATGAATTAAGAGGAGGCGACCGTGAGCTACTCTAGGCAGCTACCAAACGGCCTGTGGTTTAAGGGGACAGACCCACGGAAGACCAATGGTGAAGTGAAGAGACAGAAGATGTGAAAAACAACTAATTTATTTAAGTAATGGAAGTACTATAACTTAGAAGTAAGCAAAAGTGATTTAGTAACTTAGGAGTAAGCAAATGTACGAAAGATTAGTAATTAAGGGTTTGTAATGTTGTATTTAAGAAGTACAATTAAAGCGGTCTAATGAGGTGTGCGGAAGTCGGATGAGAAGCGTTTGTGGCAGAGTGAGGTGTGGTCTCCGTGTTCTGCTTTCGGCGTTCTTCATTCGATTTATATATTCTAGTATTGGATAGATGGTTTCGAGGATCATCCTTGAATCCATCTATCGTCAGGAAAATCAATATTAGATCCTACTGGTAATACATGTATTGTTTTCTAATCCGCTTATCTAGCTCTAGGTTTTTTGCTACTGTGTACATGTCGAGTGCGCGAACTGTCGTGTTTATACTCGCCATCTGCCGGCTTCTTCCCGACTTCTGCACCTAATACTAACGCATACTTAATTTTAGATGCAACCTTAATAAAAGTTTATATTAGTTTATTAGTTATATTAGTTTTTAACTTATTTAACTGCAAAGTTTTGGATCAACTTTGTGTTAAAATTCATAACTCAAAAACAAATAAAGATACCAGGCTGCGCCAACCGCCATTTAATTCGAATATGTTCCAATTTTAATAAAAGAAATACTTCGTGCTGATACAACTTATATAAATAGTTATGAAATATAATTAAATTTTTAATATTTAAATCAAATAGTGAAGGCCAGCACCGATCACCTTAAAATTAATATGCCAGATGCTCTGTAGTCTACTGAAGAGAATGCCACAAAGTCCAGGTTGGTAACTCTTATAGTTCCGGAGCAATAAATGTTTTAACTGGGTAGAACCGGCCAGGCGCGCGCCGAGACAGCAGCGGCCAGTGACAACCGTACAAGTGATCAAGAGACGCGGCCGCGTCTTAGGCCAAGCATAAACAGAGGACGCACGGCGAACAGCCAAAGACGTTCCCGAAGTAGAGCGAAGCCCCGTGTATTTTCTCCTATATCGAGATTTGTCTATCTAATATCTCTTTTTTAAACGTTTTATGCGACAAAGTACAGACACTAATCGAAAGATTGAATTTTTTTTCGTTGATTAAGACGAGAACAGTACTTGTTTAATAACTTTTTTTTAATATTGAGCGCAGGTAGAGCAATTTCATATTCTTGATGAGCAAATTGCGAGCAATTCTTTGATATAAGATTCATTTAGGTTGCTCTCAATTGCGCGCTAACTTAACCTATCTCTACCGACCAGCTCTGGGTTACCACTCGAATTATGTAAATTAGTTAGTAAGGACTCCTCACGCGGCGCTATCGATCAACGATCGATGGCAGGTCGATGCAGCACGGGTTGATTCATGACCGCGTCGTCGTCTCGCGGCGTGGTCGCTCATTGTCGGCCATAACGGCACTTACGTTTCGGCTTCCATAGCAGTTACACGCGAATTATTCCTACGGTTTCGAACGTCTCGGCTTGCTCATTGGGCTGTTCAAAGTGCATTTAGTATCTTAGTTAGTTCAACTCGTGCGCTCAATAGAATTAAGTGTCGTGCTCAAGTGCGTGGATTTACGCCCCACGCGCGTGTTACGGGCTAGCCGTGCGAGCCCGGTTTTTCCCGGTGTGAAAGAGAAGAACCGAGCTTGCTTACTTCGCAAAAGGGTGTAATGGAGAATCGTAAATAGTCGCTAAGCGCGAATAGGCGGAAATTTGACTGTACGTCCGAAATCCTCCCTTTCGGGAATCGCCGGATGCACAATATTTACGCCGTGATTCGTCCCAACGTTCGAAATTTACGATCTGTAGGATTTGGAAGTCGGCTAAGGAGAGTATAAGCTTGGGATGTCGCAGACACCCGTAAGGTGAAAACGAGTCTCCAAGACTGACTATACTCCGGTCAGGTACACCTCGAGCGGCTAAGATGTCCTAATTTCTGTGGGTTCTTTTCCCTATGTCGATCTCAGGGTGTTAATTAATTAGACAGGTGGGCAGAATAAGACTGACGAATGATTTGAGATGCAAAAATGACAGCTATATTCTATTCTTTGATTACAGAGAATCTCGCTATAATATGTAGTTGGAACGATCACTGACAACGCATCAAATTTTGTAAAGGCGTTCGAAGAATTTGGCGTCAATCGGGATTGCATAGTCGAACACGGTGAGTGAATTTCAGCAGATTTCTAAAATATCACGTTTTCATATTACATTCGGTACATTTATAATTGTGTTTTTCTAAATATGTTATATTCTATTGACACAGAAACTACTACTGGAAAAGAACTGGCGACATCGGACACCGAAAGCAGTGACTCGGAAGGTGGTGATGACGCGGACGAGGAGTGTGCCTTTGATCCGGACGAGGTATGCATGGCGGAGAACGATTGAGAATTAGATTTTAGTTTACCGCGACACTTCAGATGTTTGTACCATACCCTTAATCTGATAGGCGCGTCCGATGCAATAAAAATTATAAAGTGCGATCCAGCATTAGCATGCCAACACGAACGGACAATAAAAAAATGTAACGCATTGTGGCAAGTGTTGCGGTCTCCCAAGCAGCGAGAAATTCTGACTCGAATTTTAGGGCAGTCGCTGTCGCGGCCAGTGTTGGTTCGCTGGAATTCTATGTATAATGCGTTAGCACAAATATTTAGTTTGCGAGAAAAAATTGTCAAGGCCTCAACCATATTGAATTTATCAAGAATTTTGGACGACAGCGACTTTATTTACATCAATGAATATTTACGTTGTTTAAAACCTGTCGCGGATACGATAGAGAGGCTGCAAGGCGAGCGATATTGTTATTACGGATTCACAACACCTAGCATTATAAGTTTGACACGGACCCTTGTAAAAATTCAGTCAAGTCCGGACATCACAATTTGTAAAAATTTGGCTTCTGAATTGATCATTGCCATCGAAAAACGGTTGGCAAACTATTTTAAGATAACAGGAAACAGTGAATTTTCGGCAATCTCTGCGGTACTACATCCGCGTTTTAAAAAAATCTGGGTGTCGTCGTTATCCACCGAAGCGCAATATGCAATTGATAATGCCGTAAGTGCGGGGGTAAATTTACATAGCGTTCATCACGACATCCCACCAAATGATGAATTATTAGATGCCGATTTTTTTGATTTCGACAATTCGACACCAGTGAGCTCGGCAGGGATTGCTGGGATGTCCGTTACGGACATTGAATTACTAAAGTATGTTAGCGAACCGGCAAGTAATTCACTAAAATCGTTGGATGCCTTTCCATCGATCAAGGAGGCATTTTTATATTACAATACCATATTACCATCCTCAGCGCCAGTCGAGAGACTAGTTTCATATGCCACCATGATGGCGTTGCTAAAATATAATCGACTAACCGATCGTCAGTTCGAAATGAGAGTAATTTGTAAATGTAGTTCGAAAATAAATAAAACTTAATTAAGAATAGTTGTATGATATACTGGTATTCATATTTATTGTTATGTTCCTATCCCACCATCGCTGTATCGCGCTTGATCGGTACTATTACGATTAAACCCGCTCGATTTCGCTCGATTTCACTTCAATCCGTTTGATTCTGCTCGATTCCGCGCGTACCCGCTTCATTCTTCTCGATTCCGCGCGTACCCGCTCGAATCCGCTTCATTCTGCTCGATTCCGCGCGTACCCGTTCGAACCCGCTTCATTCTGCTCGATTCCGCGCGTACCCGCTCGAATCCGCTTCATTCTGCTCGATTCCGCGCATACCCACTCGAATTCGCTTCATGCTGCTCGCTTCCGCGCGCACCGCGCTCGAATCCCCTCCATTCGATACAACTATCGCAGGCAAATTTTTCCCGATAAAAATATCGCAGGAAAATTTTCCTCGATAAAAATATCGGACAATATTTCTCCCCGATAAAAATATCGCCGGAAAATTTCTTCCGATAAAAATATCGGACAATACCGATTTGCCAATTTTGCCCGATAAAAATATCGCGCTCAAAATTTTACGATAATGCCCATCCCTGCTTCCAAGACATTGTTAAAATACATTTCAGTCTAAATTAAATAAATTCAAATCACGGAATACCCTAATTAGGTTCGGAAAATCCGAACAAAAGCAAAATTTTAAAAACAATACAGCGTGAGCGAAAAATCACTATAAATGGGCATAATAAGTGTAAATCTTTGCGGAAGATTGCGGAGATAATGCAGAGGCCGGGGTTAACAGTCCAAACCATTATAGTAGACCGACGTGGAGAACGCAAGACTCTGGAAAATAAAGCAAGAAGCGTACCTCCACGAGTTTATGATAGTTATGCCGAGCTATCTGTAATTCGTGAAGTCAAGAACAATCTGAAAATGAGTGTGCCAAAAATCGCAACGTGGCTTGTTAGTGAGTCCAGTATTAATGTGAGGCTAAACACAGTGAGAAATTTGTTACAATATCCCGAATAGCGTCATTAATAACTTACTGAATTCAATGTCGCGAAGACTGCGAGCAATTGAAACATCCAAAGGTAACCCAACAGAATATGAGAACAAACTTTATTTTCCCTTTCAATATATTTTTGTATATAATTCCGTGCTGTGCGAATACGTTTTCCGCACCAAATTTTGACGATAGGCGAGAATCGTATTGATATTTTTCATTTGTAAGGTTTTATTTGTATTCTGTTTATTATGGAGGCTTCATACAATATAAGTGTGTTCTTTTAATAATTTTTGTTCAAAATAAAGGGAGTTACACTATGTTTTCCTCGAATCATACTTTCTACACCCGCTCTAGATCTGATTAAATGAAAAACATACATCCATGTAAGATCATACATGGTATATCTTATAAAAGACATTCTTCGCTAGCAACGAAAATGATGAAAATTACTTGTCGGTAGATAGGATAAATATAACGGGCCGAAGGGTTTGAACGCGTTTCTGATACAGAGCAGCATTTCCAGCTTACCATAACACTTTCAGGTACCTGACTAAGCGTCTCTCTCTAATATTGCCCCAATTTTGTCTGACTAGACAGAGATTTTGAGATACCTGATATATCTTATTGCCCCAATTTTGTCTGACTAGACAGAGATTTTGAGATACCTGACATATCTTATTGCCCCTGCACGTCCACGTGAAAACATAGTATTCGACAACAGTAATTATTCATGATTGATCTTGTTTTGTATATTATTTGCAATAAGAGTATGTACCTAACGAAAGTTGAAAAATCCAGCGTTCGGTGCAATTAAAACGCCCTTTTCTTGAACCTCGGACCCATACCACCCACTTTTTACTTTCAATTTATCTTTTTGCATGATTACTAGGACCTCAGGTGCGTACTACTTGATCTAGAACTTATCTAGAATTTACTGCGTCTCCAAAAAATATAGGCTACTGAAGTTTGATTCGAAGACTTGCTTGCAATACACCGTCCAGACAAATTTGTCTTACTATTGTATACTGATAATTGTCAGAAATGTTTCATGGCCGAAGTACACTGTATTCGGTACAGATTTACAGTTGCTTATAATTACATTTCGCTCTTTCGATCCCGTTGAGAGCGCAACACCTGCCCATGATCGCGCTCTGAACGCGAGCGAAGAAACGAAATCTGATATCCATCAAATCTGCCGACTATCGATACGCGGCCTCGCTCACGCTAGGAGCGCGTCGAAGTGGGCTGTCTCGGTAGCTGCAGTCGTTTTCGGCCTGACGTGTTTAATCATTATAAGTAAATGGACTCAGAATTCTACCGTGTTTGGTATCATCTTAATTGTAAAGACCTGACGAATTTATTACAACAAATTTTATAAAAAAAATAACGAAGAATAAAAAAGGTTGGTAAAACTGCAGAAAAGGGGACACACCTCCGATCTCTTTGTCCTTCTGGCAGGTGACAGAGGTGATGGTACTGAGTTACCACGTACTTGAATTAATTGGCGGTCACTCATAGTTTTCGAGATATTGCACTTTGAAGTTGCCGAAATGCACCGTTTGCGTCTGTTACCACCCGTATCCGTCCCCCCTCATCAGGTACTGCAATTTTGTCACGTTTGTGACACTAACATGCCCAGATAAGTTTGGTTATGTTTTACGGTCACTGGTCAGGTCAGTGCCAGATGAGGTGGGGGCGAGGGGGCGGCGATCAGCAGCCCCCCTACTTAGTTTGCGGTACTAGCTTCGGAAACGTGCTTAAACTGCAATTTTGTCACATTTGTCACCCTAACATTACCAGATAAGTTTTGCTATGTTTCACGGTCACTGGTCAGGTCAGTGCCAGATGAGGTGGGGGCGAGGGGGCGGCGATTAGCCACCCCCACTTTTTTTGCGGTACTAGTTTTTGAAACTTGCAGTTTAAGCACATAAGTACCGCAAAATAAGTAGGGGGCGGCTGGTCGCCGCCCCCTCGCCCCCACCTCATCTGGCACTGACCTGACCAGTGACCGTGAAACATAGCAAAACTTATCTGGTAATGTTAGGGTCACAAATGTGACAAAATTGCAGTTTAAGCACGTTTCCGAAGCTAGTACCGCAAACTAAGTAGGGGGGCTGCTGATCGCCGCCCCCTCGCCCCCACCTCATCTGGCACTGACCTGACCAGTGACCGTAAAACATAGCCAAACTTATCTGGGCATGTTAGTGTCACAAACGTGACAAAATTGCAGTACCTGATGAGGGGGGACGGATACGGGTGGTAACAGACGCAAACGGTGCATTTCGGCAACTTCAAAGTGCAATATCTCGAAAACTATGCGTGACCGCCAATTAATTCAAGTACGTGGTAACTCAGTACCATCACCTCTGTCACCTGCCAGAAGGACAAAGAGATCGGAGGTGTGTCCCCTTTTCTGCAGTTTTACCCATTTCGGTAACTTCAAAGTGAAATATCTCGAAAACTATGAGTGACCGCCAATTAATTCAAGTACGTGGTAACTCAGTACTATGACCTCTGTCACCTGCCAGAAGCACAAAGAGATCGGAGGTGTGTCCCCTTTTCTGCAGTTTTACCAAAAGGTTTACTTTCGCATTAGCGGTAACTCATTGGAATTATCGATCCGATGCTCGGCAGCCGAAGACCGGGTACCCGAGGCGCCTGGTTCCCAGAATTGGTGGGGATAATCCGCGCGGTTCACGCGGCAGTACTGTATATCGTTCACCGAAAAGACGATCGGGGCGGTGGTGCATAATATACGCCAGGAAGTGTTTTCGAATTTACCTGGAGTGTCAGGGGCACGACTTGCATTCAGTCGACTTTCCGAAGCTAGCGAGAAACAAACTTTCCGAGTGCTTTTGTGTAGTGTCCTGGTGTCGAGAATACTGATGAGTAAGTATGACAATCACTTAATAAGTACCTCAGCTTCAACGTAATTGCCGTCAATGTCGTTTTTAGAGCTTAACTGAAGAGTAACTTTATTTGCTAAGAAAACCAACAACTGAGACTCTAACTTTATTTCCGACAGTCCGGGAATTAGATCTTCTTTTTTGATCGAAAGATTGTATATGTGAATTCTCCATAAAAATGTCTATTTCTATATTACAGATAACATGGATTTGGCCGACGTTCAAACCCCAGTCGCTGCAGCAAATTCCACCACGGAGCAACAGATGGCTGCCATGGCGGAATTTTTCAAAAAAGAGCTGCTAAAGCACCAGCAACAACAAAAACTCGAGCGGGAGGAACACGAGTTGCGGCTGGCGCAACAGAACCCCGAACACCGGCAGGAGCGGGAGGCGTATGATTTGCGGCTGGCGCAACAGCAGCAGCAATTACAGAAGCCCACGCTGGAGGAGCCGTCGGTCGCCGAAAAGCCGCGGTCCGAGCCCCCGGCAGAAATGGAGGCAGAGATTGAGACACGTATGTACTTATTTCTTATTTATTATATTTTACTTATTTTTTTATTTGCCTGTATTCCAGTAGAGTTCAATTATCTGATTATCCAAACTTATCTGTGCTGAATGCTTCTATCGTGTGTGTTGCGTTAAATAGGAAAATTGCTACATAAAAGAAATCAAATCGTTTAAATCTAAATTAATCAGATTTAAATTAAAAGATAAGCAATTTTCCTATTTAACGCAACACGCGATAGAAGCATTCAGCATAGATAAGTTTGGATAATTGGATCTTCGCGCTGTTTGAGAATGTCATTGTTTCAAGGATTTCGTTATTATAATTGTAGGATGTCATTATGTTTAATTTTATTTTTGTATGTTACAGCTCGAACGCGCCCGAGAACGCGTGTGGGAGGCCGGTCGCGGGCAGCCTGGCGCGAGCGGCACTTTGGTGCTGGGGGGCCCCTATTTTCATCTCGGGGGGGGGGGGGGCGCTCCGGGTCAAGGAGGCAGGGGGCGCAGAGCCAGGGGCCGGGGAGGGCACGGAGGACCCCGTTACGAAAATAAATATATTATATATTATCAATAAGTTGTAATTAAGTATAGGTTAAGTTTAGGATAGTTAGTTTCTTACATTTTTACTTAACATAAGTAGAATAGTTGTATGTATATGTATCCTTTAATTTTATATATTTATAAGTTGTTATTAGTTTAAAGAATATACAACATGTAGTTTCTTAAATTGGCTTTGTTTGAATCCAACCAATACCCTAATCCATTTCCTGTTCCTGTTATTATTTAATTCGTTTCATTTATTTATATTTACTCTTGCAATTTTAGTTGAATAATTACGTTCTTATATTTTCTCTTGTAACTTTGTGAAAATCCTTACAAACTTCACAAAAAAAATGATTGAAATCCCAAAAAAAACTTTACATAAATGTAACGTAAGAAAAGGTGCGCCAAATAGAAGCAGGGCCGTCTTATGAGTGAAATAAAGTTAAATCGTGTTACGCCTGAAAAAATAGACATCCATTTCATTAGTAAGAAAAATTTCTCAAATCATGTTTACCAAGCACGTATAGGAAATACGGGCATATGTGGAAAAGTTTAGTTAATCCTTCCTACCTTAATTTTCGACAAGATGGTGGAGAATACACCTGTGGGCCGCCGGGGGACTTAACTAGCGCAACCCTCCCAATTCTAGGCGGCGTAATTGGCGGCACGAGCCCGCGTCACCGACCGCGTGTTAACCTGCTTCACTTGACTTCCGGCGTGCGAGGTGACTAGCCCACGTTAGCGTTTCGGCAAGCGAATTATAACCGTGACCTTGTTGGGAGTGAATGGAGACCTGAAGGAGTAGATTGGCATCTTTTGGCTGCGATTCGGGAAGATCCTCGGAGTATTTCGGCCGCGTTAAGTGTAGAAGGAGCGGAGGGCCGAGAGGTTGCAGGTTAGCAGGTGGGCGGTGACGGTAAGTGGCTGATCCTTCCCTTTCCGATTCTTTGATGTTCGTGCGGTCTTTGTGGGGTCTCGGGTCGGTTCAGTAAAGTGCTGGGGAAGGGTTCCGTCGTGGTCGAAGGGAGCTAGTGTCCTGGGGGGTTAAGTTCCGGGGAAACAACGTCGCGGGTGTTAGCGACGGCTTCGAGGAGGGGGGGGGGGGGCTCGGCGGCCTCATCAGGTACAGGCCATAGGAGGTGAATGATCACGACGGAATCCTGGCCTGGACGACGCGTGCAATCTCCCGGTTTCGAGTCAAGTCTGCGTTCAGAGCGTGCGGGCACGATAGAATAGAATAGCGGCGAGCGGCCCTGTGATTGGCCGAGGGGTGAAGTTCGAATCTAGAGTTGTTCTCGAGCGGAAATCGGCGACTGGCATCGGCGGCCATCTTGTTGAACGTTCTAATTGCTTGCTACAATTATAATAAATACCATAGCTCGGACTTTCCTCCTGGATTCGTTCATTGTAGCGGTATTTTCCTGTGTTTCGTCATATGCATGATTTACGCCGGGTTTAACGATACTCGGCCGTTTTCACCGTACTGCGACGGTCGAGTGGGACTGCGTTTTCTCTCGGGCAGCGCGTGGACTCGAATTGAAGAGCTGAGTCAGCCGCATCGGGTGCATCGAGCCCTGCTTCCTTCCGCGATTTGTTTCAGCATCCGGCCTCGTGTTCCTAATTCTAAATATTGGTCCTCTTGGGGGCCTGGCACCCAATACCGAGGCAGGCGAGTCGCGGGGGAACAGCCAGAAGGGCGTCAAAGGACTTCTTTTGTGAGTGATTCCGGCCGCGTGGGCGGGTACGGCCGGCCGCGCGAGCGGATCGTCGTCGCAGTATAAAGTGCGATAAAACATTAAAAATCCGGTTAGAAACTAATTACACATATTCAATTTTTGTAGTAATTGGGACCAAGATACAACTTCGAAAGTATGCTTGAACTCAGTTCCCAAAAGGCGTTTGATGCCGTTCACGTGGATAGCAATAATTGTACTTACTTACGTGTTACAAATTACTTCTTATAGATGGATTGACCAGGAGATTTTTGCAGGTAGATCCGCAGAGAAATTCAGGTATTCCGAAAGATGGGCAGTTCACAAATACACAGTTTCACACAGACAAATTCTTTCGCTGTTAAAAATGCTTCCTATACTCGTGCTCGTCGTCGCCTGGCGTTCGCGGCATCAGATCGGCGATCACGCGTGGAGGTAAAACAAGTGACGGCGTTATATACATATATATGTATACATATAGAAATAGATCATAAGCCAGAGAGTAAACGCTAATAGGCGCGTGCGCACCGGTACAGGTAAACAGTACACACACCTACAGGATCGAGCGATCGAGAAGTCGATCGCACGACACCTTCGTTCCGGGGATCAGTACGAGTACGAGTTGAGTACGAGCCAGTACGAGTGAGCACGAAAAGATAGTGGATAGTTGTGAAATAAAGGAGTTATAGTCACAGAGCAAACGGCAGTTAAGTTCTCTATCCTATCTTCCTGCGGAACCTACCTACCCCGCATACACAACAGACGGTTATTAACAAAGGTGACGCGACGCTGCGAGTCTGCCGTTTCTACGACACAGCAACATATGCGGGGAGTCCCACGCAGTTGTAATAGGTTCTACCTTGTAAACGGTTGGGAATAGAAGAAACTGTTATTAACGAAAGTTCAATGATTTGGGATGGTACATAATGCGCAACTAATTGTGTGCACATTTGTGCATCGGTGCATCGGAAAAATTCAACCAGGGATGGGCATTATCGGATATATTTTGCTTTCGATATTTTTATCGGAGTAAGATCTCGCCCAATATTTGTATCGGAGAAAGATCTCGCCCGATATTTTTATCGGAGAAAATTATTAGTTCTAAAATCTGAATACGATATTTCGATTAAAATGCATACCGGTCAACTACGTAACTAACTAACTGGGTTGGGCATTATCGAAAGATCAAATCTGGCGTGTACCGTCGGTGGTACACGATACCTGAGGATCGAATCTGGCGTGTACCACCGGTGGTACACGCCAAATTTGGTCTTCCGATAATGCGCAACCCAGTTAGTTAGCTACTTGACCGGTATGCACTTTAATCGAAATATCGTAGTCTGATTTTACAATTTATAATTTTCTCCGATGACAATATCGGCCGATATTTTTCTCTGATACAAATATCGGTCGATATTTTTCTCCGATACAAATATCGGGCGAGATCTTTCTTCGATACAAATATCGGAAGCAAAATGTATCCGATAATGCCCATCCCTGAATAGAATGTGCAAGGAATTAGATCACTACAGTGTAAAGTAAAATATTATCAATTAGGCACGTCAAATTAATAGGCAGTGTGAGCCGGGGACTCGTGGAAATTCTTTAAGCACGTATTTTATGCCTAAATCCGAGTCGAAAGGTCTAATAGGAAATTGACGAATCTGGATGCTGCAAGAGGCGTGGGGTTTTTTTTGAGAACGTGTAACGGAACTGGGGTAATCTGAAATGAAGAAAAGGGTAGGAACATTATTATTCGATTTTCATGGTCGAGTGTAGAGTTTCTGCACGAATACGGGTACGTACTGGTTTAATTGAAACCAATCAGTCATAACCAGATCCACCCTCATGAACGTCCAGTCATAAAAAATATTGTTTTGTAATCAAACTTCGGCGTGAAAAATAATAAAAAATTACGATGTTAGAGTGTTCAACCACAGTTTTAGGGCTGCTATTGGCGAGTTCGTTGACCTCATCGTTCTGTCACTCTCTTACATTCGGGTCTGATACTGCTGCTAAGGAGCCATACCATCGCAAACTGTGGATGAGCTGCGTAATTTTTATTTATTTTTCACGCAGAAATTTCCTCAAAAAGCGGCACTTTTTATGAGTGGACGTTCATGAGGGTTGATCAGAGAATGTTTGCGATGTGTTCAAGCCAGTACCTACCCGTATTCATGCAAAAATCCCACACTCGACCATGAAAATCAAGAGACGCGGTAGCGTCTCGCGCCAAGTATATATAGCCGAGCGCAGCTCATCGCGTCGACGCTACTAAGTAACTTACGCGAACGAACTAGCTAGCGGGCCCTATCCGGATGATAAATGACAATATACTTGAAACTGGCATTATCTAGGGAAAGTATGACTGTTCCATTCAACTCTTTGATTTTTTCTGCGTCGATTGGTAATAAACAACAAGACAATCCGTGCAGCCGTTGCTGAGATTAAGATTTTATGCTCGAATTATTCTGCCAAAAAAGATCCTTTTTTTTCGCCCGTGTCTTCGCTTCTCGCTGGGTCCGCGCGTAGCCATCTCGCGGCCTGGCGGACGCAACCTACAAATACGGAACTAGAACAGGGTTCTCAATGGGCGGTACAGAGGTCTGGGGGCATCAAATGCTTCCCATCAAATCCCGTAATCTTCACGGGCCCAAAATCGAGAGACACTGCTAGTATACTTTCCAGGATCTACTTTTCGTTGTGCCTGCTTTATTATTTCTCGTGCGCGGTTACTATGTAATATGCAATTAACTTGATCTAATAAACAATTTAACCATAAATTTCGATTTGAATCCGATAAAAATAACGCAGGTAAGTTTTGGCCATGTATACAATCCTTAGGAGTATGATGAAATTCAATTATATTACAACAAGCTGTCAATAAAAATAAAAGACAAACATGAAAAATCTTATCCTTTTCCTACATTTGGCGTTAGGTATGGGACTAGAACAAAGTGCGCAGGGAAGGTGGTAAGTATTAAAATGCTAACTTACTTTAATCGAAGGCTGACGGAGCGCTTTCAAAGTTCATGTTTGAAACGAGTGCGCAGGGAAGGTGGTAAGTATTAAAATGCTAACTTACTTTAATCGAAGGCTGACGGAGCGCTTTCAAAGTTCATGTTTGAACCTCATGTTTGATGTTTGAAAGTGTGCGCATTTAATATGTAATACGCAGTTGATTTGATCTCACTTTCATGTTTGAAAGCGCTCCGTCAGCCTTCGATTAAAGTAAGTTAGCATTTTAATACTTACCACCTTCCCTGCGCACTCGTTATGTCATTTGTTGTATGCAAGCGTTCCAGGCTCGCATACAACAAATGACATAACGAGGCATGAAATTCTATATCTTGACGAACAAAACTTGTAAACCGTGCCGTTCCAATCCTGTATGGTGAAAAAGTCCTATGTAAAGAACAGGGTACGTAGCGGTGAGAGTTATGTAAAGAACAGGGTATGAAGCGGTGAGAGTTATATAAAGAACAGGGTATGCAGCGGTGAGAGTTAGCAAAATGCTGTGGATGCGAAAACTTACATGCATACAAGGAATGCAGTAGAACAGAATAAATTGTATAGCAAAAGTCCAATCGCTTCGCCTATCCTACACTTGTGAATGCTATTTAATGTAATACGCAACATTTTTCTCAGTGCTTCGCAGACCATTTTCACAAACATCAAGGGAACAAGGTAATCCTGAACTCGGATCAAGTGATACTGGCTTTGTAAAATAGTCTGCTAAGCAATGAGAAAAAGGTTGCGTACTACATTAACTAGCATTCACAAGCGTTGGATAGGCGAAGGGATTGCACTTTTGCTATACAATTAATTGTGTTCTACTGCGTTCCTCCTATGCATGTAAGTTTTCGCACCCACAGCATTTTGCTAACTCTCACCGCTACATACCCTGTTCTTTACATAACTCTCACCGCTTCATACCCTGTTCTTTACATAACTCTCACCGCTATGTACCCTGTTCTTTACATAGGACTTCGTCAACATACAGGATTGGAACGCCACGGTTTACAAGTTTTGTTCTTCAAGATATAGAATTTCATGCCTCGTTATGTCATTTGTTGTATGCAAGCGTTCCAGGTTCGCTTAAACTCACAAGTTCATGTTTAAAAGCGCTCCGTCAGCCGTCGATTAAAGTAAGTTAGCATTAATACTTATCACCTTCCCTGCGCACTTTGTTCTAGTCCCATACCTAACGCCAAATGTAGGAAATGGATAAGATTTTTCATGTTTGTCGTTTATTTTTATTGACAGTATGTTGTAATATAATTGAAGAGGACTCCAAACCTGGGAGTTGAAACGTAAAGTGTGTTTTAATCTTATCATACTCTTAAGGATTGTGTGCATGGCCAAAACTTACCTGCGTTATGAATACCTCGAATCCAACAAACTCAAACACTAATTCTTGTAATTATTATAGTTACGGTAAGTACATCAGAAGTGTGAGGTACAGTTCTACCAGTAGGATTTACAATATAAATTGATAGCGCTTGCCATGCTGAGAGCAAGGAGAATTTATGTTGGCAGCAATTGCCATGCGCAATGCGCGATGCGCGCGAGTTGCCTCGTGGCACACAGTTCATTTACTTTAGTATTACGATTATTCTGTTCCGGCCATGATGGCACATACGAGTTATACAATATGAGTCAATCAATCATACAACGCCGATGGTTTCATTACCCTTCCCTGCAACAAGGTTATGGGCCCAGGACGGAGAAAAAACAAAAGTGGTAATGAATTTCATTAAATATTGAAAATACTGCCCGCGAGTGATATATAAAGAAAAGTGGGGTTAGGAACGTATTCGCCACGTGTCGCCGAAGGTTGAGCGGAACAAAGAGCAGCGCAAGATGGCTAGCTCAACGCAACCGATCGACAGGATCGATAAGTTAAATGGAAATAATTATAGATCGTGGAAATTTAATATGAAAATGGCTCTCGTCCAAAGGGAACTCTGGGAGCATGTAACTGGCGAGGCAGTCACCCCCACCGAGGCAGCGGAGCAAGAGAAATTTCGGCGGAAAGAAGAGAAGGCACTGGCCGCGATCGCGCTAAGTATCGAGCCGGAACATCAAATACATATCATGGATATATCGAAGCCCAGCGAAGCATGGAATCCGCTGAGGAGAGTCTTCGAACCAAAGTCCAGGCCGAGAATTCTGCAGCTTAAGAAACGGATGGTCACGATTAAGCTCGAGGAAGACGAAGGTATGATAAATTATTTATCCCGTATAAAAATGTGCAGCGACAGCCTAAAAGAAGCGGGATACGAAACAAAAGACGAAGATTTGGCGTACGCGATGATATGTGGCCTACCCGAATCATATGAAGGCATAGTAATGGCCCTGGCAAATTTAGATGATTCGAAGTTCACGTCCGCAGAAATAAAAGAAATACTCCTGAGCGAATACGAGAGAAGGTCATCGAAGGATGAAAGCAGTACAAAACAACACAGAGAGGCGTATCACTATGTACCAGAGCGGACTGCCTACAGAGGAGACAGAAGAAAGGAAGAAAGAAGATGTTATAAGTGCAATAAGACTGGGCACCTGGCGAGCAACTGCTACTCGAGGACGCAAAGCTTCAGACAAAATAGAGGTCATTGGAAACACGATAGAAGCAAGGACAAGGATGCTTTCCTGTTAGAGGCAAACAACGTGCACGTGGATGAGTCTTGGCTGATCGACAGCGGGGCCACCCATCATATTTGTAAGTATGAAGAATGGTTTGCGGAATATAGGCGAACATCAAACGAAACAATTTTCTCAGCTAATAATGATAGTAATAATAAGTTAAAAGCGATAGGAATAGGAAGCGTAATAATCAGGACATACGTTAATGGTCGTACATTTGACATCACCCTACATAATGTTTATCACGTGCCAAATGTACGCAGGAACTTGATGTCCGCCTCACAGATAGAGAATAAGAAAAAGAAATTGATCATAGACAATAATAAGTTGAAAATCATTAATAAGGTAACGCATAAGATAGTGGGGGAAGCAACGTGCAAAAATGGGCTGTACGTAGTAAATGCAAAAACGTTGAAAAATAATAGAGAAAAGATAGAGGCGTGCACGACAAAAGCTGAAGGGTTAGACGATACAGATATATGGCATAGACGATTCTGCCACGTAAGTACGACAAACATACAAAATATGGCGACTAAAGAAGCGGTAAAAGGGCTAGAGAACGTAAAACTTAGAGTCAAGCATTGTAACAGTTGCGCGATTTCGAAATCAACCAAAGCACCAT
Organism: Trypoxylon attenuatum; assembly: GCA_963989405.1. NCBI lineage: Eukaryota > Metazoa > Arthropoda > Insecta > Hymenoptera > Crabronidae > Trypoxylon > Trypoxylon attenuatum. Next base: position 317,234 of record OZ022494.1, on the reverse strand, counting down.
GCAGAAATATAGGAACGATCAGAACAAATGGTGTGCTAGAATTAGTGCATGCGGATCTATGCGGACCGTTGCCAAGCAGATCGGTAGGAGGATCAAAATATTTCCTAACGGTTACGGACGACTACTCAAGAAAGACTACAGTATACTGTCTCAAAACAAAGGATGAAGTTCCTGAATATATACAAAAGTACATTGCTAGAGTAGAGAGAGAGAAAGAGAGGAAATTGAAAAGAATACGCACAGATAATGGTCTAGAATTCTGTAACCAGCGACTATCTAAACTGTTTGAGGAATTAGGTATTAAGCACGAGCGAACAAATGCGTACACTCCGCAAATGAACGGCGTGGCGGAGCGCGTAAATCGAACATTAATGGACTTAGTCAGAGCAAATCTAAAATCGGCGAAGTTACCTGAAAAATTTTGGGCTGAGGCACTGATGTCAGTGTGCTACGTTAAAAATAGAGTCATACATACCGCGCTGAATGATAAAGTCCCTGAAGGGGTATGGACGGGTAACGCGCCTAGTGTTAGGCATTTAAGGGCATACGGATGCTTAGGATACGTACATTTACCTAGCTATAAGAGAAGCAAATTAGGCCCCAGAGCTAAAGAGTGTATCTTGGTAGGATACTCGACACAAACAAAGGGTTATCGACTTTGGGACCCGGTAAAGGACGATATCGTCCATAGCAAACACGTGCAGTTTAGAGAGGAAATTTGCGGATACGAATACATATACAATAAGAAAACATATGAAAGCCCGATATACGAAGAAAGTCGCGAAATAGACATAAGTCACGAGACAGACGAAGACGAGGACGTCGATGACGAGGAAGCTTACGAGTCAAGTAAATCAGACGAAACAGAAGATAAACACGTAGAAAAACGCGAAACATACATTAAGACTGAGGACTTAGACACAGAATCAAAGCCAACGCCGGTAAGCGAAACTCAAGTGCAAAGAACGCCTAGGAACAAGAAAATTCGAAACCCATGGGGCTGCAAAGGAAAACCGAAAAACCCTGAGGTGAATTTAGCCGAGATAGTAGAACCCACGTCGTATGAACAAGCTATATTATTGCCTGAATCAGAACAATGGAAGGAGGCAATGGTAGAGGAATTAAAGAGTCTGAGCGAGAGAAACACATGGCAGGTAGTCGATAGGAAACCCGAAATGAAATGCATAGGGTGCAAATGGGTATTCAAAGTCAAAACAGATTCGGAAGGAAAAGTTGCAAGATATAAGGCAAGGTTAGTAGCACAGGGATTTAATCAAGAAAAAGACAAAGATTACTTCGAATCGTATGCACCAGTCGCAAGTATGGCAACGATTAGAATGCTGTTAGCGTTATCAGTAAAAATGAAATGGGAGGTACATCACTTAGATGTAAAATGCGCATATTTGTATGGAGAACACAAAGAAACAATTTTTATGAAGTTACCGCCAGGATTCGATAAGAATGAGAATTGTGTAGCCAGACTAAATAGACCGATTTATGGCTTGAAGCAATCGGGGAGAAATTGGAACCATGCGATAGACGAGTTCTTGATAAATAATGGATTCAAACGATTGATAGGAAGTAACTGTGTCTACACTTTAAATGAGAACTTAATACTAACTATATATGTAGATGATATCTTATTATTTAGTAGTGCACCGCACAAAATAAAACACGTTAAGTCGATACTGACATCGAAATATGAGATTAGGGACTTAGGATTAGTCAAGTACATACTAGGTATAAGTGTAAAATACGGAGATGCGCAAATAGAGCTGTCACAGAAAATGTACATAGAGAAGGTGCTACTAGAGCACGGCATGAGTGAATGTTACGGGGCTCAAACTCCTCTTGAGCCAGGCATAAAATTGTCTAAGCATGACTGCCCAACGGAAGCAAGCGAGATCGAGGAAATGAAAAGGGTTCCATACAGGAAAATAATCGGCTCATTGATGTACATTGCGTTAGCTACTCGACCCGATATTACACATGCGGTCACGAAATTGGCACAATTCGTATCGAACCCAGGGAGAATCCACTGGATTCAGCTAAAGTGAGTATTAAGGTACTTAAGTGCGACGAAAGAAAAGGCTTTGATATACAAGGATATTAGTGATAGCAACAGCGTTCAAGTATATAGCGATGCCGACTGGGCGGGCGACATCGATGATAGACACTCGTATAGTGGAATGGTGATATTTCTAGATGGAAACCCTGTAAATTGGCGATCAGCGAAACAAAAATGTATATCAACTTCCACTATGGAAGCAGAATATGTAGCCCTGGAGGGAGCTGTAAAAGAGTGCATGTGGCTCAACGCATTGTTTAACGAATTGAATAAGTTAGCGAAAGTAAGCGTTCCAAACGAACCGTACGTAATAAGGTGCGACAACAGATCAGCGATAGATTTTACAGAGAATAGAATAGACAGGTCGAAGTCTAAGCATATAGACATTGCGTACCACATAACTCGTGAAATGCACGAACAAGGTTTGATCAGATTAAAATACGTCGCATCAAGTGAAAACGTAGCGGACATTTTCACAAAGGCATTGCCACCGAGAGTTTTGGAAAACCATGTCAAAAGATTAAGACTATTGTAAGAAAGACTAATAGGTATAAGATAGAGTTACACTATGTTAACCAGAAAACAATTGATTTATGGGAAAAGAATCGCATGGCAAAGTGGGGGCTTGATAGCGCTTGCCATGCTGAGAGCAAGGAGAATTTATGTTGGCAGCAATTGCCATGCGCAATGCGCGATGCGCGCGAGTTGCCTCGTGGCACACAGTTCATTTACTTTAGTATTAAGATTATTCTGTTCCGGCCATGATGGCACATACGAGTTATACAATATAAGTCAATCAATCATACAACGCCGATGGTTTCATTACCCTTCCCTCCAACATAAATATGTAATGAATATAATTTACAAGAAACCAAATATCGAAACATGCTATTTTATATGATATACATTAATTTTGTGCATTTTGCAACTCTGATGCATGTTAATCATTACTTTATATACAAACTTATGTACGATATACTATATGTAACATGTATACATTATATCGTTTAATGTTTAATTTCTTGTAAATGATATTTATTACATGTTTATATTGCAAATCCAACTGGTAAAATTTTACCTCACACTTCTGATGTACCTACCGTAAGTATAACCGTAAGTATAATTACAAGAATAATAAAGTCGCACAACTAGGAATTTTAATATAAACATGTAAAAAATTCAATTTTCATGAAAGCAAATATGAAACCATATTATTTTATATGATATACTGTTGGATGAATAATCGCACGATAAAAATAAGAGATTCAAAAAGACCGCTCCTAGAGCGGAACAAAGTAGCGCTAGGGCGGAAATAGACAATAAGTTAAAGCAGCGCTGTTAGCGATATATAAGGGCACGGACGAGTGTAAGAGGATTATTAAGAAAAGAATGTGTAAGAAGATAAGTTCAGTTTTGTATTGATGGCAGAAGGATATAATATAAGGTTTTGGTTGAGTGTAACACATGGTCTTAATCATTAAAATCTCACCTAGCTGCTTCTGGAAGTAGGAATGTTACCTACAGTAAAATCGCTGTGCAAATATAAAATGCAACAGGTTATGGGCCCAGAAAGCACATGGTGAGCACGTGCACCAACCGAAAAGATAAAAGAAGAATTGTGCACGAAGGAGTAAGGTGTGCAAGAAAATACTAAGCCGCAAAGAAAGACAAAAATGTCGTCTCCACAAAATATAATTTCCGGGCTGGATGGAATCGATAAATTGGAAGATGCGGTCGGATACCCCATGTGGGCATATCAGATGGAAATCCATTTGAGCGCAGCAGGAGTCTACGAAGTGTGCATCGCAGAAACACCGACCACAGAAAGAAATGAAACCTGGAGGAAGAAAGATGCCGTAGCAAAAAAGATTATCGTGAGTACTATAGATAAGAGAGTAATCACGTACTTGCTATCGTGCAAAACGAGCTGTGAAATGTGGGAGAAATTAAAAGAAATCTTCGAAAGGGATACTGACCAAATGCGTAGCAATTTAATGCAAAAATTTTACACTCTAAAAACCAAAGGGCCAGGAGAGATGGCTGCACATTTGGCAGAGATCCAAAATGTAGCATATAAGCTAAAATCCTTAGGATCAGAAATTGAGGATGATATGGTGATCCCAAGGATCCTTTCTACACTTCCTGAGAGTTATAGAGGGTTCATCAGTGCGTGGGAATCAGCCCCAAAAGAAGAGCGCACGATGGCCAACCTCGTGGCAAGACTGCTGGCAGAAGAGGCCAGAGTGAAGCAGACGTCAGAAGAGGAAAACGTAGCATACAAAACAGGAGAAGTTCGATGCTTCAAGTGTGGAAGAAAGGGTCATATAGCAAGCTCGTGTCGAACACCCGAAGGAAGGAGACCAGAGGGTGATAGAAGATACCAAGGAAACCAGAAAACTGGCTATGCGAGTCCAAGGGGGAGACGCACGTTCCCTCCATGCAGAGTGTGCCGAAGAAATAATCATCGTGAGAAAGATTGTTTTTTCAGGAAACAAAAGGGAAGTCCCAGTGAAGACAACGAAGAAGCGAACCAAGTGGCGTTTCTGGTAGGCTCAGGAAAAACATGCAAGTGGATAATGGATTCTGGAGCTACGACCCATATGACTAACGATGAGACTACACTGTTTGAGCACAAGGATATAAGTGTCGAGGTAGGCACCGCAGATAAGCACACAAAAATGACGGCAACAAAAGTGGGCAGCGCTAGACTCCAGGCGTGTAAGTTGCAAAATGTATTATATATACCGAACCTAAAGAATAACCTCCTCTCCGTAAAAGCAAATGCTCTGAAAGGGGGCGAAGTAAAATTTGAAGGAGAGAACGTAGAGGTAAAAGTAAATAGAAAAATAGTACTGAGAGGAAAAAGAAACAAGGAGGGCCTGTATGAGTGCGAACAAGCCCTAATGGCAGCCCAAGGCAACTCAGACGAAGAGGTGCGAAAGTGGCACAGTAGGTTAGGCCACATGGGCATAAGCAACATGAAAAAACTCCTAGAGCTCTCCGAGGGCATAGGAGTATCCAAGAAACAAATGGACCAGTGGAAAGAGAAGTGCGAAGACTGCATAGGAGCAAAACACAGCAAGAAGCCATTTGGAGACGGAAGAAGAAGAGCAAGTAAACCTCTGGAAATTATTCACACAGATGTGTGTGGGCCGATCACGCCGGAAACCTGGGACAAGAAAAGGTACTTTATAACCTTTATTGATGACTATACTAACCATGTGTCGGTAGATTTACTGGAGGAAAAGGCAGAAGCGTTCAAAAAATTAAGAGAATACATAAGCAGAGCAGAAACAAAATGGAACCGCAAAGTAAAGGAAATCCGCTGTGACAATGGGACTGAGTACACAAACAACGCGATGCGAACCTGGAGTAAACAGAAGGGGATAACGATTGACTATACGCCGCCATACACCCCTGAGTTGAATGGCAAAGCAGAGCGGATGAATCGCACATTGGTAGAACAGGTAAGGGCGATGATCGGCAAGAAAGAAGAGGATAAAAAACTCTGGGGAGAAGCGGTAAGGACTGCGGCGTTCTTGAAAAATAGAACCCCGAGTAAACAGAAAGAGGTAACACCACACGAGATGTGGAATGGGGAAAAACCGAACCTCAAATATTTAAGGATTTTCGGATGCAAGGCATACGCGAAGAACCCTGGACAACTAAGAAAATTAGACAAAAGGAGCACCCCAATGAAGTTTGTGGGCTACGCTCCGATGGGCTACAGGTTGTATGACAAAATAAACAGAAAGATTATAATCACAAGAGAGGCTGTGTTTCTAGAAGCAGGAGAAGACGCGGAATACAAGAAGAAAATCCCGAACTATGAGGAGGTAAATATAAACGAAGAAGAAGAGGATGAACCTGTAACGGAAAACGAGGAACAAGAAGAGGATGAACCTGCAGTGGAAAATGCAGAACAGGAAGATGACTTCCAGGATGCCTCCCAAGAAATAAACCCAAATCAACCGATAGATGCCGGAAGAGGAAATCCCACACCTCGCCGATCCACGAGAAAGAAGGAGCTGCCGAGAAAATTAAATGACTATGCACTCTTGTCTTACAGAGAAGTGATGGAGCGAGAAGACTGGAAAGAGTGGAAAAAGGTAGTAGAGGAGGAAAAGGACTCACTCCTACAAAATGAGGTATGGGAAACAATTGAAAAAGAATCGGTGAAGGGAAAACCAATTTTATCAAGCCGATGGGTGTTTACACAAAAGGATAACACTAGATATAAGGCACGTCTGGTAATAAGAGGAAACGAGGCGAGAGGGGAAATAGCCTATGAGAAACTGTTCAGTCCGGTAGCTAATACTGCAACCTTGAGAGTATTATTTGCACTGGCAGCAAAAGAAAATTCGAAGATAACTGTTTAATATCCATTCGATCACGTAGGGAATTTCCGCGGATTAAAACGGGTAACAGAGCGTGCACGAAAGAAATTCGTAGCCGCAAGAGAAAATCCGTCAAATTAATCGCGCGTTGTTAAATTCCAGTTAGATCGTCGGTAATTTAGTCGGTTAGATCGCGAGAACAGAGGTTCAAACCTTTGTAGCCGCGATAGGGAAAAAAACCGAAGGCAAACTCGCGGAAAAAACAGCCAAACACGAGGCACAAACTCGCGCGCGATCGGTAACGTTCCGAACGTTCGCGAAGGGTCAACGTTTGGCCTCGGGCAATGAACGCGGTAACCCCGGATAGAAGATTCGGGAACTTCAAGATAAAGGATTCGCGAGCAAAGTCATTGTCCGAGGGGAAGAGGAGTGGGGATATTTCCCCCGAAATTCCGCGGTTTCGAAGGCGCAAGGGCTCCGAGAACCGACCACTTGATTTCTGGCTCTTGAAGTAGCAAGACGTCTAGAAGCAAATAGAAGAAGACTGAGACGATTCATTTTCGAGGACCTGCAGGAAAGAAGACCGATTGTTCCACCGTCGTCGTGCAGAAGAGTGCAATAAGCCGACTTCGCAACGCAGAAGAAATACGCAGCCTTCCGCGTAGGCATAAGCCTCACTTCTTGGCAGGAGCCGAAAATCACGGACCATCGAGCAAGTCTTAACTATAAACGCTCGACCCGTGCGCGAGCTGCAGCTTCTACCCACAAGCAACGACCAGCCGAAAATCGCGGGCCACCGAACGCATTGCTGGTTTAGCAGTTCGACCCGTGCGCGAGCAGGAGGAATCCACGGCGTTTCAAACCGGAGAAGTTACCCTGCAAAGGCTACACCTTTGCAGGCCAGGCCAGAAGCGACGGAGATACTTAAGGGACAGATCGGATCAGACCACAGCCTCGGGAGGAGATACCGAGAGTGCGTACAAAGGTACTCCACCAACGAAAATACAGTCCACAAGTGCAGTATTCAGGTACGAATTTCGATCTATTAGAAAACAGCTGATTCCGTGGTCGGAGCAACGACCTGAGGCTGTTGTGAGCTCGAAATACGTCGCCGAGCATTGTTGTCACGAGCGGATTAACGTTTGTGGACATCGCGGCGAACTGGCTTAGATTCGGAAATCGAAATATAATTTCGACCGAATCTAAGAAACTACTGCAGCCACTACCGAACGCACCGCACAGCTCGAAGCAGGAGAGAATCCTCTCGGAGCTGCATAAAGTCGGTGCATAAGGAGTCAGCAATTCGACCACAAAAGAAGAAAGAAGATAACGTGAATATTACCAGTGCGGATACGTGATCGACGAGTGCGAGCGAGAGTGTTTACGTCCCGTCGTCGAGCGAACTCGGCGCGCGACAAACTCTACTTATAAAAACCGCTCCACTTTTTGTTACAGATACCGAGACCGCCGATAATCCGCGGCGAGCCGTATTTCTTTGGGAGCAGCCGCCGCCTCTATTTACAAATTCTTCTTTCTCTCACGTTATATACAAGGTGTTGGATTTAATTGAATCTTCAAATAATTAATTTGATTTTCGGGGAATTCCCTGTTAAGAGTTTTATTAACCTACCAATCCGCCTATCCTATTCTACCGGCCGTTTCCCGCAGAGGCTCGAGTCCTGCGGAGATTAACGTTTATAAAACAAGGTCCTTCGAGCCGGATCATAAGGCGGAATTTGGTTTAAGGTGTTTCTTGACAGGAAGAAATCAGCATGGCACAACTCCAGACGCCAACGATCAAAACTCCGCGCAAGGAAGGAGACAATGAGTCTTCCGATGGACACGCATGGGCAGCAGTCATCGAGGAGCAGGAGTTGGAATTGGCAAGAGTGAAGCGGCTAGTGCCCAATCTCAAGAAGAGGGGCAAAGCCAAGTTCACAGTGCCGCTGCTGAACTCCACCCTGAAGCAACTGAAGGACACCTGGAAGACGATACAGTCACGCCAGGCACAAATTCGAGCGGCAAGCAAGCTAGACGAACCAGAGGCGGCGGATTACATCGCCAGCGGCGGATATGAGGAGGCAGAAGACGAAGCATTGGAAGACATCGCCTTTATAGAGGCGGAATTAGGAAAATTTCAGAAGACTTCGCAGCCCCCCGCCTCGCCTTCCCAAGGAACGTCTGGGCCGCAGTCTTTACCGAGGGTCAAGCTACCGGAATTGAAGCTGCCGACTTTTAAGGGAGACATCCGGGACTGGACGCATTTCGCTCAATTGTTTACCGCGGCTGTAATCCGAAATCCGACGTTATCGGATGCGTTGAGATTGCAGTATTTAAACGCGAGTTTAGAAGGCGATGCGCTCCGAGCAATATCTACCCTCCGCATTGAAGACGAGAACTTTGATGCAGCATGGAGCACATTGAAGGAGAGGTACGACAATCCGCGAGTGACCATGAAGATGCACCTGAAGCGTCTTTTTGGATTAAGGAAAGCACACCGCGAGAACCTCGAAGAACTTCAAGCTCTGCTCAGCGATCTGGACAACAGTGTGGCAGCATTAACCACAGGCAACCCCGAGGTAGACCTTGGGCAGGTAATGCTGGTGTACCTGGCTTCCAGTGCATTTGTAGGAGAAATGGCAACGGAATGGGAGAACTCCTTAGCGAATACGACGGAGTATCCGTCGTATGAAACCGTGCGTGCTTTCATAAGAAAGAAAATACACGCGGCGATGTGTCTCGACTCGCCGAAAACGGGAAATGGAGCCTCCAAGCTGAAATCAAAGGTACACAGCCACGCTGCAACGGCGGAAGAAAAGAATACCGGACGCTCCTGTTTGTTCTGCAAGGGACCACACCGAATCACGGAATGCAATGATTTTAAGCGATTGGACCAAAAGCAGCGTTTTGAGGCTGTGAAAATCAGAGCCGGCTGCATTCGCTGTCTGCAATCCGGACACAGTTTTTACGAGTGTGACAACCCGAAGGAGTGTAATAAGTGCAAAAAGAAGCATCACCCGCTGCTGCACTTCCCGGAACCGACCACCGCCAAGAAGCAAGGACCTGCGAAACAAAACACTCGGCAACGACCCAGATCTAGGCAGACGGAGTCGAAGAAGGAAGAGGACAAGAGCGTCACTTCCAACAAGGCCGACGTGCACGCGCATTGCAGCACCGGAAACAGCAGTGGTAACGAGGAGGTAGCCCTCGCTACTGCAATGCTGCGGGTCCACGCGAAGGATGGGAGAACTCGAGAAGTTCGAGCTCTCATCGACATGGGATCCCAGAAGTCATTCTTGTCCGAGAATCTCGCACAGGAATTGAGACTGGAAAAAGAAAAGGCCCCAGCGCTCATCAGCGGCTTGGGAGGCGGTACGCCTCAATCCATCAAATACCAAGTGCGGGTGGGTCTCGGTGCAGCAGGGGAGGCAACCCCACTGTATCAGGCGACTACGTACGTGATTCCGAGAATCACCACGTATCGCACGCCAGCCCGAACTCCTTGCGTAATGCAGCAGTTCCGGGATTTAGATCTGGCAGATCCGGACCCATCAAGCCCCGCACGCATCGACGTACTGATCGGTGCAGATTTGATGGCCAGCACGCTTCGAAACGGGACACGAATTCTTGGAAAGGATCAACCGGTAGCGATGAACACGGTGTTCGGATGGGTGATTTTCGGCAAAACAGGAGCAGCTGGAAATCCGAGGGAACAGTTGCACATAATGCACTGTACGACTCTGGAGTCCCTAGATCACGCAGTCAGGCGGTTCTGGGAGACGGAAGAAGTGCCCTCGAAGAAAACCCTCACACCGGACGAGCAGGCCTGTGAAGATTACTTCTCCAAGACCGTGACCCGAGAAGAAAACGGAAGATTTGTTGTGCGAATCCCGTTTAGACATCCACGACCAGCAGAAGCACTAGGAAGCTCCTGGAAAAGCGCGCTAGCTGCATTGGCGAGGGTGTGGAAAAAGTTACGGGACAATGACGAACTCATGCAACAATACACCGAGTTTCTCGGGGAGTATGAGTCTCTCGGACATATGAAGCGGCTCCAGGAATTCGACGAGAAACGACTCTTCATCCCACACCGAGCCGTACTGAGAGCCGACAGCACAACGACAAAACTACGTGTCGTGTTTAACGCAACGAACAGGACAACGAGCGGAGAATCCCTGAACAGCATCCAGTACGTTGGACCAAGGTTGCAGAAGGATATAACCTCCCTCCTAATGAATTGGAGATTGCACAGGTACGTACTGGTTGCCGATATCGAAAAGATGTTTAGGCAAATTCTCATCGCACCGGAGGATCGGCAATTCCAAAATATCGTCTGGCGGAATCCTGACTCCGAGCGTTTGTTGACGTATGAGCTGCAAACCGTGACGTATGGAACCGCGAGTGCCCCTTACCTCGCGATGCGTACGTTGCTGGAGCTCGCGGAGAGAGATGGGGGAAAATTCCCAGCGGGAGCCGACGTATTAAAAAATAGCGTGTATGTGGATGACGTTTTTATGGGGGCAGACACGAAAGACACGCTTGCCGATATTCGCAGCCAGGTATGCAGCATGTTAGCAGGAGGAGGATTCCACTTGCGGAAATGGGCCGGAAATGACTCGGAATTGCTGCAGGACGTTCCACAAGGAGAACACGCATTAGCTGTGGATTTAACGCTCTTTGACGAATCGGAACTAAAAGTACTTGGACTGCGATGGTTACCAGCGAGCGACCAGTTTCATTTTAATTTGCAGCGATATCAACCGTTGAGTGTAACACCAACGAAAAGAATTCTGTTTTCAGAAATCGCGAAATTGTTCGACCCTCTCGGCTGGTTGTCACCGATTGTGATTCGTGCCAAAATCCTACTGCAGACTCTCTGGTTGGAAAAGATTGGCTGGGATGAACCCGTTTCAACGAATACACAGCAGACCTGGAACACATTCTGCGAGGATTGGACAAAACTGGACGCTCTAAGGATACCGAGATGGCTGAATTACGAGAAGAAAATAATATCAGCCGAACTCCATAGATTTTGCGATGCCTCAATAGCAGCGTATAGTGCAGCAGCTTACCTACGGATACAAACTAGCACCGGCGAAGTTACTTCGACTCTAATCATGGCAAAAACGCGTGTGGCTCCGTTGAAAACACTAAGCGTGCCAGTATTAGAATTAAATGGTGCTGTGTTATTGTCTGAGCTGTTATCGCATATACAGGAATCCTTAACTGTTGTGATCGAGAGGACTGTGTGCTGGTCGGATTCAACCATCACCCTCGCATGGCTCAGAAGACATCCGTCAACGTGGAAGCTGGTAATCGCAAACCGAGTATCGAAAATTCAAACATCGTTGCCGAAAGCGGAATGGAGACACGTGCCCACACGCTTCAATCCAGCGGATCTCAACTCCCGTGGTGTGGAAGCTGAGAATCTACTCAGTTCACCGATGTGGATGCATGGACCAAGCTGGTTAATCCAATCCGAAGAGAATTGGCCGGCAACACCTGCAGATCTATCTACGGAACAAGGAAAACGAGAAGTAAACACGCACACGGCTACCCAAACAAAAGACTGGGAGTTTCTGTTGCGATACTCTACGTGGAGCCGACTATTACGCGTTACCGCGTATTGTCTGCGTTTCCTGAGGATCTTACGCAGCGGAAAACCTGCAACTGGAGACCGATGGCTGGACCGTGAAGATCTGCAGGAAGCTACCGAAAAAATTGCCATCCATCTGCAACGCGTGCATTTCGGTAAGGAAGTCGAGTGTTTAAAGAAACAGCAGCCTCTACCCGCAAAGTCTAAACTCCGTGCGCTCGACGTGTTTGTTGACAAACGCGGCGTGCTACGGGTCGGGGGGCGGCTGCGACACTCGAAACTTCCAGAAGAAACAAAATTTCCGATTGTTTTGCCGAAGCATTATGTGAGTGATTTAATAATTCGACAGTGTCACCGAAATACGTTGCACGGTGGAATCCAGCTGACAATGCATACAGTGAGACAACGGTTTTGGATCATCGGATGCAGAAGTGCCACAAGAAGACTGATACATCAGTGCGTGAAGTGCACCCGATGGAGAGCAGAAACCGGAAGTCAAAAGATGCAAGATCTGATACCTGATCGATGCACACCTGCGAGGCCATTCACGGTGACCGCAGTAGACTACGCTGGACCATATCGGGTACGAGATTCAGCTGGAAGAGGTAAGTCTGCACACAAAGCATATATTGCCGCGTTTGTGTGTACAGCGACGAGAGCAGTGCACATCGAGTTAGTGCATGACTACTCGACAGCCGCTTTCCTCGCTGCACTCACTCGATTTGTCGCTCGCCGAGGACTTCCGAGCTGCATACGCAGCGACAACGGAACCAATTTCGTAGGAGCGGATCGAGAACTCATGCAGGAATTCCGGAAGAGTTGCGATGCACCGGAAATGCGTGAAAAGTGCAGCGAGTTAGGGATACGCTGGAGGTTTAATCCTCCCAGCGCCCCTCATTTTGGTGGTTTACAGGAAGCAACAGTGAAGTCAGTGAAACATCATTTGAAGAGAATCATGGGAGAATTTACGCCAACAACGGAAGAGATGACTACCATCCTGTGTCGGATAGAAGCGAGTTTGAATTCGCGGCCGATTGCACCGTTGAGCGAGAACCCAGAAGAATTTGATGCACTGACCCCTGGACACTTCCTCATCGGTGGACCATTAAATGCATCACCGATTACACCTGTAGCGGAGGAGCCGGTATCGAGATTAACCAGATGGCAAATGGTACAAAAGATACACGAGCAATTTTGGAGGAAATGGACACGGGATTATCTGGTTCACCTACAAAATCGCTACAAGTGGCAAACCACCAAAACATCGCTAAAGAAAGGGGACATCGTCGTGGTAGAAAACCCTCTTCTCCCCCCGAACCATTGGGAACTAGGAAGAATCGAGAACGTTCTACCAGGCAAGGATGGACTTGTGCGTGTGGTAGAGGTCAGGACCGCGAAAACAACTTACACACGTCCGATAACACGTATGTGTAAGTTGACGGACGACGAGCTACCACCGAAAAACGATACCCCTCAGCCGCCTGGAAAATAGGAGTGTGGGACCTGGTGAGCAGCGCGGGAGAGGTACCAACAAAGGATGGTCACCTCAAACAAGGAACCTCGCATGCGAACTACCAAAATATTAGGAAGAAAAACGAGGTGACTTACTCCCTTCCTAATAGGTAAGTAAAACCAAGTAAGGAGAGGACAAATTTGAAGCACCTTCCCCCGAGCTCCACGACGACCAGGCAATCAGTTTCAACGGAATCATCACCTACGAAGCAACCACGCAATGGCTGACGAACGACTCAACCAAGAGTTTGACGCCATCATGAGGCTGGCAGAGAACCCAAGCCTGGCAACGGAATCCCAGCAGGGCAATACAGCCCAAATGGAGATTCCGGAACTCTTCCGGGACGCTCCACCATCGCCAGGGCACTCGATTGCGCCAACAATAAATACGGAGGCGACAACGGTGATTAGACCGGCGACGCAGGAGCAGCCACCACAGCAGCCATCACAGCAACCGCCAACACCCGCGCGGATCACTGGTCCACCCCTAACGATCAATCTGGGATGGACCCAAATAGAGATTCCGGCGCACGTGCCATCAGTGGTACGCCGGTTCCGGTGTGGGACCCCTGGCGGTCGATACCACGTGCGGTGGGACCGGCAAGGAAGGCTGACGTCCCTAGTATGGAGGCCAACGCCTCAGCCGGCCACGGCAATATCCACTCCAGCCTCCCAAAGACGAGTGGAGACGCGGGCGCCACGAAGAGCAGCTTCAGCAGCGAGCATTCCAGCGTCAACCACTCGGCCGCTATCTGGGAGCCGATCAGACGACGCACGACGGGAGTTTTACGCCGACCTGCACCGAAGGGGCCTCATCAACCATGATGCAGTGCTGCAGCTGATCGACGAAGCAGAGGGTACTCGTCAACGAGTACGAGCTTCAATGCGGGAGGTACGACGAGATGCGAGGAGGGAACGTCGCAGATCGCCCTACGAGCGCAGAGGCCGGAGGAGTTACCCGGCGCGACACTCTCCACCACGTCGGTAAGTCAAGATTTCCAAATTGCATTGTAAGGTCTAGATTTCGCGAGTTTGCCGAAAAATTTCCGTTCTCTGTTGTGTTGCGGCGCTGCCGCAAGGGGGGCGGTGTGTTTAATATCCATTCGATCACGTAGGGAATTTCCGCGGATTAAAACGGGTAACAGAGCGTGCACGAAAGAAATTCGTAGCCGCAAGAGAAAATCCGTCAAATTAATCGCGCGTTGTTAAATTCCAGTTAGATCGTCGGTAATTTAGTCGGTTAGATCGCGAGAACAGAGGTTCAAACCTTTGTAGCCGCGATAGGGAAAAAAACCGAAGGCAAACTCGCGGAAAAAACAGCCAAACACGAGGCACAAACTCGCGCGCGATCGGTAACGTTCCGAACGTTCGCGAAGGGTCAACGTTTGGCCTCGGGCAATGAACGCGGTAACCCCGGATAGAAGATTCGGGAACTTCAAGATAAAGGATTCGCGAGCAAAGTCATTGTCCGAGGGGAAGAGGAGTGGGGATATTTCCCCCGAAATTCCGCGGTTTCGAAGGCGCAAGGGCTCCGAGAACCGACCACTTGATTTCTGGCTCTTGAAGTAGCAAGACGTCTAGAAGCAAATAGAAGAAGACTGAGACGATTCATTTTCGAGGACCTGCAGGAAAGAAGACCGATTGTTCCACCGTCGTCGTGCAGAAGAGTGCAATAAGCCGACTTCGCAACGCAGAAGAAATACGCAGCCTTCCGCGTAGGCATAAGCCTCACTTCTTGGCAGGAGCCGAAAATCACGGACCATCGAGCAAGTCTTAACTATAAACGCTCGACCCGTGCGCGAGCTGCAGCTTCTACCCACAAGCAACGACCAGCCGAAAATCGCGGGCCACCGAACGCATTGCTGGTTTAGCAGTTCGACCCGTGCGCGAGCAGGAGGAATCCACGGCGTTTCAAACCGGAGAAGTTACCCTGCAAAGGCTACACCTTTGCAGGCCAGGCCAGAAGCGACGGAGATACTTAAGGGACAGATCGGATCAGACCACAGCCTCGGGAGGAGATACCGAGAGTGCGTACAAAGGTACTCCACCAACGAAAATACAGTCCACAAGTGCAGTATTCAGGTACGAATTTCGATCTATTAGAAAACAGCTGATTCCGTGGTCGGAGCAACGACCTGAGGCTGTTGTGAGCTCGAAATTCGTCGCCGAGCATTGTTGTCACGAGCGGATTAACGTTTGTGGACATCGCGGCGAACTGGCTTAGATTCGGAAATCGAAATATAATTTCGACCGAATCTAAGAAACTACTGCAGCCACTACCGAACGCACCGCACAGCTCGAAGCAGGAGAGAATCCTCTCGGAGCTGCATAAAGTCGGTGCATAAGGAGTCAGCAATTCGACCACAAAAGAAGAAAGAAGATAACGTGAATATTACCAGTGCGGATACGTGATCGACGAGTGCGAGCGAGAGTGTTTACGTCCCGTCGTCGAGCGAACTCGGCGCGCGACAAACTCTACTTATAAAAACCGCTCCACTTTTTGTTACAGATACCGAGACCGCCGATAATCCGCGGCGAGCCGTATTTCTTTGGGAGCAGCCGCCGCCTCTATTTACAAATTCTTCTTTCTCTCACGTTATATACAAGGTGTTGGATTTAATTGAATCTTCAAATAATTAATTTGATTTTCGGGGAATTCCCTGTTAAGAGTTTTATTAACCTACCAATCCGCCTATCCTATTCTACCGGCCGTTTCCCGCAGAGGCTCGAGTCCTGCGGAGATTAACGTTTATAAAACAATAACAAAATTTGATGTAAAAACAGCTTTTCTATATGAGGAGATAACAGAAGAGGTATATATGCAGCTACCAGAGGGCTTTAAAGAGAGAGACAAAAGGATATGTAAGCTGAAGAAAGCTCTGTACGGACTCCGGCAAGCACCAAATTGCTGGAACAAAAAATTCACCGAGGAGCTGAAGAAATTAGGTTTGACTCAGCTGCAAACAGACAAATGTATCTTTAAAGGAGAGAAGTACAACGATACATTGTTGGCCATACACGTAGATGATGGCATTCTTTTCGGGAGAACCGAAGAAGACATGAGGAAAATACTCGAAACTCTGGAGAATACCTTTAAAATGACAATCATAAATAACCCCGTTTCTTTTATAGGACTAGAAATAGAGAGAACTGCTGAAGGTATAAAACTAAGCCAAATTGACTATGCTGTAAGAATGCTAGAGCAATATGGGATGCATCACAGCCGAGCGGCGGATACACCAATGCTAGCTGGAAACAAGGAAGGAGAGGATGAGCGCAATAAAGAATTTCCTTACCAAGAAGCAGTAGGGAGTCTCCTCTACCTTGCAACGAAAACAAGGCCGGATATTGGTTTCGCAGTCCAATACGCAAGTAGATATGTAAATAGTTATAATGATGCAAATATTAGTGAAGTAAAGCGTATCTTCAAATATGTAAATTCTACTAGAAGCTTAGGAATTAGATTTAAGAGAAAACAGGCGAAATTAAAACTAGTCGGATACTGCGATGCAGACTACGCAGGAGATCCTCAAACAAGAAAGAGTACGACAGGCTATCTGATAGAATTTTGTGGCGGAATAATTAGCTGGGCATCACGAAAACAGCCCATCGTAGCACTGTCCAGTACGGAAGCGGAATTCATTGCCGCAGCCGATTGCTGCAAGGAACTAATGTACCTAAAGTCTGTACTTGAAGAAATCTTACAGGAAAAGGTAGAAACAGTATTGAAAGTAGATAACCAAAGCGCGATTAGACTGATCTCATCGGGAGTGTTCAACCGTAGGTCGAAACATATAGATGTAAGATATCACTATATATCAGAAAAGGTAAAGGAAGAAAACATAAATGTGATATACTGCAATACGAATGAACAATTGGCCGACGTACTGACCAAACCCTTAGGCGCGACTAGATTTAAGAAACTAAGAAGTAAGATAGTAGATTAAGAAAAATAACCAAAGTTCCTGAGAAACAATACTCCACGCGATTAAGGGGGAGTGTTGGATGAATAATCGCACGATAAAAATAAGAGATTCAAAAAGACCGCTCCTAGAGCGGAACAAAGTAGCGCTAGGGCGGAAATAGACAATAAGTTAAAGCAGCGCTGTTAGCGATATATAAGGGCGCGGACGAGTGTAAGAGGATTATTAAGAAAAGAATGTGTAAGAAGATAAGTTCAGTTTTGTATTGATGGCAGAAGGATATAATATAAGGTTTTGGTTGAGTGTAACACATGGTCTTAATCATTAAAATCTCACCTAGCTGCTTCTGGAAGTAGGAATGTTACCTACAGTAAAATCGCTGTGCAAATATAAAATGCAACATATACATTAATCTTGTGTAATTTGCAACATGTTTAAGCTGTTTTAACAAATGAAATTTTCGTGAATTCTTGTATGCCCTTCCAAAGTATTCCTTGAGTTTTCCTACTTTTCCTACTTTTCCTTATAACATTTTTCTCTCTACCGTACCGTTCTCTTGTTATTCAAAAGGGTAGTCCTTTACACTTTTTAGGGGTGGGTCTCAAACGATTTCATGGTGCAGATGGGTGGATTCGCCTTGCGATCCTGCATCACAATCACTGTTAAAGGACATAATTGTTTATAAATTATAAAAATAATTATTGGAAAAAATAATTAACGGCAGACGAAAGCCCCATTTATACCATGTATTGTGTATTACTTACTCTAACACGAAACTCGTAAATGTTAATATAAGCGCAGGAAATAATACAGCGCGGAGTACAACTCCAAATGGTGCAACTTTATTTGTTGTAAACACACTGTTAACAAATTTCTGACCATTACTAGGGTACATTTGGAGACTGATTTCTGCTGCCGGATTCGTAAGTGTCTCCAAATATACCCTTGTTATAATCGGAAATTTGCTAATAGTCTGTTTACAATAAATTAAGTTGCAAGTCTTGGATTTGTACTCCACGTTGTATTATTTCCTGCGCTAATATTGACGTTACATTTACGAGTTTCGTGTTAGAGTAAATAATGCACAATACAAATTTGAATCTTGCAATTTGTAATAGCAGTATTAGCAAATTCACGAAAATTACAAGGGCATATCCAAAGAACCATACGAATTCGTCATCAGATTGAAAGCGAAATTTGTGATTAAATTGTTCATTCGACCGAATTGTGATCTAAAATTTTATTTTACCCAACTTTGCATATGCTTTTTTGATACTTCCAATTTCTCTTGCGCATTTAATATGTAATATGCAATTAATTTGATCTAATGAACAATTTAATCATAAGTTTCGCTTTCAATCCGATGACGAATTCGTATGGTTCTTTGGATATGCTCTGGTAATTTTTAGGATATTGTTTTTTACTCTAACACGACACTTAATATAAGGACAGGAAATGGAAATTGGGTATACATACTAAAAAACAAATAAGCACACATTGCATGCAATGTGTCGCATAAAACCGGTAAAAGTGAAAGCTGAAGTTAAACAACAGAAATATTGTAGAATAATAAATGTACAAAAAGGATTGAAATCCCAAAAATGACATTACATCGTGCATGTAACGTGCAAAAACGCGCCAAGTACATATAGCGCAGTGGTTTTATGGCGTGAAAAAGTAGTGAAATTAATGTCTGCCAAGTATGTGGGCCAAGGAAATTTGGAATCATATAATATTTTCTATTACTGAAATTACGGAAACAGATTTAAAAAAAATATAAAGTACGTTTCATTGGGATCTCAACAGAATCTCCAGCACCGGCATACTTGGGGCGCCACGGCACATAACCCTTTACGTCAGAGAATACTACGTGTATAAGTGCACTACCTTTACTGTATTTGTAAACACTCGTATCCTGTAGATTACGTAAAGTAGCGAATAGTTTCTCAATCTTAAAATAGGCGCCCCAAGTATGCCGGTGCTGGAGATTCTGTTGAGGTCCCAATGAAACGTACTTTATATTTTTTTTAAATCTGTTTCCGTAATTTCAGTAATAGAAAATATTATATGATTCCAAATTTCCTTGGCCCACATACTTGGCAGACATTAATTTCACTACTTTTTCACGCCATAAAACCACTGCGCTATATGTACTTGGCGCGTTTTTGCACGTTACATGCACGATGTAATGTCATTTTTTGGGATCCAATAATAGTGTGACATAAGGAAAATTTTCCTGCCTATTTCATTTTGTTTGCATTACTCTAGTTATCCCACACGTCCTCGGAAGAGCCCACGCCTCTCGTATCATTCAGTTCAAAGATATCAATTTTTAATTGGTGTGAACAAAACGCGAGGATGTCAAACTTATTGTGAACCTTGCGATGGTTATTAATTGATGTGAACGAAGTGCGAGGATGTCAAACCTATTGGGGACTTTGAGATGGCTGTAAATGGAAAAAGAAAATCTCTTTTTTTAAGAAGAGAGTTAATCTGAAAATAGAGGGGGCCGAGTAAGAGAAAGTTTCAGTTGAAAAGAGGAATTGGTCGTTCGACTCGTGAAATTTCAAACTTGTTGAGACTCGCAATCGAGTCACGCCACACAGCGGCGTTTATGTTTCGAGCGTCCCAAGGCCTCACGACAAAGGCTCCTTTGTATTGAATCTCGCTTGCCAACACCTTTCTTACCCGCTTCCTAATACTTTGTGTTCAATGTATTGCTAGTGAATAAGGTTTAGATTTAAGCGATACAATTTATTTCGTATTGATTATACGCGAACCTCGCTATCAATTGAGATCATACTACACACTTTTGCTTCAACTAAATTTAGATAATTCGCAATTACATGATTCGTAGTAATATCATTAAAATTTACAAATATATTATTCATCTATGGATCATATTGAGATTTGCACTTACACTAATATTGTGTGATATGAAATTAGACAACTTTACTTAATTTTTTTCTTGCTTGCTTTTTGCGCTGATGTTATTAGTACGCACGTGAAAACCTTTTTGATGTTATTTCACCTAAATGGTCCACTATTGAAAATACTGTATGATATTGTCGAATGGATATTAAGATTATGCGATAGCGAGGGATTTACACTGTATGCTTTATGATTAACTGATGTTACCTGCCATGATTTTGTTGTTCTTCTCGATCTGACGATTAATATATTGTTCATTAATATTTCACCGCTGGGTCACATTTACGTGCGCGGATTTGGCGGAATTTGTTGAATCTGCTGCAGACAATCTGAAAACATTTTAAATTAACGAAACTTCTCCTCCTTCGTGAATTAGTTTGGCCAATAGCTCGTTACAGAACAATGGCTCCTTCGCTTCAGTCGCCACCGCCGAAAACGAAGGGGAGGACACCGCGGAAAACGCGAAATACCTCGCGGAAAACCAGAAAGACAGTATCGGACACCGCGATAACGTCGTTCGAAGAGGATACGCCGGTCGCGGATATATTAAACGCGTTTAAACCTCCGGAAAATATGCCAAATGAAAAGACAGCCGAAACGTGCAGAATAGTTGAGGGCAATCGAGAGCTTCCGCCCGCGTCTGGTGGGGCGGGGACTTCGGCCGCGGCAGGGGAGGAAACAAGGGTTCCAAACCCCAGTGTCGACTTAACAGGTAGCACAGGCGACAAAGAATGCCAGTCGCCCGGTCTACGGGCAGAATTCGATGTTAGGTTCGAGAAACTGGCGGAAATGAATACTAAACTAGAACAGAAAATGGTGGCACTAATGCACACGCTAATAGAGAAGTCGAACAATCGGGAAGACACCAGTCGGATCAAGAGTCAATTTACAAGCCGCTTGGACCATCGAGTCCGCACCGATAAAATAATATTGTCGCGCCATACCTGCCGGTCTGCAGGGGGGGGGGGGGCGCGTCTTATGTGGGTGAACTGTCGAGTGAGACGGTTAATTCCTCATCCGACAGCGAAAGCCACAACGAATTATTACGATGTCCAGATCGTCAAATCACGGGACGACCTTCAGTTTCGCGAAGCGACAATTTGACTCGGCGAAAGCCATCTGAAGCCGAACCTGAGTCAATCGCCTCCGGAAATTTAAGAATCACAAAAATACAAAAGCTGCCCAATAGGGAACTTGAGATGTCGAGACGACTCGACAATAACCAGGGCGGACCGTCTGGAGCCCACCTGGACAATATATCTTCTTTTGAGCGTGGAAGGCAGTCAAGAACTATCCCTGCCGACTCGCAATTAAATTGGGACCGTTGGGAAGAGCAGCATAGGCCTCGAACCGACGGGGACATAGACGATAGAGGGATTCGCGGTCGTTTACCGGAATCCAACCAATTACCAAGACAAAATAGAAATTTTGAAAGAAACGACGATTATACAAACCCGATAGAATCAATTGAAGCCGGATTTAGACGAGTGCGATTCGACAGCTCGGGATCAAATCACAGATACGATCGACAAACGACAACGACGCGATTCGACGAAAGACGGGATGGGTTAGGAAGTAACTTCCTCAACGGACAACGCAAAATTAAAATCATCTATTGCCTCTCGAACAACCGCAAGGTTTTTGAGGAAAAATTTGTTACACCCGAGGAATATCGCCGGATAGCCTGCCTGGAACCGCTGGTCGAAAGAGATAGCAATCCCACGCCTCGCGGGTCGAGCCACGGTCACCTTAGGAATACAATGCACCGCGTTTACGGTACGGGACTAGACAGTGACGATGACATGCCGACCCTAAGGAATAGCTCGAGACAATGGGGGGAATCGACAAAAACGGGCGCATTTTACTGGCAAACTAGCGACTCAGAAGACAGCGACGAGAGAGGCAACCGAATCGCGCCGATCGTGTTAGCCCGTGATAGAAGGTCGAGCCTATCGCCGTCAAATGCTAGCACGACGGATTCCAACCTCGCAATAAAAATCGGTAGAATAGTTAGCGGATGGAAAATAAACTTCCCGCGAACGGAGAAAGACCCGGATCAATTTATACTAATTTTGACAGACCTCCTCAATACTAGCGGAATTAACAAAGATCTATTCGTCCCATGCCTATCGAATATATTTGAGGGCGCGTATAGGAGCTGGTACCTAATAAACAAGAGACAATGGAATACGTGGAAGGAGTTTGTTAAAACTTTCCGATACCAATGGGGCGTGAAAAAGGCCGTCGGGGATTTATTTGCGGAAATCCGCGACTTGAAGGTCGAGAGGAATGAATCATTAGCGTTATTCACTTGCCGAGCTCGCTTCATCTTTGAAAAAATAAAGCATCCGCCGTCGTCCAAAAACCAATTAAAACAAATACTCGTCAAATTTAATCCGCGACTAACCCTCGAGATCTTGAATTTGCCAATTAATAACTACGAAGATTTCCTACATTATGTGAATGAGAGGAACTACCTCTGCAGCCGATCTGTGGAGTGTCAAAGGGAAACGTGCACCAAACGTGACCGGACGGATATGCGTTATATACAAAAAGAAATAACTAGCGAAAGCGAGTCGGAAATCCCCAGCGACCAAGAAGAAGAGTAGCTCCACGATGGCGACACCGAGCCGAGAGCTTTCCAATCAAACGGGGACCGCTCAAAGGGAAACAACCAAGTAAATAAAACGAACTCCAAACCACTAACTCGACAACGACTGGAGGAAAATCTCTCAAAATACAAAGGACAGGATAATAAAGAAAAGGACCCGGCAACAAAGAAGGAAAATCCCCCGAGCAACCCGAGGGCATTTTGCTATAATTGCGGCGAGTGGGGGCAACTATCACGCCAATGTTCAGCGGATAGACAAGAGGTATGCCACATTTGCCGAAAAAAGGGACATATCAACAAAAATTGTACCAGGCCGCAGGGAAACAGCCAGGGCCCTCAGTAGCCTCTCCCTCAGCTGCTGAATCACAGGGCGTACCAAAGCCAACCAACATCAACCAAGAAAAGGACCTGGATAAGAGGGAAAACAATGAAAAAAGGACATCACTCTGCGTGGGAAACAGCGTGCAGGCGGACGAACACCATCAAACGATTTCCCTGGACATAGACGAAGAAACGGAAGAGGAATTAGAGCCGACCGACGGTGAATCACCCGCTGCACTCGACAACCATGGAGGAGGACCTGTCGAACTCTTGACAATACAAAATCCGGAAACCGACGTGGACTCTACGCCAATTGCGAAACAAACACCACATGAGGCGTCACCGAGAGATTGGAGACCGAAGAATTTGCCAGCTTACGCAATCCACAGATTGGCTCAAAGAAGAATTTACAGGGGGAAAGACAACGCCAAGGAGCCCTCGGAAGTATTGAAGATCCCGGTGGAAATTTCAATCTTCGGCAAGAGAATAAAAGGAATAATAGACAGTGGGAGCGAACGGTCGTATTTAAGTGCGAAAGCCTACGAGCAGATAAAATGCTACCAGATGCACGAACTCCGAGCGGATTCTACCGCAATGGCAGGTATAAGCCTAGGTAACGGGTCCGTTGTCAAGTCAATAGGGGGCACTTGCTTTATCGTTGATATAGGGGATGTCTACGGCCCGCAATGGTTCAGCGTTCTGCCCGCACTATCAGAGGATCTTATATTGGGCATGGACTTTTGGCTAGCCTTTAAGGTGCAAGTAGACCCATACAAACGAACTTGGACATTGGGGCGGAGTCAGCACACGTATAACCTCTCCCACCGTTTCATTTTCCCCAGTGAATTGAAGGTTCTCTTAATAGATCAGACTCAGAAATTACAAGCTTTCCTGGATAAAGAGTTCGCGAAGTTCGATAAGGATTCGTCAGGGATGACCAACTTAATTAAACATGCTACCGAATTAGAAGACCCTACACCACATAGGCAAAAACCCTATAGGCGAAGCGAAAGGATGCGCGAGTTCATTAGCGAAGAGGTGGACCGCCTATTGTCAAAAGGTTATATTACCTGGAGTAACAGCAATTGGGCCAGCTCACCGGTGGTGGCACCGAAGGCCAATGGCGGGTTAAGGTTCTGCATCGACTACCGGATACTCAACAAGAAGACAAAGAAACCGGCATACCCGCTCCCACAGATGGGTTCCATATTGTCACAATTACACCGAGCAAAGATCATCTCTACTTTGGACATGAATGAGGCCTTCCACCAGATCCCGATGGACGAAGAAAGTCGCAAGTATACCGCATTTGTCGTCGAGGGGAAGGGACTTTTGGAATGGCTCAGAATGCCCTACGGGTTAACAGGCGCACCGTCTACATTTCAACGGCTGATGGATGCTTTGAAAAGAAGAGCCAAGGAAATAATAATGGAGCGACGATTGCCGAATCATTGGGCTGATCAACTGTTCGTTTACCTCGACGACTGGATTATAGTAAGTGAGGATCTTGACGAACATCTATCCTTACTAGCGATACTCTTTGAAGTTTTAAGGGGGGCTAAATTAACTGTCAATCGGGAGAAAAGTAGTTTCGCGTGTAAAAGCGTTAAATATCTCGGGTATATTATTGACGAGCTAGGTATGCGGCCGAACCCACAGAAAATACAGCCGATCTTAGAATACCCGGGACCGAAAGACCGCACTCAATTGCGACAATTCAACGGACTGGTAAATTGGTACCATCGACATCTAAAAAACATAGCGCGGGTGCAGGCGCCCCTCAACAAATTGCCAAGCCCTAAAGTACCCTGGCGTTGGACGGAGGAAGAGCAAAAGGCTTTTGACGAAGTCCGTTTATCCTCTATACGGACGCGAGCGATTTCGGCTTAGGCGCGATCCTAGTTCAGAAAGACCCCGGAACAGGTAGCGAAATATTAATTGAAGTCCGCAGTAGACCGCTGCGTGGGGCCGAGCTCCACTATACGACAACCGAGAAGGAATGCTTAGCAGTGGTATGGTCCGTGGAAAAGTTACGGTGTTATTTAGAAGGGATGCCGTTCAAGATCATCACTGACCACCAAGCGCTTCAATGGTTGCATGGGCTAAAGACACCGGTACGGCGTCTCGCCCGATGGGCTATTTACCTGCTGCAACACAACATGACAATAGAACATAGACGCGGCACATTGAACGAAGCTCCCGATGCCCTTTCGCGCATGTTCGACATCGATGTAGACCCCGCTGGGTGGGAAAAGATTGTCGAGGAAACGACCCGGAATAGGGTCCCACTTAACTCTATTTGCGACCAAAATTGGTACGATTCCAAAATGAGGCTCGTGAGCAAACACCCCGACAGGTTCCCCGGATGGAAAATAGAAAATAACGTGCTTATGTACTACCGACCGGACTACGCGAAGGCCATAATCGACGACGAACACCCGTGGAAGGCAGTAGTAAGACCGGACGCAGTCACTCAGATAATCCGCGAGAACCACGAGCCGCCGCAAGCAGGACATCTAGGGCGCGATAAAACATTAGACCGTGTTCGACAAAATTATTATTGGCCGGGAACGACCCAAGACATCAGGTCGTTCGTCGAGGAATGTGATACCTGCATTAAACTCGGCCAATACAAAGTCCGTAGATGCAGGTCGCGATCGATACCGCCGACATGACAACGCGGTCGAAAAAAGGAAATTCGCACATCATCGTGGTACAGGACCTCTCGACAAAGTACATAGAACTATTCCCGACACGCGATAAGAAAGGAAAAACGACGGTGAAAATTTTAGATATCGTCTTTGACAGGTGGGGCACGCCGCGGTCTATTATATCCGACAACGGAAAAGAATACGTTAATAAAGAGGTCGACGACTTCTTGACCGCGAGGGGGGTAGAGCACATCACCACGCCGCTAGCGCACCCCCAAGGGAACCCGGCCGAGCGGGTGAACGGACCGTAAAACCAATGATAGCAGCCTTCGTCAAAAACAAGCAAAATGAGTGGGATCAACACCTCCCAAAGCTTCAGTTGGCATATAATACCGTGCCGCATGCGGGAACGCGAATATCTCCGTTTAGCTTAAATCACGGGCGGGAGGCTGTCATACGACACACTGTTAGCCTGGGCAATAAGCCGGCAACTTCGAACGACGCTATTGATGAGTGGGTAGCGAGAATGGGTCGGATTGATGAGCTGAGGCATAACGTTGAAATGCAATTAAAGAAATATGCGGACGAGCGTCTCGCCAAACTTAACAAGGATAGGGTAACACGGGTCGAGATCAAGGAAGGAATGGAGGTTTATTACCCCAATAAAAAGTTGAGCAATAAAGCCGAGGGGTATAACGCCAAGTTGGCGCATAAGTATCTTGGTCCAGCGAGGGTTAAGCGGATATTGGGGCCGATGACAGTGGAAATAGTCGATAAGAATAACAAAATCATTGGCAAATACTGCGTAACAGACTTGAAAATCCCACGACGTAGTTTAAGAAAACCTTGTGTTTCCCATCAGGTCCCTTGCCAACCCTAACCTTGTGAACTCGTCAAGACTTTGTGGCCGATCATGTTCAGCCCCAATCCATCCCTCCCTGTTGACGAGGCAACTCCCGGACCAGGCGATGGCGACCAGAAGCCATCTACTGATTCCACGCATCAACGACTGGAAGAAATCACGAGGAAGCTGGTGCGCCTCAGGACGCAAGGATTCTCGGACGACACCGACTCGACCTCGGACGACGATGAGGATACGCTGGAGGGCCTCTTCGACAGGAAACGAAGCGAACAAAAAAATACGACGTCTCCAACACCGACGGGAGCAATCCCGAAAAAAATGAAAGAGGGCGACGACCAGGACGCCAGGTACCCGCGGACGAGGGTACCCCCAAAGATTCGACAATTGCTGGAGGAGACCCGGAGCCAGGTGCCCTCCGCCCCGAAACAGACCAAGGTGCGGATCCTCACGGAGGACGACATTCGACGGGAGAACCGGCTCCGAAAGCGCGTCAACGTGGGCCCGAGTCGGATGCAGATGTCGCCGCATACCCGACGCCCAGTGCAGTCAGCCGACCTCCTGGGGGCCGCGCTGGCGCCATCGGTTACCATCAAACCGGCGCCATTGGATCGCGACCCTGGATTCACGGAAATCCTTAAGGAGCTGGGAGTGCCAGGGCCCACAGGCACCGAGAGCCAGCCTCGCCCCTTTTACATCGCCGAGGGACGCGTCCTCTCAAAGGCAATGATAAGGGACCTTGTCAAGAAAAGAGCCGAAGCCCACATCGCCAAGCTCGCGGCGAAGACTGTCGACCGTGCGACTCAGACGTACGTCACCCAGGTCTGGAAACAACACGTCACCGGCTGCGTCAATTGCCGGTCGGCGGAGCATCATTATAAAAATTGCAAACTGCCATACTGCCCGGGATTTTGCCAAGGGTGCGGCGCTGACGGCTTCGACACAGAAGATTGTATATACCCTCACGGTGTGGAGTACGAGCGCGTCCTCGGGAGATGCTCTGGATGCGGGAGAGACAAGGACCTGTATTGCCCGGAATGTCCAGACTGCAACGTCCGATACCCGGGCTTAACCGACTGGTTGCGGTTAAATTACGCAACATGGCCGTCCTGGGCAATCCCGACGGACCACCAAGCTTTCGTCGGCCAGGGGGAAAGTTCGCTGAAACGCCGATTTCGGCTAAAGTTTAATGATCCCGCCGATGAGGCGAACCAGATCCGAGGGTTCCTGGTCAGGGACAACGCCCTCGCTCAAGTTGACACGTTTGTCAATCCTGCTGCGAGGACAGCCAAACAGCTGTCGAACGAGAGGCGCCAGCAGGCAATCCAGGCTCTTTACCACCCTTACGCCGACAAGGCACTCGACGAGGTGATGAGGGAGAAGCCTGAGCTCCAGGACGGGGACAAGATTGCGATCATCGTACCCACCAAATACCGGAAGGATGGCGAGTGAATCCGCCATCTATCGACAAGCTCTTTGCGGGCAACATGCCGAAGGACATTTTTTTTTTTGCGCGACTCGTAACCCCTTGCGAGCAATAAGTTTTTAGTTTTGTTATTTTCTTTCGTTAACCCTTTCGCGCCGAGCGCCGCATATATGCGGCATCCACTCGACGACCTGTGGGTACGGGCGCCGCATATACGCGGCATCGCGATATACGCGGCGCGAGTTTCCGTTCAGTGACGGTACTTCGGCGGACGGGGCGCTCGGCGCGAAAGGGTTAAGATAGTTTAGGGAATTCTTCTCCTTTATTTCCTGTTACGATAGTATTAAGGAACTTGTGTTGTTTTCCTTTTGTACCGTAGTCGTAGGCTAGTCCTTAGCGCTTAGCGTCAATAAACCTTGTGTGTAATCCTAATACCTTGTCAATTTCTGTACGATCCCCCGCGACCCAATTTTTCGCAGGAGACGGGGCAATGGAGACCACACCGGACTTAACAGCATCAACAGCTGAGAACAAAGGTAAGATCATGGAGTTTCCGTCTTACAACCGCTACAGTACGTAAATCAACCCCCGCGAGGCCGCTCGCGGCAACCGACTTCAGGGAGTGAACCCATGGTCAACCAGGGTCATTTCCTCCTCCCCTTCGTCGAGGTCTGAGGGGGGAGGGTGTAACAGGAGGTTCAAATTGATACCTCGCGAGGAAGAGAGCCCCCTTTACAGTTGACGATTGGTTCCCTCCCTTATCGACAAGACATTTAACGCCAACTTATTGCGACGGAAAAGAGGGCCAACCGCCGAATGCTGTTGATCCCGGATCGAACGCGGCCCCCACTCGACACTCTCGATCCGACTACCACCGTAGTAGTGCGTGCCGCGTGGAGCTTCACAGTAATCCTAGTTGCGTAACATTTATATTGCGTATATTTAGTTTCAAACAACCTGTGTTATTCGTCAAATCTCGAACGAGTGTGACGAGTTCGACGAACAATCTCAGCGGTCTGCGTCAAAGAGTAAGTACCTAAATTACATGATCTCACTGATTACCACGTGGCTTCTTTTCTTTATTCTCTTCCGAATTATTGGGTCCTCCAACCTTCCCACTCCTTGGGACGTCTCACGCTCTCACTCTCCTTTGTCGATTTCGGGTTAAAATCGACTGGCGCCCATCTGGCCTACTATTGATAGCCGTGATTACGACAAATTACGATTTTGAGGCCCGGCAGCCTCTGATCCGGGCCGCGCCGGGTGGATTTCTTTTGTTAGAATATTACTTCGGTCGCTTCTCGACACAGCAATAAAGAAATCGTTCTCATTGTGCTTTTGTTTCCAGACTCACTGGATTTAACGCGTCACCGGACCCAGCAGCCTCGACGACCACGAATCGCATTATATGAGTTATTATATTAATAAAATAAAATCGTGTTATTATTGAAATTAACTGTTATCATTTCCGCTCCCAGAACGAACCCTCAAGATAAGTTGAACTTCGTGCGCAAGCGCCGAAGTCACGCAACTGTAAACACATTTTGTAATCTATAGCGTTATCAAAAAATGTCAAATATACCGGTAAAGCTGACTACGTCGCAGTTAGAAATTATAAGCCGCGGAGAATGGTTGGAAGATACGCACATGGATGCGTTTCATCAATTAATTGAGTGCAATACAATTTTCCGACCACGCTCTACATGGAGAATTCAATGCCCAGACACAATTGAGCCCGTAGACGCTATCGAACACCATATACAAATCCTGTACAGTAGCTCATCGAATAATGACGGTCACTGTATATGCACCCATTATGATGGAACAAGAATATTTATCTATGATTCCTGAAACCAATCGAAATTGCATATTGACCATGAAGTATGTTTATAAAAGTTATTTCCTTTTCTAGATATGCGTAAATACGTATTGTTTCCAAGGGTGCGGCAACAACTAAACGGTAGCGATTGCGATGTGTTTGCCATTGCGTTTGCAATATCACTGATATACGGATTAAAGCCGAATAATTCAAAGTACAATCATAGTATTATGCGACAAAATTAATTAAAAGTATTTCAGAGTGGCCGATTACAGCATTTTCCGCAAGATTCGAGTTTCGGGAACGTTCAACCATTTCTGCCCTTGAAACTCGTAGAAGAGAAAAGAATTGTTGCGCGTGAACATCGAAAAAAACAAAAATTTACCGGGTAATACAAAAACATTTGTCACAGTCAAAAGGTAATAATAAGAAAAATAATGATAAAGAGGTAGAACAGCGACAGGTTCTGTCTGCAAATGTTAATGATGATGAGAGACAACAGCGACAGGTTCTGTCTGCAAATCTTAATGATGATGGGAGACAACAGCGACAGGTTCTGCCTGCAAATGTTAATGATGATGCGAGACAACAGCGACAAGTTCTGTCTGCACGAAGTAATGATAATGAAGAAACAGAACAACGACGGCTTTGGTCCGCAGAATTAGCTGTAAGTGTTAAGCAGAAAAATGACGAAGTAATTATTAATGGCAAGAATGAACCGACGGATATGAAACTTACATCGCAAATGTACAGGGTGGAACACCACTAGAGCGGGGGACTCCGGGAGGTGATTCTATGGCCCAAAATAAGACGAAAACAGCTTTTGGTACCTTGTGAGTTAGGGCTTTGTTTGAGAGATATTGACAATTGAAAATTAAACATTTAGAAATTCATATCTCCCAATTGGATAATGTAAGAATCATGGGCTTTTCTAGAACATGTGGAACGACCAGAGCTATCTAAAAAAAAATAGAAATTGTAAGAAAATTATTGTTAAGGCATATCATTATTCGTTTTTCTTGGTTTGGTATGCAGTTTCTATATGAAAGCTGGTATGGACGGGTAGCTGAAAAAAATCAAGGACATTCTCTGATGCACGCTCATACACATCCAATCATAAAATTTTAATTTTTTTTAATAAATGTCAATTATCCAGAAGATATACCTACTTGCTCGCGAAAAAATAATTCTCGAGGATACTAGGAAGCACGCAGAGGATTTATGACCCTCTGCGTGACACGAGTAATTTCGGTTCGGATTATTCATAAGACTTGACCGGTTCAATCCTTGGTAGAGCAAGACCGGAAAGAGAACGAAGAAAAGGTCTTTGGTGTTTACTCACCAGCATTAAGAGGGAAAAGGAAAGGGAATGATCGCGGTTTAAACTGAAGAAAAAGGGAAATGAACATTCTACTAAAAATTCTTTATCGAGACGAACTCAGATTTTAACTTACGACTAAGGAATACCGGCATAAAAAAACCCCAAGTCCCTGTTGGGGGAAAAAGGCTGTATTCCTGCACAAGGTTTACGCCGCTGTCTAATCCTTTAACAACTTCAACAATTAATCGGTTAACCAACAAAGAAAACTAACGCACGAATGGCCATTTACGACAAACAAGAGAGCTCTCTTACCAGATAGCTGCCAACACCGACGCAAAGCGATCCAGCCCGCCGAGTCTGCTCACACGCCTCGGGGAAATACCAAGGGAGGGATTTTGCCAAGTGCTCGGCTCCTTGCGAAGTCCCCGAACCGCATTTGTTTTAATTTGCGCACGCCACCCAAAATCTGGGCCTCGCTGTCGCCAAGGGGAACCGCGCGAACGCCCAAGACGCGTCGCCCTGCTGCGACCGTTTTTCAAACGCGGACATTTGGATCTCATTCGTCATTCAGGTGTTGGTTTATTAAACTAACATTTTGAGTTATAAAATCAAGTGCAGTCCACGAATTGAAGTATTTATACCGAACGATCGCGAGTGCTTCGCACGCGCATTCGCACAGATCCGACGCTCGCGGTGTTTACAAACGCGATAACTTGGTCTTATTGTAACAGGTTCAATTAGATTTCACGCTCCACCGCCGACCGCCTCGCCGAGCGAAACTATCCTTTCCAGTACTGTTAAGAACTTGTACAAATTAAAATAAAATCTTGTGTGTGAAACCAAAATTGACTAACTGTGTCGACTACGTTGCTCTATCTCACTTCCGCTGCCCTTTACGAACCCTCGAATCAATAGTAGCACTCGGAGCGCGATCGCCGGAGTCGGCAACTTTAAACAATGATGATAATTCGAACACAACTGGACTATCGAAAAAAATAATTGTTAGAATTGGTGCAAAGATAATGCTTCGGAGAAATATAGACGTTACGTTAGGATTGGTTAATGGAACAATAGCCACGGTTACGGGCAGTTCACGTAATCCTGATAATCAGGAGGTGAAAGAATTGATAATTACTCTGGCAAACGGAAGGCAACAAAACATTAAACACGTTGCTGTTAAATTTGAAGTGATGGAGAAGTCGTATACTATTCGAAAGCAATTTCCTATATCTCTCAGTTATGGAATTACAATCCCCAAAAAAACTTTACATAAATGTTACGTAAAAAAAGGTGCGCCAAGTAGAAGGAGAGCCGTCGTATGCCTGAAATAAAGTTAATCCGTGTTACGTCTGAAAAAATAGACATCCATTTCATTAGCAAGAAAAATTTCTCAAATCAAATCATGTTTACCAAGCACGTATAGGAAATACGGGCATATGTGGAAAAGTTTAGTTAACCCTTCCTACCTTAATTTTCGACAAGATGGTGGAGAATACAACAAAAATATCAATTTCGCAAATCTACATAAGGTTAAACAGAGGAAACAAGAAGTAACAATTGATACAAATTAGATAAATTTATTTGGATTCGAAGGAAGAGTTAGTTAAACAATTTACTCTGTCGACTACTTCTCATTCGACTGCTTCTCTCAAAAGTGTGGTTATTCAGAAATCTAACAATAAATGAGTATGGTGCGAGGGGGCCCGTCTTGTGCGGCGAAGACCCGACAGCCGATGCATGCGACCAAATTATTCGTACTTTTTGCTTCAATATTTGCTACCGCGCGTTTTAACATATTACGTAGTGTTTAGTATCATTTTGATCACCAAAAGCTCAATAGTATGACAGTATAATTTTCATGAATAAAAATTTACAAATAAAAAACTTTGCGATTCGGATTTGTATTAGTCACACCGATATTGACCTTCGATGAGCGCCGGCTACCTGCTCCCATATTCCATCTCTTCCTTTCAGGTACTTTCTTTTTCTGCATAAGCACAAGCCGCCGCACGGTATATTGTCCTACAGATGCAGAGTTTCCATTCCGAATTTCGTATATTTAATTTAATACATTTAATTTAAGTATTTAAAAAATATTTATACATTCATCAACACTAACAGCATGGAGTATTTATGTTGTTCAAATCTAAAAACATTCGAATAAAACGGTGGCTTGCAAATGGTGATATCTCTATTAGATTCCGAGGTATGAATTCAAAAAAAGTTGATGCAAAACCTAAAACCTTAGTAACTGAAACACTACAATTATGACGTAATGGAACGGAAAATTAGGTTTTTTGGTATCCGAAAAGATCCACAAAGTCGCGAAGTTTCATTAAAATTTGACAATAAAATCCAGTGAAAATGAAGCGTGAGCACTTGGCGTGGATTCCTTCAAATGTACGAAATTCGGGACCGAAACTCTGCATCGGTAGGATAATATACCGTGCGGTGGATCGTGCTTATGTAGACAAAGAAAGTAGCTAAATTGTAAGAGAAGGAATATGGGAGCAGGTAGCCGGCGCTCATCGAAGGTCAATATCGGTGTGACTAATACTAATCCCAATCGCAAAGTTTTTGATTTGCAAATTTTTATTCATGGAAATTATACTGTCATATTATTGAGCCTTTGCTGATTAAAACGATACCAA
This sequence comes from Trypoxylon attenuatum, assembly GCA_963989405.1. NCBI lineage: Eukaryota > Metazoa > Arthropoda > Insecta > Hymenoptera > Crabronidae > Trypoxylon > Trypoxylon attenuatum. Next base: position 283,208 of record OZ022494.1, on the reverse strand, counting down.
ACACTACGTAATATGTTAAAACACGCCGTAGCAAATATTGAAGCAAAAAGTACGAATAATTTGGTCGCATGCATCGGCTGTTGGGTCTTCGCCGCACAAGACGGGTCCCCTCACTCCCCTCTCGCCCGATGGAATATAAGAAAGAAAATGCGACATTTTGGCTTCAATACAGGGTCCTTTTTATTCTGGCGAATAATAATAATCAAGATCAGGAAGTCATCTAGTATAGATCGATATCAAGTGCACCGATATGTTGTGAACCAGTTTTCCGATAAATTCTTGTCATTCCGATATGATAACAAAGTCCGATTTCGATACGGCAAACTAAAATCGTATCGCTAATCACATAGGCTAGTAAAAAATATTGATTTTTTGAATTTTGGTTCTGGTTCGATTGCATTGGACGAATATACTTGACGTGTGCTGCCGTTACATTTCTTGATTGTAGGTATGTAGTGTCACGTGAATTTTCCCGACTTCAATAGTCTACACCGGCTAACCCGAAAATTCCCCGTGAACAAAGAAAATGCGCGAGATTCTCTCCTCCAAAATTCCAAAATCCACAAAATCCTAAATCCGTTGGGCGCCAGGCACCGAAGTGCCGCGAGCCGAAGCTCGTTCGAAATGTTACCAAATAATTCTATTCCACACTCTACCAAAAATTAATTCGAGAATCTCTTTACTTAACGAAATCGAAACGTCGAAATTTCTCCCAGGGCCGGACTACGCGGAATGAGTTCGATTCTATCGAGCATGGGTGGAGTGACGACACAAAACAGGAATTTCACACACAAAATAATTCTCACACAACGATTCAAAATAAATCCGAGAGTCGGCACATTTTATTTTCCGTCATCGCCCGAAGGCGGAATTACAACGCGAAGATCGAAACTACAACTCTCGGGATTACACGCGGTAACGCACGCGACGCACTAGATTACATCATCCATTACGGGAGGACTCGATTCGGAGAATCACTACGCAATACCGGTGAAGCCGGAAAATCTCTCATAATTTCGATACCAAACGTGATTCTAACGCGTACAATTATTCATTACATCCGACACAAACGAAAAGGGCTAGTTAAATTCGCTCACCGAATCGCTGGCCTCTCGGGAACTCTCAAATATATTCTCCATGGTTCTTACTCTTACGTTGTCCTCTCTGGAAACTAAGATCGGTAATCGATTCAGCCGTTGACGTAAGACTGAGACCGCGTGCTCGGCAATTACGCCGTACATTCGGCACGCGCATGCTTAGAAGCTTTTCCCGCGACGCTGGTGGTGACGTCACTATGAGTCCTGTCGATCCTCCACAGATGTCGGCAGGTGGTCCTTTTTCGGGAGGTTGGCGGCTGGTGGTCGCCGCTCGCTGAAACTCTTGCTGCGGCAGGCTGGATGGGGAGAGATCGGCCCTCAGGCGTCCGCGCCTCGATCCCCCCGGGATCGCCGTGCCCCGCGTGGGTCACCAATAGGGGTGGCCCAACACGGAGGCTCCGCAGGGCACCGGTGTCGCACCTCCGGCTCACGCACGCCGGGGTGAGCGCTCCCGTGGCCCCGTGGGCCCGCTGACCCCTGGTCAGCGGCGGGAAACGTGTTCTAGGGAGGATCCCCCCGGGATACCTCCCCCGTCCTTGCACCCTGACGCCCCTCCTTCTCCTTCCGCCGGTGTTTCCGCCGTCTCTCCTGTCACGCGACTCACAGAATTCGGGAATTAGCCTCGGTAACTAATTGACGGGAGGCCCCGAGAGTAGTTTCGCGTTTGTTTATTATTGTTATTTCACTATTTTGTGACGTTGCCGGAACTGCAACGTCACAACGGCCCCCCCCCCCCCCCCCCCCCTTAAGGAAGGTCGCCCCGACCTTCCCGCCGGCGAACAGACCGTAGCCCTTTTCGCAAACGCGACTCCACTCGGGTCCTTCCGTGTGTTCAAGATTGACACACACAACAAAATACATGAATAAATCCCTAAATGTTCCTCCCTACCGGGAGCATAACCCATACGAGTCGCAAGCGACCATCCTCTAAAACGATTTGCTGTTCCGTCCCTCAAGACGATAATAAAACGGTACTCACCAAAATCACGTATTGACACCTTTTCCTGGAACGAGTTGATTTCCGATACCTATTTCTCTCTCTCTTCACTTCCTAACAAGTTAGTACTGTATTAGTAGGTTAGACACGATAAGGTTTTAATTGGGAGATGTGGAATTTCCCGATACGTCTTCCGTTTTCGTTCTCTAATTCATAAACGACTCGCGATAGTACTCTAGATACGCGAAAAGGTCCATGGAAACGTGGCGCTAATTTGGCTGCGATGTTCTGTGCAGCGGAAGATAACACATGGTGGCGCTTCAAAACCATGTCTCCCACTCGAAAGATGACGTCTCGTTTATTGCGGTTGTAGTATGCGGCCTGTTTCTCGTAAGCGGCCTCTAGATTTTCGCCGCTACGTCGATATAGCAGCTGTTCGCCCTCGACCTTCCAATTCGGAAATTGCTTGGGTTGCGCCAGTACCTGTTTCTTTCGTTGGTCATACCAGGTACCGAGATCCGTGGTTGCTGCGACAACTGTTTCGGGAACACGGGACAATGCGTCAGGCACATGGTGTAAAGCGCCCTTCCGATAGATCACCTCGAAATCGTAGGCTTCTAACTGCAAGGCCCATCTTCCTAATCGCCCTACGGGATCCTTCAAGTTGTGTAACCACCTCAGGCTGTTATGGTCGGTGATTACGGTGAAACGGTACCCTTCCAGGTAGGCGCGGTACTTCTTGACGGCCCAGACGATAGCGAGGCACTCCAATTCGGTAGTCGTATATTTGCGTTCGGCAACACTTAAGGTTTTGCTGGCGAAAGCTATTACTCGCTCTCCCTCTTCGGTAGTCTGCGTTAAGACAGATCCGAGTCCGACGGTACTGGCATCCGTGTGCAGGACAAATGGTAAGTTGAAATCCGGGCAGGACAAAACTGGTGCGTTCGCAATCATGTCCCGCAGTGTTTCGAAAGCTGCTTGTTGTTCGGCAGTCCACGTCCACGGTTGGTCTTTCCTCAAAAGCCTAGTCAGGGGTTCAGATATTGTCGCGAACTCGGCTAGGAATCGGCGATACCAAGAGGCCATTCCTATAAATCGCCGTAGCTGCTTGATGTTGGTTGGCGGTGGGTACGACACGATCGGCGCGGTCTTATCCGGGTCGACCTTCAACCCTTCCTCCCCGACGAGAAATCCGAGGTACTTTACCTCCGCACGACAGAATTCGCATTTTTCGGGATTCACGAGAAGTCCTGCGTCCTTTACCCGATCCAATACGCGAGTTAGCCAAGTCAGGTGTTCTTCGAAAGTTACGGTAGCCACGATGATATCATCCAGGTAGGCGAAAGCATGGGGTTCCATTTCAGGTCCTATTAGGCGATCCAGTAAACGCTGGAACGTCGCCGGTGCTCCAGTTAAGCCATACGGCATGCGCTTGAAATGGAATAATCCGCGACCCGGAACTATAAAGGCGGTAATTTCGCGGCTCTTCTTTTCCAACGGTACTTGGAAATACGCTTGACTAAGATCGATAGTACTCAAGTATTTTGCGGCATTAAGCTTATCTAAGATACTGCTCATGAGCGGAAGAGGGTACGCATCCCTTTTCGACACACTGTTAACTTTGCGGAAATCCAAGCAAAATCGGTACGTTCCGTTTGGCTTCTTTACCATCACGATAGGGCTAGACCATTCACTATGTGATGGTTCTATCACGTCTTCCGCGAGCATTTTATCTACTTCGGCGTGTATCGCTTGTTGCACGATTGGGGAGACGGCATAAACTTTCTGTCGGATAGGCGCGTGATCGCCGGTATCTATCCGATGCTCTATTAGATTGGTAATGGCCGCGACTTGAGATAGCGTCGGTAAGGTTGTGTCTAGAAATTCCTCCAGTCGATCACGCTCATTCGGCTCTAACTTTCGAATCCCGCAAGCTGTTGACTCTTCTTGGTCCGGTCCTAACGGAAAGCGTTCTCCCGGCTTATATCCGAAATACCATTCGGCGCGGTGGTAGTCGAGGACGACTCCAAAATCTGCTAACGTCGGGACTCCCAAAATAATCGGGCTCGAGAGGCGGTCTACGACAAAGGCGACGATACAGCGATATTGTCCGCGGATATCAGCCCAAAAAGCGACCTGTCTAACAGTAGAATTAGTTTCTCCGGTCGCGACTACGAAACGGCACGGGTTCGTGGGCGGCCCCAATTCCATTACGCCCGGTAATTGATCGGCGGCTTCCTTGCTAATAAGGTCCATCGATGCCCCTGAATCTAACAACGCTCGAACCGGTTTCCCCCCTACTTGTATTAATAAGTACAAGAGAGCTGGGCCTCGCTTCGGCGCGGGGCGCGGTTTTGCCGAAATATCCTCGACGGTAGGCTTCGAGGTTCTCGCGATGAGTTCCGTAGGACTTGGAGGTTCGCTTTTCGCCACTTCGATATTCGCAGGCGGGCGGGTCGCAACAATAGCATCGGTAGCCGATTCGACCCGAATCATCGGCTCCCCGTGGCGTTTCCCGAAGGACGAGAGCAATCGGGACAATCGCGTGTCGTAACGCCCGGTCTCCCGCAACGGTAACAGTGCAGGCGACTCGGAGCCTTGCAATCTCTTGAAAAGTGGCCGGATTGCTTGCAATTCCAGCACGTCGGCGTAAATGGAGTTCGTCCGGTAGCTGGCGTTGCTTTCCGCGCTTCTTCTCTCGCGGGCTTTGGTTCGGCAGATTTTACATTCGACGGAGTCGGTACATTAGGCGCGTTTTCCCGTTGAGCTCCGAAAGGACGGTATCTAGGTCGCGGCGCGGTTACGGAAGCCCCAGGATCTTCATACGGCTCCCATTCGCGAAGTTGTTGTTGCATCCGCTCGGCTTCGATAGCGCGTCGCTCTAAGTCAAATAGGTCTCGTACTGACTCACGGGGAACCTGCATCCGTAAATGCGGGTGCAAGTTACCGTAAGCACACGACAATTCCTGCTGAGGTGACCACGGCGGATTTAATCGACTCATCCAGTTCCGGATTTCAGCGATGTAATCGCGTACGCGCTCTCCGCGACGTTGGGTTCGCGTCAAGATCTGCTTCTCGAACTCAAATCGCTGACTCGCGTTGGTAAAACTATGCCGAAACGCGGTAACAAATTGATCCCACGTACGCCAATAATTTCGTCCGGAATAAAGCCACGTTACTGCTTTCCCGCCCATCGCGTGATGTAGGTGCGGGATAATCTCGGCCGGATCACAACCCTTTAAGTCGCAAGCTTCCCAAACCTGATCGAGAAAGAAATCGCAGTCGTCGTCCGCCTCACCCTTAAATGTTACGTTCCACCGCCGCAACTGGTCTATCACATCGCCGCGTCGATCACGGTAGGACGTATCAAGTTGTAGCGACGTCCGAACACGGTTCGTTTGGGTCAGGGGTGGTTGCTGACCCCCTCGCAACGGTATCTGCATCGTCTCCACAAAAGAATGCGATGGATTTCCTATGGGTGAGTCCGGCGACTGATATACGTGATTCGGGAGCAAGCGCGTCTGACCGGTATTTTCATCGCCCTCACCGGAAGGCGGTTCTGGCGGGTTGGTATTCATGCCGACTCAACTTCACTAGCTCGCGAAACTCAAACTTACGCAATCGCCTTAGAGAATTTCCACATTCGTTTGTCCGACCAAAACTCCAATAAATCGCGAATCCGGAATGACTACGTGGTACGGATGATTACCGATCTCCCCGCGGCACACCCTAACAATGGTACCGCTTAATTCGATACCTCCTAGCCCGGTACGCCGTTCGCGGTCTGAGCCAGGCGGAACGCCGAAAAACGCAAAAGAAAAAACAATAAATAAGTCCTTGGATAACCGCAGTACCCAACAACGCGAAATTCCGGAAACCAACGTAACGAAAATAAGTCCAATATTGAGCGCAAGCGTAACGGAGCACGGAAGATACGTGCTACGACAATCAACAAAACAGAGTTCAAACGTCGATATATCAACCCTTACTCGCGGAAAGTCCACATTCCCGAACAGCGGATAATGTTACAGCGTAGTAAGTCACGATAGATGCCCAAAATCAGCGAAAGAAAATCAAATGGTTCACTTACATACGCCACAATGCAAATAAATCCCGTAAACGCCCACAAATCATCATAATATCACATTATATCAGTAATCAGAATCGCAACAATAATCCACAATTAAATCATATTAGTTTCATAATTCCATCCAACAATATTCCATATGTGAGAGAGAGAAATCAACGCGTCCAGGGACTCATCAAACCTGGTGCCATTTCACGATAATCGCAACAATTCGAAATTCCCAATAAAATTCATAAACCAGCAACAATTCAAAATAATTCCGGAAAATAAATCCCGGGTGCCATAAATTCCGACAAGTACTTCAAATCATTAATAAAACTACCACACTCCCCGAACAATGTCCGAGTTTTAACAAAATTCCCCAAAAAAATTCAAACACTCTAACTTTAAACTAATTAGCACTTTCTTAGCACTGGCCAATTACGCAACACTACTGCGAAATAAGAAAACTAATTCAAGTCGGTAGGCACCTTAATTGGATCGGAACAGACATAAATTTTCAGTGTAATTTGCGACATCCAAAACACATCAGAAATATCATAAATATCACAAATATCATAAATACCATAAATATCGAAAATATCATAAATATCATAAATATCGAAAATATCGCAAATATCATAAATCCGCAAGAAACATGCACAAACATCCAGCAATTATTCACTAATTATTCGCACGATATTCTCAAAATATTCGCCACTTCGCTATGGCATACTCGCGAAACAGCCAGGTGAAGCGTCGGTACTCCGGTAGCCATTGCTAAAACGCAATTCCAAAACTCCGACTCAAAAGTCCGAAAATCCCACTAACTACACAAAATCCCAAAAACTAACAATTTGCTCAAACTTCCGCCTCGGAAGGAGCACCCAATAGTCCGGGCCACCTCTCCCTGAGAGATGCCCTTCACCGAAACCGAAAATCGCGAAATCCAAATAAAATGATGCCAATAGGGGCACCACGGCACAAAATAAATTAACAAAAAGTAACTAAAAGACTAAATATAACAACAAAAATCCTCGAAATATCCCGGAGTACACTTTTCCGAAAAATCTATCAATTATCCCTAATCCACACGTTTCACCTGCTGGCTTAATGTGAACCGAGCTTAATACTCGGCAACAACAAGGATCATACGATCCAACTACTTCGGCTTCTTGCCGACCAAAAAAAAACGTAAACACCGGGAACGATAATCCCGAGTAACTGCTAATATTGCATCCGAACAAAGGCTCAAGAATATCACGCGATAACTTTCGAACGTAATACCACCGTTAATATTCGATCTGGAAAATTCTATCAACCGCGATAATATTCTTACTATATTCCAGTGTCGAAACTCCACCAAATAAATCACTATTACGCGAAAAATGCTCGAAAGCCACTTTTACTGAAGTGGCCCCACGTTGGGCGCCAAAATTTGTCACGTGAATTTTCCCGACTTCAATAGTCTACACCGGCTAACCCGAAAATTCCCCGTGAACAAAGAAAATGCGCGAGATTCTCTCCTCCAAAATTCCAAAATCCACAAAATCCTAAATCCGTTGGGCGCCAGGCACCGAAGTGCCGCGAGCCGAAGCTCGTTCGAAATGTTACCAAATAATTCTATTCCACACTCTACCAAAAATTAATTCGAGAATCTCTTTACTTAACGAAATCGAAACGTCGAAATTTCTCCCAGGGCCGGACTACGCGGAATGAGTTCGATTCTATCGAGCATGGGAGGAGTGACGACACAAAACAGGAATTTCACACACAAAATAATTCTCACACAACGATTCAAAATAAATCCGAGAGTCGGCACATTTTATTTTCCGTCATCGCCCGAAGGCGGAATTACAACGCGAAGATCGAAACTACAACTCTCGGGATTACACGCGGTAACGCACGCGACGCACTAGATTACATCATCCATTACGGGAGGACTCGATTCGGAGAATCACTACGCAATACCGGTGAAGCCGGAAAATCTCTCATAATTTCGATACCAAACGTGATTCTAACGCGTACAATTATTCATTACATCCGACACAAACGAAAAGGGCTAGTTAAATTCGCTCACCGAATCGCTGGCCTCTCGGGAACTCTCAAATATATTCTCCATGGTTCTTACTCTTACGTTGTCCTCTCTGGAAACTAAGATCGGTAATCGATTCAGCCGTCGACGTAAGACTGAGACCGCGTGCTCGGCAATTACGCCGTACATTCGGCACGCGCATGCTTAGAAGCTTTTCCCGCGACGCTGGTGGTGACGTCACTATGAGTCCTGTCGATCCTCCACAGATGTCGGCAGGTGGTCCTTTTTCGGGAGGTTGGCGGCTGGTGGTCGCCGCTCGCTGAAACTCTTGCTGCGGCAGGCTGGATGGGGAGAGATCGGCCCTCAGGCGTCCGCGCCTCGATCCCCCCCGGATCGCCGTGCCCCGCGTGGGTCACCAATAGGGGTGGCCCAACACGGAGGCTCCGCAGGGCACCGGTGTCGCACCTCCGGCTCACGCACGCCGGGGTGAGCGCTCCCGTGGCCCCGTGGGCCCGCTGACCCCTGGTCAGCGGCGGGAAACGTGTTCTAGGGAGGATCCCCCCGGGATACCTCCCCCCCGTCCTTGCACCCTGACGCCCCTCCTTCTCCTTCCGCCGGTGTTTCCGCCGTCTCTCCTGTCACGCGACTCACAGAATTCGGGAATTAGCCTCGGTAACTAATTGACGGGAGGCCCCGAGAGTAGTTTCGCGTTTGTTTATTATTGTTATTTCACTATTTTGTGACGTTGCCGGAACTGCAACGTCACAGTAGGCAATGGTAGACAAGGAACATACGGCGAAAAGTATTCGGCTATAAAGTTCCAAGTAGTAATAGACAAGGACATAAGTGGGATTCTAAAGGTAGACAAGAAGACAAATAGATGAGAGAGATCCGAGGGATAGACAAGAAGAGAATTCGGGCAGTAGACAAGGACGCAAATAGTGAACATAGGTACAGACATTGGACAGGGACAGGCATCAAAACTCGAGAGCTAGACAAGGAGACAAGTACGAATAGGCAATTGGGGCCCAAGTTTCAGAGAGGAGAGAGGGGACTGCCGAAAGTAGAGACATCTCTTGATGCCAAGGAAAGCCTAAAATCGAAGGGTGAGACATCTGTTGAAGCCAGGGAAAAGCTAGAAGCGAAGGTCGAGACATCTGCTAATGCCAGTGGAAAGCTAGAAGCGAAGGTCGAGACATCAGTTGACATCACGAGGAAATGGAGAAGAAGCGAATCCTTTCGTTAAAAAATTATTTTCTAAAATCGATATATTGAAAACCAGTGCACGGATCCGTCCCGTGCTGGTCTTAATCGACTCAAAAAAATGCAATCTTTCGATTAGTGCTAGTAGTTTGTTCCATAGATCGGTTTCAAGAGAGATATTAAGGAGGCAAATCTGGGTATAGGGAAAAATACATGGGGCTTCGTCCTCCGTCCGGTAAATAGTCTTGGCTGCTCGCTCGCGATCGGTGCGCCTTGCTTCCTCTGCTTCTACTTGGCGCGAGACGCGGCCGCGTCTCTTAATTCACAAAAGTCAAGGTTTGAGCTTAACTTCAGCTATCATCGACATCGGCAGTTCAATTTTCAGTAGAAGACAAACATATGTAGCTCTATCGCGTTTAACGTCAATAAATGGTTTGCACTTAATTAATTTCAATTCAGCGTCTGTCAAAGCAGACGAATCTGCGATTCTTGAGTATAACCGCTTGACGGAAATATACCGGCCCGATCTTGCTCATATCAAGGAGTTCAATACTAATTATAATAAAATTCGCGACGGACAATGGGTCTCAAACACCGTTCATCTAGATAATTTAATCACGATAGAACCTGATCCGTTATTACTACCGACCAGAACAAAGGTTTTCACGAGCGTCGACAAAATTTGTAATTATGCGAACGTTGTTCTACAGTGTCTGTTGCACAGTGAAATTATTAGAAAGGAATTGCTACAATGTAGAGATCTGAATCCCATGAAATGCTTAGTTGAAGATTATGGCGACAATAGCAAACATTTCTTGAGCGCTACGAGTTGTAGAAACTTTGTAGAGTGATTTCTTCCGGATACATGCCGCGTAGAGTTTCGACTTTTTGTGCCGACGTTTCGCAAATGTTGCAGTTTGCATCATCAGGGGCGAGAAGCTCTGATACTGGAGCTTCCGTCTGTGAGCTCGTCCTTATATGTCCGTGATCATCGATCCGGAACGTGATTCCAGCCAATCGGAGGTTTTAATTGATCAGCTGGTCAATTAAAAAACCGGGAGGACATTATGCCAAATTGGGTTGACTTGGTAACCTTTGTCCCTATTGATATTGTTTGGATGTTTGTGAATTTCAAGTCCTTCTCTGTATTTCCGGACAAAGTATGATGAGGTGGGGGCTAGGATTTCTGCTTTGTCAAACTGAAAAGTGTGTCCTGTGTCCATCCAATGTTCGGCTAGTGCTGATTGTGAGGAGTATTTAAGCCTGATGCAGCGTTGATGTTCTTTGATGCGGGTGCTGATGTTCCTCCCGGTTTCTCCTATATATACTTTTCCGCACGAGCATGGTATCTTGTATACCCCTGGTTTGTCGGTGCTAGGTTTCGAGTCTTTTGGGGTGGGTAGAAACTGTTTTATTTTCTTCGGTGGAGTGAAGATCGTTCTGATGTCGTGTTTCCTGAGGATGCGGCTGAGTTTTTCGGTTGTCCCCTGTATGTATGGTAGGATTGCCGTTCTCTTCTTTTCTTCTGGTTGCTGGTCCTGTGTCTTCACTGGGTTGCCGTTTCTTGTCTGTGCTTTTCGGATCGCTCTCTTGATGTTCTGTTCCTGATACCCATTTTTGATTAGTGCTGTCGTGATGTGTTCTAGTTCCTGTTGTAGGTGTGCGGGTTCTGAGATCATGACTGCTCTGTGGACTAAAGAGTTTATTACGGCGTTTTTGTGTGTGGAGTGGTGGTGGGTTGTGGCATGCAGGTATCTGTCCGTATGAGTGGGTTTCCGGTATACTTTGTGGCCCAGGGTACCGTCAGGTTTTCTGTATATTAAGGTGTCTAGGAAAGGGATGCTATTGTCTTCTTCTATTTCCATGGTGAATTGGATGTTCGGATGTTGTGAGTTGAGGTATTTGAGGAAGTCAGGTAATGTGTTCTCTCCGTGGCTCCAGATGACAAAGGTGTCATCTACGTAACCGAACCAGGTCGAGGGTTTGTTCGGGGCATGTTGTAGGATGGTATTTTCGAAATGTTCCATAAAAATATTGGCTATGATTGGGGAGATGGGCGAACCCATTGCTGCACCGGAAGTTTGTTCGTAGAAGTCGTTTTGGTATTGGCAATATGTAGAAGTGAGGCAGTGTTCTATTAGAGGTAGTAAATTGGGGGCTATCTTGTTGGATTTGTGGATGATGTCCAGTGTTTCTGGTATGGGAACGTTGGTGAATAGGGATACTATGTCAAAACTGACCAGGATATCGTTGGGTTTGGTTCGGATGTTTTTTATTTTGTTGATGAAGTCTGAGGAATTGGTGACCCCGTGGGAGTTTTGTCCTGTGATTTCTTGGAGTGATTTGACTAGGAATTTGGCTAGTTTGTATGTTGGGCTTCCGATGTTGCTAACTATTGGACGGAGGGGGACTGTAGGTTTGTGTATCTTGGGAGTCCGTATAGTCTGGGGGCTGAGGATTCTTTGGGAGTAAGGGATTTGATAGTTTCTGGGTTGAGGCCCGAGTCTTTGATTAGTTTCGTTGTTTTTCTTTCGATGTTGGAAGTTGGATTGCGTTTGAGTTTCTGGTAGGTGTTGTTGTCGGATAGTAGCGTGTGTATCTTCCTGTGGTAATCGTCTCTGTCCATGACTACCGTAGTATTGCCTTTGTCCGCGGGTAGGACAAGGATCTGTTCATTCTTTTTTAGGGACTGCAGGGCTAGTCGTTCGTCTCGTGTGACATTTTGTTGGGGTGG